>CM056052.1:371777430-372146214 GCA_029574335.1 Rana kukunoris
AGGACACATACATCTTCATATCCATTACGATAGGGATGTCCCAAAGCAAAGGAGGGAAACAACTCAAATAACTAAACCATAACAAGTTAGAACCTTACATAGCAGCCTGCAAAGCTCTCTGATCAAAAAAAAAAAGCTTCTTCAGCAGCTCTAACATCCACTTGGTAAAACCCTAAACCAAGACCAGATAGCAGCTTTACAAGCTTGATCTACCAAAGCCTGATGATGAATACCCAGGAAACACCAACACTCCTGGTAGAATGAGCCATCACTAAAAACTAAACGTCTCTTTAGACTGTAAGCTCAAAGTGGCGTTCCACCCAAAAATAGAACTTCCGCTTTAAGATTTAGTGACCCTCTGACATACCACATTTGGCATGTCATTTTTCTAGGGAGGAGTGGGCACCCTGTTTTTACAGTCACCCAGCTCCCATTTCCTTACTGCTGCGGCGCCGGAAGGAAGATCGCCCCTCCCCCTCCAATCTTCTGGGACACGTGACACATCCCAGAAGATTGCCCAGCCAATCACAACAAAGTCACAGTTGGGTGCCTACAGTTAGAATGCTGGTGCTGTGGAGAGGAGGGGGAGAGGAGCAGGGCTTTATACGCCTGCATCGCTGGACCATGGGACAGGTGAGTGTCTGATTATTAATAGTCAGCAGCTACACTTTTTGTAGCTGCTGACTTTTAAATGGTTGGAACTCCGCTGACAGGTACATTGAGATATTGTAGATTTGGAAGCTGTGTGACCCTTTCCTGGGCCTTCAGAAAAAAAAAGGAGTGAATCCAGGGCTGGCGCTAGCGCAAGGCAAGATGTGCTCTTGCCTTACGGCGCCAGTCGTGGACAGGGAGGAAAATTGAGTGGGTGTGCAGGGTTGCGACGTGCGGAGGGAGCGGGGGTGCAGATGTGCGGAGGGAGCGGGGATGCAGATGTGCGGAGGGAGCGGGGGTGCGGGCACCGCTAACACCGCCCGCTGCCGCACACTGATCAGCGGTTATACCGGGATGATGCCTGCAGCTGCAGGCATTATCCCGGTACCGTTGTATAGAGCCGGCGATTGGCTTTCCAAACATAACAACCGATGCGGCTAAAAGCCGCTCGGTTGTTATGCCGGAGGAGCGGGAGGGGACATCCCCCCCTCCCGCCGCCTCTCGCCGCTCTGACCGGGCCTCCCGTCCCACCGGGAGACCCGATCCTCGATCCGACGCGTCCTGTGTGCGGCCGCAGACTGAATGAAAGCCGTACGCGGCTTTGATTCAGCCTGCAATGTGTAAACGCGGAAGCGACGTCATGACGTCACTTCCGGGTTTCTCGGCTGTCAATGGCGCCGGATTTAAAAAAGTAAACAGTATTCAGAATCGCCGTTTTTGGCGATCTGAATTCTTTGAAGTGTAAAGGAGGGACCGGGGGTCTTTTAGACCCCCGATCCCTCCATAAAGAGTACCTGTCACCACCTATTAATGTCACAAGGGATGTTTACATTCCTTGTGACAGCAATAAAAGTAATCAAAATGTAAAAAAAAAAAAAAAAAACACAATTTAATTTTATAAAAATAAATAAAATAAATAAGAAAAAAAATTAATTTTTTTTTAAAGCGCCCCCCTCCCCGCGAGCTTGCGCAACAAAGAAAACGCATACGGAAGTCGCGCCCGCGTATGAAAACGGTGTTCAAATCACACATGTGAGGTATCGCCGCGATCGTGGGAGCAAGGGCAATAATTCTAGCACTAGACCTCCTCTGTACCGCTAACCTGGTAACCGTAAAAAAAAGTTTAAAGCGTCGCCTATGGAGATTTTTAGGTACCGTAGTTTGACGCCATTCCACGAGTGCGTGCAATTATAAAGCGTGACATGCTTGGTATCTATTTACTCGGCGCAGCTTCATCTTTCACATTATGCCAAAAAATTGGGCTAACTTTACTTTTTCATTTTTTTAAAAAATTCATTAAATTTCATTTTTCTCAAAAAGTTGCGTTTAAAATACTGCCACACAAATACCGTGTGACATAAAATATTGCAACAATCGCCATTTTATTCTCTAGATCAGGGATCCTCAAACTACGGCCCTTCAGCTGTTGTAGAACTACACATCCCATGAGGCATTGTAACACACTGACATTCACAGACATGACTAGGCATGATGGGAATTGTAGTTCCTGAACAACTGGAGGGCCGTAGTTTGAAGACCCATGCTCTAGATTCTCTGCTAAAAAATATATATATAATGTTTGGGGGTTCTAGGTAATTTTCTAGCAAAAAAAAAACTATTTACAGACATGCGTCAAAACAATTTTCATTTAACATTCCAACATTCTGGCTTTAAAGCGGAATTCCGGCCACAATTTCACTTTTTAAATATAAATACCCCTGTAATACACAAGCTTAATGTACTCTAGCAAAGTTAGTCTGTAAACTAAGGTCCGTTTTGTTGTTACAGCATTTAGATACTTTATAAAACAGGAATTGACCGGGGCCATCTTAAGTGTGGGAATCCATGAAGCCAGACTGTATGACTTCCTAGATTTCAGCCTTGCTGATCTCGCACATGCTCAGTGCTGCACAAGCGATGTAATAGGTTTCAGGTCAGGATTCCATAGCAACGGGAGTGTCAGAGGAAGTTGACGCCCCTTATCTATGCAAATCTCTCCTCCCCTCCTCCTTCCAGGAAATATACTAAATCATTTGTTATGTAGATATATTTACACCGCACAGCACACCGATCACAGCGCACAGATCACAGCACACCAATCACACTGCACCAATCACACTGCACCAATCACACTGCACCAATCACACTGCACCAATCACACTGCACCAATCACACTGCACCAATCACACTGCACCAATCACACTGCACCAATCACACTGCACCAATCACAGCACACTGATCACAGCACACTGATCACAGCACACTGATCACAGCACACTGATCACAGCACACTGATCACAGCACACTGATCACAGCACACTGATCACAGCACACCGATCACACCAATCACAGCGCACCGTTCACAGCGCACAGTTCACAGCGCACCGATAACAGCACACCGATCACACCGCACAGATCACAGCACACCGATCACAGCACACCGATCACAGCACACCGATCACAGCACACCGATCACACCAATCACAGCGCACCGATCACACCAATCACAGCGCACCGATCACAGCACAAGATCGCACCGATCACAGCGCACTGATCACACCGATCACAGCGCACCGATCACACCGCACAGATCACACCGATCACAGCGCACCAATCAAAGCGCACCGATCACACCACACTGATCAAAGCGCACCGATCACAGCGCACCGATCACAGCACACCGCACCGATCACACCGCACCGATCACACCGCACAGATCAAAGCACACCGATCAAAGCGCACCGATCACAGCACACCGATCGCACCGATCAAAGCGCACCGATCAAAGTGCACCGATCACAGTGCACCGATCACACCGCACCGATCACACCGCACCGATCACACCGCACCGATCACACCGCACCGATCACATCACACCGCACAGATCACAGCGCACGAGAGTTGTTGAGCGGGGGGGTTCGGATCAAAGTTGTTGAGCGGGGGGGGGGGTTCCGCAGATCGGAGTTGTTGAGCGGGGTGGGGGGGTTCGGATGGAAGTTGTTGAGCCTGAGTTTTTGAAGGGGGGCAGTTGCCGCGAATCGCGGGTGGGGGGGCTGATTTGCTGGATTCCTGCCCTATGAGAGTGTGGTGGGGGAGGAGAACACTGTGGGGGGGCTGGAGAGTGTGGTGGGGGAGGAGAAGCAGGGTGCATACAGAGGAAATTAGCTTTCTATATTCCTCCATACAGGCGCTGAATGCTTGATTCTCCTACCTTTTACCTCTTGCAAGCAATCAGTGCCTGTATAGAGGAATATAGCAAGGTGATTTCTTCTATTTGCAGCCCCCCTGCTGCACACGTAGGGCGGCATCACTGCTGTCTGAGCTGCCTGGCTGGGTCTGTGTTTTCGGCGGTGATGCTACGGTCCCGCCCCCTTAGACCGGCTCGTGTGATTGGCTGAACACAGATCACATTGGCTGTCTATCCACTATCACATGAGCCAGCCCAGGGGGGCGGGACCGTGTTACAGCGTCCCTGCCGAAAACACACCCAGCCAGGCAGCTCGAAATACACAGGAGAGGAGAGGATAAAGGGGTCATGTCCCAGGAGGCATAGCGGCTGTGATTGACGGCTGCGGCCGCGGCTGAGAAAATAAACTCATCTGCACAGCACAGTGAGTTTTTAAAATGACTAAAAATGACAGGCCAATTCTATTTAAGGGGGCAGTATGAAAGGGGATGCAATAAAGTTAAAAAAGAGGGTGGAGCTCCACTTTAAGTAACACTTAAAAAATAAAAAAAATAAAGAAAACTGTAGTCAGTTGCAACTGTTTTTGCATAAGAAAATATTATGGAATCACCATGTACATGTCCTAAAAACAAACATCTCCATCAGATTACATCCTGAAAAATGATGTCATATCACCAAATATCCTTTCCATTAATGGAATAAAAAAAGTGTCTAAAAGCAGTCTTTATACATTTCATTGTAATGGGACTAAACAACAATTCCAGCATCATCACCCTACCCAATGCAGATTTGTGTTTCATCGCTGAATATCACTTTCATCCAGTCAACCACAGTCCATGATTGCTTTTTTTAGCCCACTGTAACTTTGTTTTTTTCTGTTTGGTGATGAGGACATATTTTTTTCAGGCTGTAATATGATGCAGATGCTATTATAGAACTGCAAAGTACATGGCGATTCCATAATATTTTCCTCAGAATTTAGCAATTACATTTTTTTTTTTTTCTCTGCTTGATCTGTAAAAAAACAGTTGCACCAGATTTCAGTCTTCTTTCTTTTTTTTCTTTTTTTATGTGCTACGGATTATTAAAGCCAGGAGGTTGGCATGTTGAATTAAAATAGTTTTGAGGAATGTCTAATTGGTTTTTACTCTACACAATTAGACAATTGAATGAACTTTTTTAAAGAGTGGCAATTCCATACTTTTTGCCAGGGGTTGTACATGATAGCACAAACATGCAAGGTGTGAAGAGCCTTGTTCCCTGGTGTTGGACAAAATGTCCCGGTTAAAGCGAAGCTCCATCCAAAATGAGAAGCTCTGCTTATTTGCCTGGTTTTAACAGGTACCTGCTCCCACTTCTGGTTGACTTTGCTGTGGTGAAGTCATCTGGAAGTCTGGCCCCCTCCCCTGGCCGCCGGGCCATTCACAAAGCGCAGTGCACATGCACAGTAAGGAATCAGCTGTGAAGCCACAAGGTTTTACTATAGGTTTCCCTGATTAAAACATTTGTTCTGGTGAAGACATCAGTGAAACAATACATGCTACCCCTTGTACAAAGGCACACACCAAGGAATTAGAAACAATAGGTCTCTGAAATCGAAACAAGGTTGAAACCTGACCCCTGATCATACCCTGATCATACTCAAGGCCAGAATCTGATTGACAGTAAATTGCAGAAATGCCAGGATGTGACCCGCCACATACTTATGAGGATAAAAGTTCCAGAGTCTCACAGCAACCAAATTAAGACTTATTTCCTTAAACTCCTTAGACTTTTTTTCTTAAAAATGTTCCCTTAATGTTGCCTAGGTAGCCCTCAGCAGGGTAGAAATGGCTAAATAAGAGACTTGCCCTGTCATAGAACCCTAGCTTCAACAGCCATGCCATTAAAGCTTTTAGTGAAATTTAAACAGTTCACTAGGACCAAGCTGAGCCAAACAATTGCCTTCACTAACATAACAGATGCAGCAGCTGGAACCACTGTATAAACTGTATGTAGCATTAACCACTTCAATACCGCTTCACGTCCAAAGACGTGAACAGCGCGGACCTGAGGCGCCGGGGTCACGTCTTTGGACGTGATTTGCTTGTAATTCAAAACAAAAAACAGTCCCGACGCATCACCGAGGATCCGATGCGTGTAACCGGCGGCCGCGATGTCCATCAGGTACACGCGATCGTCGGTGAGACAGCAGGGACGTGGAGCTCTGAGTGTAAACACAGAGCTTCACGTCCTGTCAGTGAGGTGACAGATGCTGTTTCTCTTGTACATAGGGAGACAGCATCGGTCACCTCCCCCAGTCACCCCCCTCCCCCCACACAGTTAGAACACACCCAGGCAATACATTTAACCCCTTCCTCACCCCCTAGTGTTAACCCCTTCAATGCCAGTCACATTTATACAGTAATTAGTGCATTTTTATAGCACTGGTCACTGTATAAATGTGAATGGCGCCAAAAATGTGTCAAAAGTGTCCGATGTGTCCGTCGCAATATCGCAGTCCCAATAAAAATCGCAGATCGCCGCCATTACTAGTAAAAAAATATATAAAAAAAAAAAATCATAATTATGTCCCCTATTTTGTAGGTGCTATAACTTTTGCGCAAAGCAGTCACTTATTGTGATTTTTTTTTTTTTTTTTTACAAAAATACGTAGAAGAATACGTATCGGCCTTAACTGAGAAAAAAATATATAAAAAATATAAAAAAAAAAAAAAAAAAAAATGGGATATTTATTATAGCAACAAGTAAAAAATATATATATATTTTTAAATTGTCGCTCTTTTTTTCATTATAACGCAAAAAAATAAAAACCGCACGGGCGATCAAATACCACCAAAAGAAAGCTCTATTTGTGGGGAAAAAAGGGACGCCAATTTTGTTTGGGTGCCACGTCGCACTACAGCGCAATTGTCAGTTAAAGCGACGCAGTGCCGGAAGCTGAAATTTCGCCTGGGCACGAAGGGGGTTTATGTGCCCAGTAAGCAAGTGGTTAACAAAGCACTCAGCACATTATAAAAAAAAAAAAAAAAAAAAACAATTGGACTACATACCTCTGATGACCTGGATCTTATGCAACTATATCATGTACCTTTTTAAATAAATTACATTTTTTAAACCTTTGAATCCATTATAATTTTTTGCTGCAACTCAAAGCCTCTTGGGGTACCTTTCCTTCTACAAAATTGATATCAGGGGTGTGCAGCACCCATAACCCACAGCTAGTATCGTCTTCCCTTTGCATGCAACTATATCTGGTGAGTGTGTTTTATTGACATTGGTGGAGGTTGCACTGAGTGATTAAAGCACTAGAGGGAGATCACCTGAATGATATTGCTTGCTACTTCTTCATAAGAACTATTCTATGTTTGATTCTTTTGAATATTTTCAATGATTGGACACTGTATACTGTATGTAGCTAAAACTGCAGACGAGGTTGAAGCTGTAACAACAGGAAGACAAAAATTGGGGAGAACTGATCCCACAGTGTTACCAGAGCATCCACCCTGAATGTTGAGGATCCCTGGTCCTGGAGACAAACCTCTCCAGCTTGACATTGAACCTGGATGGCAGAAGATCCACATCCCTGAAGACAGTTGATGGCTGAGAAAATCCGTCTGCCAAACTGTCCATGCCGGGATTGTAGATGGCAAAACATTTAGTTCTGCCGAAGAAAGGATAAAATTCACTTACTCCTGAGCTTCCCGACTTCTGGTGCCTCCCTAATGATTTATGCACACCACAGCCATGAAGTTTTCTGTCTGAACCCTTAAAGGGAGGTCCATCAGTTTCACCAACCATTGTATCAGAGTAAGGAGAATCACTCTCAACTTCCAGAATGTTGATATGCAATGACCTCTCCTGCAGTGACCAAGTTACCTATGCCGATAGATTTCAAGAACATTTATGCAAAAGTCGAATTGAGTAATTTGTCAGAGTCTTGAGCAAGTCCACCTGAACCCTCAGTGCAAGACATTTGTCTGAAGGGAGAATCACTCTGACCTGGACCATATTTAGAATCAGACCTCAATATTCCCAACTTTGGGTTGATACCAAGGTCAGCTTCTGCAAATTGAGAACCCATCCAAACCCCTCCACTGGTCTTCGGGAGCGAAGGGGATTGCTCCCCTAGAAGCAATTAATCCTTATCTTCTACAACAGAAATACCCAGGGCATGCAGGAGCCACAGGACTGGATCCAGGACCTTGGTGAATACTCTGGGAGCTGTATACAGGCTAAATGGCAGGCCAAAAACTTAAAATGGCAGTTCTCCACCACAAACTGCAGAAACCTTGGGTGAGGTGGAAAGACTAGAACATGCAAATAAGAGTTTGTCATGCCAGGAAATCTTCTTGCTGGAGAGAGGCAACCACAGACTGCACCTATTCCATCTGAACATTCTGCACTTAGAGAAAGCTACAGAGTCTCTTGAGATGCAGAAATGGGCAAATCGGTTCAACTGCGTTAATTTTTTGGAACTGTGAAAAGGTTTGAGTAGAAACTGAAAACCTGTTGCCCACTGGAACCAGAATGACCACTCCTTGTGACAGAAGATGACTGAGGGCTTGGAAAAGAGATATTATTTTTCCTAAATCCAAAGAAACATTTTAAAGCATGTAGCTAGAGGGGGGAGGTTTTTGAATTCCAGCTTGTAACCGTGAGACACTATGGGGGTTATTTACTCAAGGAAAATCCACTTTGCACTACAAGTGCAAACTACAAGTGCAAAGTGCACTTGAAATTGCACTAAAAGTGCACTTGGAAGTGCAGTCACTGTAGATCCAAGGGGGACAAGCAAGGTCCCGTTTCAGATCTACCCCTCAGATTTACAGCGACTGCACTTCCAAGTGTACTTTGCACTTGTAGTGCAAAGTGGATTTGCCTTTTGTAAATAACCCCCTATGTTGCAAACCTACTCGTTCGCAATCTTCCCTTGCCAAACTTACAAAAAGGCCTGCCTACCTCCCCCACCTTAGTGACTGGGGGCGCACCTTCATTGTGAGGAGGACTTTTGCACAAGGCTTAGAAAATGTTAGGTCTTTTAACAAAACTGGGAGTAGGGACTGGAATCCAAGGCCTGAGATTGCAGAAAGGAATGATTTTTGGGAGTAGAAAAGTGTCAGGTTTTTCAACTTTAAGATATGACTTTTAACAGGATACTATTACCCATCTTCACCATTTAGATGTAATTATCCAAGAGAGGCTTAACCACTTCAATACCAGCCCATAGGGGATTTATGTCTTGAACAACCCCTCGCCGATGAGACTGGACGTTGCACAACATCCTGTCTTCACGGCGTTCTAGAGCGCGTGCCCGCAGCACCACTCGCGACCCCGCGTGCGTGCCCGACGGCCGCGATTGCCGTCGGGCACCCGCGATTACCGGCAATCACGGCAGGAGTGTGGATCTGTGTGTGTAAACACACAGATCCACCTTCTGTCAGCGGTGAGGAGACTGATGTGTGTTCCCAGTACAGAGGAACACACATCGATCTCCTCCCCCTGCGAGTCCCCCTCCCCCTACAGTTAGAACATACTTTAGGAAACACTTTAACCCCTTCAGCGCCCCCTAGTGTTAACCCCTTCACTGCCAGTCACATTTACACAGTAATCAGTGCAGTTTTATAGCACTAATCGCTGTGTAAATGTGAATGGTCCCAAAAACGTGTCAAAAGTGTCCGATATGTCCGCCGCAATGTCACGGTCACAAAAAAAAAACGCAGATCGCCGCCATTACTAGTAAAAAAAAAAAAAATGCCATAAATCTATCACCTATTTTGTAGACGCTATAACTTTTGCGCAAACCAATCAATATACGATTATTGCTTTTTTTTTACCAAAAATACGTAGAATAATACGTATCGGTCTAAACTGAGGGAAAAAAACGTTTAAAAAAAAAAATTGTGATATGTATTAAATAAAAAAGTAAAAAAAGATTTTTTTTTTTTTTAAATTGTCGCTCTTCTTTTGTTTATAGCGCAAAAAATAAAAACCGCAGAGATGATCAAATACAACCAAACGAAAGCTCTATTTGTGTGGGGAAAAAAACATAACAATTTAATTTGGGTACAGTGTTGCATGACCGCGCAACTGTCATTCAAAGTGCAACAGTGCTGAAAACTAAAAATTGGTCTGGGCAGGAAGGGGGTGAAAATGCCCTGTATGGAAGGGGTTAGGCAAACGTTCCCCTTGAAAAGGTAAATATTAAAAATGCTTCTTGCAGGGTAACTCTGTTGATTAACACTTTAACCATAAGATCCTGCAAACAAGTGTACAGAGACAAAACCCCTAGACAACAAAGTAACTGAATAGAGTAGAGCATGTTGGAAATATTCCAAGTTTCTACTCGCTTTGGTATCCCCATTAGCAGGGTCCCTCTCTGTTGTCATGCGACAGGCCCAGACTGTAGCACACCGCTACACTTGCAACTGAAAATTGTAGAGCTGCCCCTACCAGAAGAAAGGAGCCTTTAAAGGAGGCCTCCAGACATTTATCCAAGGCATCCTTAAATACAGAGACATCGTCAATTGGTACTGTTGGCATCTTTTTGAGATTGGAAACCACCGGATAAATTGAAGGCATACTTTTTTTTTTTTGGTAAACTCATTCTCCATGGGATATTGCTAAGCAAACTTTTTGACATCAGCGGCTGCACTGTGTAAGTGTGTGGCCAAACAGATGAATGTAGGGGACTAAGAAAAAACTACACCCCATGCATTTGGTGCCCAGAGCTTCCCAGACTCCTCCTAAGCTGTGCCACTGCTTTGTGGCACTCAGAAAGCAAAACCATTGTAAAAACCAGTACACAATAGTGAAAAACAGTGCCAACTAAGGGGATTCCAAAAACAGTCATTTTATATATCTACACAAATTGCTAGCAGCTATATACCATTAACCGCTGACACAATTTTTTCTTCAATGTAGCATATGCTGAAGAAAGGCAGGTATCTGAAAGTTTTATTCATTCATAGAATACAAAAGATCCCTGCAGGGGGGGGGGGGGGGGGTAGCATGGGGGGTCACAAGTGCAGGATGAGGGAATGATAACAAATATTACCCCCAGGATACTCACCATTCCACGCTGCAGGATTCCCCAGGTTGCGTCCAATCTTCACCCATTATGGCGGGCTATGCCATAAAGGGCCTTTATCAACCTCTCCCCAGCTGAGGATCACTGCCCTGGACCTGTATAGCACCCTACTGGTCCACAAGGCTTGCACAGAGTCCTTTAAAAACATTAAAGGCAATCCCTGCATGTCCAGGTACCATTCCTACGAGCATAATAAGCCGTAGACAATGGATCCGGAAAAGTCAGTCTACTAATACGAGATGGAACGGAGAAGAACTGTTTTTGTGCAGACACTACATAGACACATGGGGGCAGATTCACAGAGAAATGGATTATCGTAGCGTATCAGAAATACACTACGCCGCCGTTTTTTACCTTGCTCTACGTGGAATTCAGGTAGATTTTCTACGGTAAACGACGGCGGCGTAGTGTATTTCTCCCGTCGCAATCCATCTGCGCGAGTAGGGGGTGTGAAACATTTAAATTAGGCGCGTTCCCGCGGCGATCGATCTGCACATGCTCCGTTCGCAAATTTCCCGCCGTGCATTGCGCGAAATCACGTCGTGACGTCATTCGTTGTTTATGTAGCGTACTTTACGGCCGATCCACGTCCCGACGAGTTACGTAAACAAAATACAATTTTAAATAAATTCGAAGCGGGAACGACGGCCATACTTAACATGGGCTACGTAAAGTTAGAGCAGCAAAAAGCTGCTCTAACATTACGTATAAAAAAATAGACGAAAACGATTGCGACGCCCGCTCGTATGTTCGTGAATCCCCGTAAAAACACATTTGCATATCCCGACGCACCAAAACGACGCGAACTCCTCCCAGCGGCCGCAAATAGATGGCAGCGTAGATCCGAAGGCTTACGAAGACGTAAGCCTCTCGGATCGAAGCCCGAAGCCGGCGTATCATGGTTTGAGGATTCAAACTAGTGATACGCCGCGCGAAATTTGAAATTACTCCTGTCTAACCCCAGTTAGACAGGCGTAATTGTTTTGTGAATCTGCCCCATGGCCGCCATCAGGGGGGTACAGGCAGTACACCTGTAAGGGACCTGGGGCTCCCCAGGGTCCTGGATGGCAACCCCCCTTTTTTTATGTATTTTCTATTAAAAAAAAAAATATATATATATATATTTTTATTTTTTTATATAAGGGACATTTTTTTAATTTTTTTATGGGTCTGGAGGTCCCCAGGGGCCCGAAGATACCAGGGCCCTGGATGACAACCCCCCTTTTTTTTATAAAATGTTTTAATTTTTTTTATATATATATATATATATATATATATATATATATATATATATATATATATATATATATATATATATATAGCTCAGATGTCCCCATGGCCCCATGTGGCAAACCCCCCTTTTTTATTATAAATGTTTATTTTTTTATTTTTGTTTATATATATTTTTTATTTATTTTTTATTAAAGGGCCCAGAGTTTTATTTTTATTTATTTTTTATCAAAGGACCCAGAGGTCCCAGGTGGCAACCCCCCCTTTTTTTGTAAACTCTTTTTATAAAAAAAAAATATTAACCTTTTGCCCACCGCAAAAGAGGTCTATAGCACGGTCAAATTACTCTGGGAGGACGTCCTCCCAGAATCCTGCTCTCTTGCCGCTGATAGCGGCCGTTTACCACGTGATCGCTTCGTCAAATGATGTGATGTGATGATGCCGGTTCCTCCCTCTCCTCTCTGTATTGATCGGTACAGTGTGAGAGGAGAGGGGGAAGAGCGGAGGCAGCAGCAGCACTGTGGGCTGGATCTGTGACAACTGCAGTCACAGATCCAGCCATCCATCCCTGCGCAATACTCTGCGATACCTCAATACTCTGCCAATACTCCAATACCCTGCCAATACTCCAATACCCTGCCAATACTCCAATACCCTGCCAATACTCCAATACCCTGCCAATACTCCAATACCCTGCCAATACTCCAATACCCTGCCAATACTCCAATACCTTGCCAATACTCCAATACCTTGCCAATACTCCGCAATACCCTGCAATACTCACCACTCACCACTACGATCAAAGCCAGGATATTTTTTTTCATTTTTTATTTCAGGCTTCCCAGCCTAGAGGTGAGATGTGGGGTGTTATTGACCCCATATCTCACTGTAAAGAGGACCTGTCATGCTATATTCCTATTACAAGGGATGTTTACATTCCTTATAATAGGAATAAAAGTGATCAGAAAAATTATTTAGGGGAAAAAGTGTCAAACTAAAATGAATAAAGTAAAATGAACAATAAAATATATATATATAATTTTTTAAAGAGCCCCTGTCCCTGTGTGCTCGCACGCAGAAGCGAACGCACACGTAGTCCCACCCATATATGAAAACGGTGTTCAAGCTACACATGAGAGGTATCGCTGCGAATGTTAGAGCGAGAGAAATCATCTTGGCCTCCATAACTAAAAACATGTAACTAATAAAAATAATTAAAGCGTCACCTATGGGGATTTTTAAGTACCAAAGTTTGGCGCCATTCCACGAGCGTGTGCAATTTTTAAGGGTGACATGTTGGGTATCTATTTACTCGGCGTAACTTCATCTTTCATATTATGCAAAAAAATTGGGCTAACTTTACTGTTTTGTGTTTTTATTTAAGCACAAAACATTATTTTTTTTTAAAAACACGCGTTCAAAAAATTGCTGCGAAAATACTGTGCGAGATAAAAAAGTTGTAATGGCCGCCATTGTATTCTCTAGGGTCTTTGCTAAAGAAGCATATATAATGTTTTGGGTTTCTATGTAATTTTCTAGCAAATAAATGATGATTTTTACATGTAGGAGAGAAATGTCAGAATTGGCCTGGGTGCTCCAGAACGCCTGATGGTGCTCCCTGCATGTTGGGCCTCTGTATGTGGCCACACTGTGTAAAAGTCTCACACATATGGTATCGCCATACTCAGGAGGAATAGCAGAATGTGTTTTGGGGTGTAATTTGTGGTATGCATATGCTGTGTGTGAGAAATAACCTGCTAATATGACAGAAACAAGAATTATTTTTTTATTTTTACAGAATTTTCAGTCTTTCTTCTTTTATGGCGCAAAAAATAAAAAACCCTGAGGTGATCAAATACGACCAAAAGAAAGCTCTATTTGGGTGAAAAAAAGGACAGAAATTTCATATGGGTACAATGTTGTATGACTGAGTAATTGTCATTTAAATTGTGAGAGCACCCAAAGCTGAAAATTGATCTGGTTAGGAAGGGGGTTTATGTGCCCAGTGGTCAAGTGGTTAAAGGGCGGAGCGAGTATCGTTTCGACGTCACCACGCTACCAGCTGATCGGATCAGGAGTCTCATGATTCGATCTGACAGCGGAACATCTAGCACCTGTTTTTTCGATAAGTCTTTGTACTTTTCTAGCAGTGCTGAGTTTGTTTTTATTTCAAATCGTTTTTATTGAAATTTCAAAGCTTAACGTTACAAGTACGATATCAAGGCATACAACACTGCATATAAATGGCAACGTACCTATAGTGAGCGTTAGAAGGGTGCTGAATGTGCGCCCCAGCTACATCAGGCTTGATTCGGTCTAACAAAATGGTATATGCAAGTTCAAAAGCCAAACCAAGGAAGGTTTTGAGGTTAACATAGTTTGCGTTGTATCAAGGGTAGAACATAGAGGGGGGTGGGAAAGAACCGGGTAGAGAGGTGGGGAGGAAGGGGGGGGTGGGGTGAAAAGGAGAGGGGAGAGCACCCGTAAAGTTCACAACATGGATCAAAGGTGTATCACTTGCTGTATGTGTTCGTGTACCAGAGGGTCCAAGGGTTCCAAAGGGCTAGCAGCTTAGGGTAATTGGATTTACCCCTAGCTAGGATAGTTTCATAGGTGTGGTGGGTTTGTACTAATTGAATGACTTCCGTGAGTGTGGGGATGTCTTTCGTTTTCCATTTCCTAGCAATCAGTAGTTTTGTTGCCAAGAGAACATGTGTGGTCACCAGTCGGAGACTCGGTGGCAGTTCGTCAATAGTTAAGTTGAGGATGGCTAGGTGGGAAGGCAATATTAAGGGGAAATGAAGGATCTCCCGCAAAGTTACCTCTATCGTGAACCAGAGTTGTCGTAAGCATGGGCATGTCCAGAAGATATGCATGAGTGTGCCAGATGAGTTGCATTCTCTCCAGCACATGTTTGAGGCGTGTGAATAGAATGTGGCTATCTTGTGAGGTGTCATGTACCATCTCATTAGTAGTTTTTGGGTGAGCTCCCATAGGGTGGTACAGGAAGTGTATTTGTAAACAGTTTTGATTGCCGCTTGCCATTGCTCGTCAGTAAATTTAGTTTGTATATCGGTTTCCCAGTCGGTTAAGGGTTTAGTTTTGTGGAAAACAGACTTGTCTTGTAGAGTAGAGTACAATAAGGAGGTGCCCCTTGGTGTGCTAGTGTCATTGAGGAAGTAGTTCCAGACGTGAATGGGCAAAGAGCCTTCTAGAGAAGGGTTCGCTGTAAGGCATTTTTGTAACCTATAGTAAGTGAAGTAGTCCTTGGCAGGGGCATGGAACTCTTGTTGTAGTTGCAAGAATGAGGTGTTAGACGCAAGGGAGCGTAGGTCAGAAGTGAGAGTCACTTGGTCCGTAAGCCAGGTCGGGACAGCCAGGTCAGGGGTCAACAATGTGAGGGTCTCGATGGGGACGGGCACGGGTTTGGTCAGGTGGTTCGTCCATCGGGTGTTGTGAAGGGTTTTCCAAGCTTTTACAGAAGCCTGGATGGTAGGAGAGTAGAGGGACAACAAAGTGTTCCTCGTGGTCACGCTAAACAGCCAGCCGGATAGGGTGGGGCCAGGTGTTGTGGTGTTTTCTATGTCCCCCCACAGTGTAGATGGAGAAGTGGAGAACCAGTCTCTCATCTGGGAGAGGATAGAAGCTAAATAATAGTCTCTAATGTCCACATGTCCCATCCCTCCCACCGATCTATGTTTAATGAGCTTGGTATGACCACAACAGGATTTTTTGCCTTGCCATACAAATTGAGATACGATGGTCTGTAGAGATGTGAGATACTTGTGTGAAAGGGGTATGGGCAATGTGCGGAAAATGTACAGTAGTCTGGGAAGCAGCATCATTTTAAAGGCTGCTAAGCGGCCCGCCCATGAGAATTCGTATTTAGAAAGGTTATTAGTTTCTCTGATTAGAACTTGCTTAACTGCTTGCCGACCAGCCGCCGCAGTTATACGGCGGCAGGTCGGCTCTCCTGGGCGAGAGCCCGTAGCTCTACGTCGGCACTTCGACGGCCACTAGGGGGCGCGTGCGTGCCGCCGGCGGCCCGCGCGCGCACCCCCCTCTCGCCCCCGAGTCCTGTGCGCGTGCCCGGCAGGCACGATCGCCGCCGGGCGCACGCGATCGCTCGTTACAGAGCGGGGAACGGGAGCTGTGTGTGTAAACACATAGCTCTCGTTCCTGTCAGCGGGGGAAACGCTGATCTCCTGTTCATACAATGTATGAACAGAAGATCAGTGATTTCCCCTAGTGAGTCCACCCCCCCATACAGTTAGAACACACCCAGGAACACACTTAACCCCTTCCCCGCCCCCTAGTGTTAACCCCTTCACTGCCAGTGGCATTTTTATTGTAATCCAATGCATTTTTATAGCACTGATCGCTAAAAAAATGTCAATGGTCCCAAAAATGGGTCAAAAGTGTCCGAAGTGTCCGCCATAAGGTCGCAGTACTGAAAAAAACGCTGATCGCCGCCATTACTAGTAAAAAAAAAATAATAATAAAAATGCCATAAAACTACCCCCTATTTTGTAAACGCTATACTTTTGCGCAAACCAATCAATAAACGCTTATTGCGATTTTTTTTTTTACGAAAAATATGTAGAAGAATACGTATCGGCCTAAACTGAGGAAAAATTTTTTTTTTATATAATTTTGGGGGATATTTATTAAAGAAAAAAGTTAAAAATATAGATTTTTTTTCAAAATAGTCGCTCTATTTTTGTTTATAGCGCAAAAAATAAAAACCGCAGAGATGATCAAATACCACCAAAAGAAAGCTCTATTTGTGGGAAAAAAAGGACGCCAATTTTGTTTGGGAGCCACGTCGCACGACTGCGCAATTGTCAGTTAAAGCGACGCAGTGCCGAATCGCAAAAAGTGCTCTGGTCGTTGGGCAGCAATATGGTCCGGGGGTTAAGTGGTTAATGTTGGCGTAATTATGTTTAGAGATATCCTTTAGTGATTTAGAAAGTGTCACACCCAGGTATGTTATACCCTCGTCAGTCCAAGAGTAAGGATAAGTGTTTCTGAGTATGTTACTTGTGATTGCGTCTAGGCCCAAGTCTAAAATATGTGATTTTTGTTCATTCACCTAGTAATATGATACAGTGCTAAATCTATGTAACAGCAGTTGTACCGAAGCCAGGGAGGATATTGGGTCTGTTATCATCAGAATCACGTCATCCGTGAACAAATTAATTTTATGGTCTTTAGTGCCTATTCGGAAGCCAGCTATAGCGGAGTGGGCCCTGACGTGTTCCGCGAGGGGTTCCATAACCAGATTGAATATTAGCGGGGACAGAGGGCACCCCTGGCGGGTGCCGTTGGTTATGGAGAATGGTCGTGAAAGCATTTCGGAAGTATACACCTGGGCCGAAGGGGAGGAATATAGCGCTTGGAAACCAAATTTAATGAGAGTCGCTCTCATATAATCCCAATGGACTCTGTCGAACGCCTTCTCCGCGTCCAAGGATAGGAGCAGAGAAGGCGTTCGTGTGGATCCTGCATTATGTATGATGTTGAGAATCCTGCGGGTGGCATTAAACGTTTGCCTCCCCTTCGTGAAACCAGACTGGTCCTTATGAATGAGCAAGGGCATTAGGTCAATCAGTCGATTTGCTATGATTTTGGCATAAATCTTGGTGTCTATGTTCAGTAGGGATATAGGGCGAAAGTTTTGCGCATGGGTGGGTTCCTTGCCTGGCTTCGGCAGCGTAATTATCAGGGCAGACAACATTTCTGGGGGGAGAGAGGAGGATGAGGCAGCGTCATTGCAAACATTCGAGAGGAAGGGCGCTAGTGTGTGTCCGAAAATCTTGTAGTACTCACTAGTGAGACCATCTGGGCCTGGGGATTTATTTGAGGGCAATCTCGAGATGGTTTGAAGGATCTCCTGGGGGGTGAACGGGGCATTTAGCGTCAGAAGTTGTTCGCCAGATAAACTAGGGAGGTTGATTTCTTCAAGAAACGATGATATATCTTGGGGGGAGGGTTGTGGTACAGAGGAGTCATCTTTTAGGTTATACAGAGTATTATAATAATGGCGAAAAGCATCCGCAATAGCCGAGGGATCTATGAGTTTTTGTTTCGATGTGGGTTGGTACAGATGGGAGATTTTGGTTTTGGAGCGATGACCTTTAATTCTGGCGGCCATGGCCTTCCCTGCCTTATTACCCGTGGAGTAGTGTGCGGCCTTGAAACGGGTGTGGGCTTTTTCGAAAGAGTCTAAAAGATGGGACCTTAGTTCTTGCCTAAGGAGACCTAGTTTGTGCTTAATAGTGTTGTCGGGGTGAGATTGATTTTGGACTTCCAGCGATTTAATATCCGCTGTCAGGGAGTCTAGACGCTGTGATCTCCTCCTCCTCTCTCTAGCTCCTATTTGGATAAGAATCCCACGTATGAATGCCTTATGGGCATTCCAAAGAACAGAGTTATCTGCAACGGAGTCTACATTTAGGGCAAAAAAGTCCTGCAAACATTCCTGAATGTGGTCAGAGTAGAGTGGCGAGGTCATGAGAGCCGAGTTAGCTCTCCAAATCCTCGTAGCGGAGGTAGGTGGGGAGTCATTGGTGGTCAACATGACTGGTGCGTGGTCTGACCACGTGATAGTGCCTATCTCAGAAGCTGAGGCAGTAGGAAGGGTCCATTTATCAATCAAAAAGTAGTCAATGCGGGTGTAGGTGTTATGGCACGGGGAGAAAAAGGAGAAGTCTCTCTCAGTAGTGTGGTGGCAACGCCATACATCATATAGGTCATGCGAGCGGATAAAAGCGGCCATAGGTGACGAGGTCCTTCCAGGTCTGGACGAAGCGTCAATAGAGCTGTCAGGCACAATATTGAAATCCCCGCAGATGATAAGACGGCCTTGTTTAAAGTGGTCTATTTTCCTCATCAGTTTGGACAGAAAGGGAATTTGTCTCTTGTTGAGTGCATACACCGTCACAATTGTGTGTCTGACACTATTTAAGGAGCAGTCCAGTGCCAAATATCGACCATCAGGGTCAGTGAGGGCATTGTGGAGGACTAGAGACACCGTGGACTTGAAGGCCACCAAAATGCCATTTTTCTTATCAGGTCCTGAGGCCTTAAAAATGTTGGGAACATTTTTGTTTGTACATGCGGGTTCTGCGGAAAGCTTAAAGTGTGTCTCCTGCACACATAGAATGTCGCACCCAGATTCTCGGGCTGTTTTCCACATCGAGGCCCTCTTGGCCGGATGATTTAGCCCCTTCACATTGAGTGATAGAAATTTTGGCATCTTGGGAGGTGGTGTGGTGTATTGAAGGAAAAGAAATTACTCACAGTTCACGTGACGTGGAGGTAGATCAGAATAGGATTCAGCAAACCCGGGAGATCTGGAGGATCACGAAGGTGAGTTCTTCAGTGAAGGCTGCGTAGTAGTAGGTAGGTGCTCTTCCGGGACCAGGACGGTTATGGGGGAAAAGAGGGTAACAGTTATTGCGAGAGAACACAAATGCAATAGGAACTATTGGGGTAGGAAGGAGAGGGAGCAACAGAACACTAACAAGGGTCAGCGGTATATCAGTAGAACCACTGAGCGTTGTTGGAGGGTGAAAGTTCGTGAACTAACTGCAACGAGCAGGCACTGGACCGGAGTGCGTACATAAACTTGATAGAGAGCTGCACTGATCCTTGATCACTTGGTGTTACTGAGGTGAGGGTCTTTCGAGATGGGCCGTTGTTTCTCCGCGGCCGGCATGCGAGGCAACGCGTCTCCCTCGGGGATGATCTTCCACTTTTTAAGTAAGGATATACCCTCCTCGACCGTGTGGATGGCGTGTTTCACCCCGTTTTGGGTCACTAGTAGTTTGGTCGGGAACCCCCACTGGTAGGATATCTTGTGGTTATTGAGCGGCTTAGTGATGGTTTGCAGCTGCTTCCTTTGCTGCCTGGTGTATTGGGAAATGTCCGCAAAGAGCTGCAGCTTAGAGTAGGGAGGTGGTAGTTGACCTAGGTGTCTGTTTTTGGCTAGGAGCATGTCCTTTGTGTGGAAGAAGTGGATTTTCATCAGTGTATCTCGGGGGACCTCTGCAGGCAAATGGGGAGGCTTCGGCAGGCGGTGGATACGATCGATTATCGTTTCCACAGGGGGAAGATCAGGTAACAAGGTGGAAATCATTTTTCTAGCGTACCCATTCAGATCGGCTGCAACGATCGATTCAGGTATTTCACGTATTTTGACGTTATTACGTCTCGATCTGTCCTCGAGGTCCGCCATTTTCGCCCGCACCCATTGCTGTTCATCCCTGACATGATCATGGGCGTCCACCAGGTCGTTTACCGTTTCAGTCATGGCACCCATCTGACTTTCAATATGTCCCATCCTGTTCCCTATGTGGCCCATCTCAAGTTTAAATGCAGAGAGCATAGTGGATATGTCATTATGTAGGGAGCTGTGCAGGGGGATGAGCATATCCTTTAGCTGTGTGTCTACTATGGGCTGGTCAGATGTGGGGAAGGCCGCAATAGGGGATGGTGCGGGAGGCAACGTGAGGAGAGTGTCCAGATTAGGCCTTACCTCTGAGGCCTGCGCTCCTGAGTCGAGACGCATCCGCGTCTTCGCCGGACTGTTGGAGGTGGACGCCAGCCCAGGAGCCGAGGAGGAAGCCGCGGGTGTCATGTGCTGCCGGTCGAACAGTTCATCCTCGTCAGGCAGGTCAGTGTATGCGCGATCCCCGCGCGGGGAGCGGTCGCGGGCGCCATCTTGGATGTTTCCTCCGGGCGCCCTGGAGAAAAAGTCGGTCAGTTTCCGAGGAGCCCTGTAGTCCTTTCGTTTGCGGGAGGCTCCGGACTGGTTCCCCACATCATAGGGGTCCTGATAGTGCATTCTGGTGCTCGGATCGGTGCTTTTTGCGGGTCAGATCTCCGGTCAGTGCAGGAGCTGTAAGATCAGCCGTCCATACAGCTCGATGGCTAGCCACGCCCCCCTGAGTTTGTTTTTTAATACTGGCACCCTGTTATGGCCAGCAGTATATATGTTTTTTTCATGATTTCGGTATGATTGGAATAAACCCCCGTTTTTAAACAAACTACTGCACTATGGAATCCTTCTCTTCATAGTCCTCATGGTTTGTCCACCTGTTTGGAATATTATCCTAACTTGGAGCGTTTGGACGTCTTTTGCCTTTGCCTGAAAGACACCGCCTGAAGTGCCAGCCATCCCCTTGTGTCGTCTAGAGGGAATCAACTTGGATCATCCCACCTGGAGAGACATCAGAGTGCTTGCAGTGCCCGCATAGACCCCTTGGGGTCCAACTGTCTGGTAAGCGGCCATCTGTCTGTAGATTATTAAGATCAGCTTCTTCTCCAGTCAAGTTTAATACCCAAGCAATGTGGATTAGATCCGAACCATCATCAGAAATATATAAAAAATTTTCCTTAATTGGGACTTAATTACATGTTCAATTTATTATTGCAATTTTTTGCTATTCATATGTAGCGCACCTTTCTTTCTGTTATACAAGTGGTTAAAGGGCCCAGAGGTCCCCAGGGCCCCGAATGGCTACCCCTCTTTTTTAGTATATATTTTTCTTTATTTCTTATTTTTTTGTAATGTAATTTCATAATGGATATGAAGATACTCTGTATGTACCCTGTTGTTCTGGGATATATGTTAAAGAAAACTGAATTTTTGGTTTATATGGAAAATCATTTTCTTGTTTTCTTGGAGCATATTACTAGACACAGGAATCTCACCTCTCTTTATTTGTGGTTCATGGCTTGCTTTAAAAAGTGAAGCCTTGCCTAGCTGGTAAAGGTTATGCCTGGGAAAGAATTTCCTGTCCTTTTTACCAGTGTCCAATAACCTGAAGTTTGGAGCATTACTCTATCATAACGGACATGAATCCTGTGTCCTGGGATGTATGATAGGGGAATTCCATTTGCTTTTAACATTCAATTTTGGAATCAATGGAATGAATAGAATTTCCTGAATGAAAACCACAAACACAGTTAAAATGTGTTCCTTTGAGAAAAACGCTCCAGGAAACCACAAACTGATTAGCAGTTACTGATAGTCAAAGCTACAGGTTAAAAAGGTTTGCACAGATTCAGAATTAAAAGTTGCAGGGGCGTACCTAGAGCATTTGGCAGGCGGGCAGATCCTATAACTGGCACCCCCCCCCTTTACTGATTACTGGTCGCGGACCACAATGAGCAGAGCGGGAGGATGACAGGTCCATGTCCAAGGACACAGCCCACTCTGCTCTATGGGCCCTCAGATCCAATCCGATCTGCCTAGACTAAAGGGGGCAGATCCCTTTCTAATTTTTTTTATTAGGTAGGTGGGTGTAAACAGACACAAGCCTGTTTACATCTGCTGCTCCATAGGGGTAAATAGTAAGTCCGATTGGGTCGGACCGATCATGTGAAAGGGGCCTAAGGATGCTTTCACACTGATGCGTTGTGATTTGCCCAAAGCACGGGTGCAGTGCAGCCATGGATTTTAATGCGGGTTAGCTGCAATTTTCTGTAAACTTATTATATCCAGCAGGTGTGCTTTCTGAAAGTGCAACAAACCCGCAGTTAACAACAGATGTCTATGGCTCACTGCACTGCACCTGCGGATCAGTTTGAAAGCACTGCAGAACAGATATACCCATATATATATATATACTGTGAATTTAGTAGTAAACTTACCTTTAATAATAGTTTTCCATTCAGGTATTGCCGGCTGTTCCTGTCCTAGCCCAGGCAGTGTGCATTTGGTATCACTTTGTGTGTGACAAATGTTGGCGCTATACAGGAAGCATTGGCTTATTCGGTTCTGCTCCGCAGCCACTTGCTTCCTCTACCAGTGGCTTCATTCACAAAACTGCTGCTCTGGGATGGCGGGTCGGCAACCCGTGCTCTGGGCTTGTCAATCTGGTCGAGGGCCACATGTGGCCCCCAGGCCATTGGTTGGGTACCCCTGCTGTACTCACTCAGCCCCCCTCACACCTGTTTGCACTCAGTCCCCCTCACACTTGTACGTACTCAGCCCCTTTGTCACACCGATACACACTCAACTCCCCTCACACCTGTAGACACTCAGCTCCCCCCTGACACACACCTGTATACACTCAGCTCCCCCCTCACACACACCTGTATACACTCAGCTCCCCCTCACACACACCCACCTGCCCCCTATGCACACACACACACATGCATACACACTCAGCTTACACACTCAGCTGCCCCCCACGTACACACACCTGTACACACTCAGATGCCCCCCCTCACACGCACACACTCAGCTGCCCCCCCCACACACAAACACACCTGTACACACTCAGCTGCCCTCCCACACACACCAGTACACATTCAGCTCACCCACCACAGACCTGTACACAGCTACCAACCCCCCCACGCCTGTACACACTTAGCTGCCCCCCCCCACACACACACATCTAACTGTACACACTCAGCTGCTGCCCACCCCCCCAACACACACACACCTACCTGTACACAAACAGCCTTCTACCTTCATTTATACTCTCAGCCCCCACTTGTAAGGTGGGCTTCCTAGTCCCAGGTCCAGTTTGTACATGTCTCTGTGAGACACGAGAGGAGTCAGTGAACACGAGGGGTGCACATGCAGGAAGCGGCCATAGGTGGCAGTAATGAGCCCAACTGTAAGCTGAACAACACAGAGGAGCAGCGCTGCTGACACACACGAATACAGAGAGCCAGCCACATCTACAGAGCACCCGCCATGCCTTGTACTGTCACTAATAGCTGGCCTGACGCCACCCTCCTCCCCAATGTGTGGCACCTGGGGCACCCCCCCCCTATAGGTACGACACTAAATAGTGGTACTCTAAATTGATATCAATGCATCATCAATTTGTTCACCATTATCTGCTTGTTAATTTTTTTTTTAAAGCTAAGCAGTCCACAACTTTAGCCACTTAGAACTACTGCTGCTGCCATCCTTCTAACCCTTGTCACTTTTACATTGGATGTAAGACAATGTCCATTGTCACTTTTTTCTCATTGATGCAGCTTTCATTTTGTAGAACTTCATTAGGCTACATGTACACTGGCCTACCCTGAGAGTGGCTGTGGAAAATGCAAAAATGTGCCAAAAACGCAAACTGCGGCCGGTGGTCAAAACGTATCCATCCTAAACGCAATTCTTTTGCGTTCAGGAGAGGGAGGTTTAACCTCACCTAAATGCTTTAGCTCCTAAATTCTATTACAAGGCTATGGGCCAGATTCTCATAAGAGATACGACGGTGAATCTCCAGATACACCATCGTATCTCTGTTTTTCTCCCCGGGTATTTATGCGTCTGATTCCTAGAATCATTTACGCATAGATACAGCGTAGATCGGACTGGCGTAACTCACTTACACCGTCGGATCTTAGATGTAATTCTACGCTGGCCGCTAGGTGGCGTTCCCGTCGATTTGCAAATGAGCCTGATACGCCGATTCCCGAACGCTTTTGCGCCAACTAACCAACACTTGTGTGAACTTGTGTGAACGAGCCCTTGGGACAGTCTAAAATTTACTTTGCAAGCATTTTGTTTGAGACTGTCCAAAATCTCTAATGGTCTAAGATTGTAAGTGATGTACAACTAGTCTATAATCTATATGCAATTTGTTATACTAATACACATTTTGTGAAATAGGAATATAAAAAGCAATTCATGATAACCGCAACTTCAGTTAGGCAATATGTGGTAGCAATTTTTGCAGCAGTATTGCTCAACCTGTTATTATACAATTTTTACATGAGGTTTAGTATCATGCTAGCCATATATAGCTCAAATTTCAGCCTGCTGTAACTGCAATCAGTTATCGGTGGAGCAGAGGAGATTCATACATAGTGAATAATGGAAGCTATCGATTTCCCATCCCTTATTCCTACAAGAAATCTTAACTTGTATGGCTAGCTTTAAAGAAGAAGTCCAGCCTGAGCTTTTTAGGCTAGGCTTCTCCTATGGATCACAGGAATGCAAATCGGTTTGCACTAATGTGACCCATTTTTTAGCAGAGAGCAGTCTAAATTCCTCTTTCCGATGACGTCACTGCCATCAGTTGAGGCATAGCGTCATCCCGACTTCCAAGTCTGGATCCGCTGGATGCCTTGATGGCAGTCTCGGTGAGACAGCCACTCCCTGCCCCTCCACAGCTCAGCGCTCCAGTGATCGTGGAGAAGTAGAGAGGAGAGACACTGACTGACAGTCAGCAGCTTTCCTCTCAGGGATCTGTGAGAACCGAGCCATCGACGATGTTCGGCGGCTCAGTTCTCAGTGCAGAGATGGCGAGGAACAGCTGCAGCATCGGTCTGATGCTCCATCCACTGAGGGAATTATGAATAAAAAAACAAACAAAAAAAAAACTAACAAAAAACAAACATACTTCTCCTTTAAGCTGGCCAAACGGTAGATTTTTCAACAAATGTTTGTACAAACATTTGTACGAAAAATCTTATCAATACATTTGATGACTTGATCAATCTAAAAAAAGTCTGCTTTTAAAATTCAATTTTGGAGTGAATATACCTGTACTTTCCTGAAAGAAAACCACATCATTGTTAAAAATTAACCACTTCCTGTCCACCATATTACACAATTACGTGCACAAAATGGTTTAATTATCCTGCATATGAAGCCGGTCAGGATGCGCTGCTATTGAGTGCCCCCAGGGCATGGCGATCAAGGATGACACTTGTCCAATGAAATTGGCTGTTTACCATTAGTGTTGAGCGGAATACGCCATATTCGATTTCGCGATATTTCACGAATATATAGAAGAATATTCGTGAAATATTCGTTAATATCGAATATTCGTGATATTTTATCAAATATTTTTTTGCGAAATTGATTGCGAAATTCTCGTCCGCGCATGCCAGCCATCATCCATTGTGTCAGGAACATAAAGCAACACGTCCAGAAGTATGGTGAAACTATTTGTGTTACTATCTTCTGTGGGTCTTGTTAAATGTTGTTGTTAAATTGTTAAATGTGCATGCAAAAATCTAAGAAGACCTTCTAATCGAAAGGTTATGTTCCAGTCCTAGGGGAAATTAGATATGAGGTAATTGTCACCAAATCCATCTGGTTTTGGGCTGGATATGCAGCCTCTTGAAGGGTGGGCTTTAACACCGAAAGGCCACATATATGCAGCCCTATGTAAACAATTTACTGTGCTGAGAGTCACAGGCAGGAACCAAAAAGCTCCCAATACATACTCGCAATCAGGCAGGTTCCTATTGGTTGCTATGGAGGTTGCTAACCTCTGACAACTGTGGTAGGTAGGAGAACTCTGATTGGCTCTGATGCAAAAGAAGGGCAGAGAAAGTATTCAGGAATATTCGTAATACGAATATTCGGCAACATAAAAGGATCGCCTCAGCTACTCGGCCCAGGGTCTCTAATCATACCAGCAATGCTTTTAGACGTCGATGGAGATCACTAGGATGTGATCTGTTTTAAAAATAAATTAGAAAAAATACGAATATTCGCAATAGCGAATATTCACCGCGATATTCGAGTTATTCGCGAATACTCGAATATGCAATATTCGTAACGAATATTCGCAATGCGAATATTCTTGAGCAACACTATTTACCATGTGATCGGCTGTGTCCAATTACAGCGGCTTACGTTACATGTTAAAACAAAGAGGATACGCGTTCAATTCACACCGCGATGAAAGGGGATCATGTGTGTCCCTTGGACACAGTGCATTCCCGATCAGGGTAAACGGCCAATGAAATTGGCCATTTACCACGTGATCAGCTGTGTACAATCACAGCTCGTCACAAGTATAAACATTGTGGCAGTTTCCAGGGATCTCTTCTTCTCTTTCCTCACACACTAATCATGTGAGGAGAGAGGAGGAGAGATCTGAGATCTGCGAGTCTTACAATTTACTTTGTAAATACTGTCTGAACAACACGCCCCCCCACCACCAAATAAAGAGAACCTGTCATAAAGAACATCTGGATCTGTAACAGCCCATCTGCATCTGTCACACAGGCCGCCACCAGTACTACCAACAGTACCGCCCACGGTACCGCCATCAGTACCATCTGAATCTGTAACAGCCAATCTTTCACACAGGCCACCACCAGTACCGCCATCCAGTAGTACCATCTGAATCTGTAACAGCACATCTGTCACAGCCCATTTGTCACACAGGCCACCACCAGTACTGTAATCGGTACCGCCATCAGTACGGCCATTAGTAACATTTGAATCTGTCACAGCCCATCTGTCACAGTGGCCACCACTAGTAATGCCATCAGTACCACCATCAGTACTATCTGAATCTGTCACAGCCCATCTGTCACACAGGCCGCCACCAGTGCTGCCATCCCTACCACCACACAGGCCCGTCATCAGTACCGCTGCACAGTCCTGCCATAAGTACCATCACACAGGCCATCAGTAACCTGTCAGTTCCGTCACACAGGCCCGCCATCAGTGAGCTGGCTGTCAATAGCACCACCAGTTCCGCCACACATGCCCGCCAAAAGTACCCCCATCATGTCTCAGTGTTTAACCAGCAGAGGAAGCATATAAAATCCTTACCACGTTGGATGATGAGAGCAGCGGGGAGCTCCCATCATCCGACTCTGGTTCGGAATACGAGCCAGCAGAGGGTAGTGGATTGGAGTCAGAGGAGGAAACCCTCCCTCCTAAAAGAATAAGGAGATCAGGACCTAGATCAAAAGGCCTGCCTATGACCAGCAGTGGCTGGGAGAGGATCCTTACGACCAGCAGTGGCTGGGAGAGGAGCCTAGTACCAGTACTGGAAGTACACACCGAAGAATCCAGGCCCAGTCCTACCTTCTGATATCCTGGTAAACCCTTTATGGTTGCCTGCCAACTCAGGATCCAATATAATCCCCCCTTTCACCGCTCAGCCAGGTGTGCAGCCTAACACACCTGTCACAATTGGACTATTTTTATTTGTTTTTCCCCGAAAATTTGTTGCAGTACACGGTGGACAAAACAAATCTCTATGCAGAGCAATTTATTGCTACCAAACCCAATTCGTCCTACGCCGTATGTTCCATTGGCGATGTCTCACACTAGACAAATTAAAATTGTTTTTGGGCCTTACGTACAATATGGGGCTTACAATGAAAAATTAACTGCATGCCTACTGGTCCACCAACCCCATCCACTAAATGCCCATATATTCTGCTGTCATGTCCAGGACACACTACGATATGATTATGCGTTTTCTACATTTCAACGATAATTTGTAGCGGGCTCCCCAAGATTATTCCAACCACGATATATTGTATAAGATTCGCCCCCTCTTAAATTCTTTAACCAAATGATTTTCTGAAGTGTTTATCCCTAACCAAAATATTTGTGTAGGCGAACCTCTTATCCACTTTATCGGACGGCTGCAGTTCAAGCAGTATATCCCAAGTAAGAGTTTTATAATAATAATTTAACAAATTGTGTGATCGAGCCACTGGATATGTGTACACCTTCCGGATTTATGAAGGCAAAGACTCCCAGCTCCAGCCCAGTGAATGCCCCACATATATAGGAACCAATGGTAAAATTGTCTGGGACATTGCATTCCCCCTGTTCAAAAAAGGATACCACTTATATGTAGACAATTACTACAGCAGCTTGCCCCTTTTCCATCACCTGTATCGTAAACAAACCTGTGGTACCTTACAAAAAAATAGGAAGGGCTTCCCACAGACTTTACTATCAGAATGGCTACAAAAGGGGAAATACGCATTCACAAGGAATGGGGAGGTATTGGCCATTAAGTGGTGAGACAAAAAAGATGTTCACATGATGATTTCCATCCACAATGACACCTTGGTAAGATTCAGAGAAGACGTGGCCCTGTAGTGAAGCCTGAATGTGTCCATGACTACAATCTGTATATGGGAGGGGGAGGGGGTTTAAATGATTAGACGCTACAACCATTTTTGTCAACCCGCAAGTCCTGTTATTGGTATAAGGTGCATTTCATCCGTTTCATATGGCCCTGTTCAATTTATTTGTCGGTTATCAAAAATCACAAGCAACCCACTACCTACCTCAAATATATTGAAGACATTGTCACTGCCCTGCAACATTTTCCCTAAAACATTCCCCCCACAGAATCACCGCAATCATTATAGTAAGAGCAATAATTCTCGCCAAAGACATCCTCTGTAAACAAAACATGCAACCTGTAGAATTTTTTAAACGTTGCCTATGGAAATATTTATGGATACAAGTTTGTCGCCATTCCACAAGCAGCCACAATTTTGAAGTGTGACATGTTGGGTATAAGGCCGCATACACACGATCGGTTAAACCGATGAGAACGGTCTGATGGACCATTTTCATTGGTCCAAACCTATCGTGTGTGGGCGCCATCGGTTTAATTATCCATCGGTTAAAAAAAAAAAGCCAACTTGTTTTAATTTTAACCGATGGATTCCTAACCGATAGAAAAAAACGATCGTTAGTAGGCAAAACCATTGGTTAAAAATCCACGCATGCTCAGAATCAAATCGACGCATTGCTGGATGCATTGGACTTTTTTTCAGCACGTCGTCGTGTTTTACATCACCGCGTTCTGACACAATCGTTCTTTTAACCGATAGTGTGTAGGCACGACTGACCATCAGTCGGGTCATTGGTTAACCGATGAAAGCGGTCCATCAGACCGTTTTCATCGGATGGACCGATCGTGTGTACAGGGCTTCAGTTGGGCTAACTTTACTGTTGTCTTATTTTTTAATTCAAACAATAAATTTTTTCCAAAAAAATCACGCTTATAAGACCGCTGCACAAATACAGTGTGACATCAAGTATTGCAACGACCGCTATTTTACTCTTTAGGTCTAGGGTGTTAGAAAAAACTATATATAATGGGGCAGATTCACAAAACAATTACGCCTGTCTAACTGGGGTTAGACAGGAGTAATTTCAAATTTCGCGCGGCGTATCACTAGTTTGAATCCTCAAACCATGATACGCCGGCTTCGGGCTTCGATCCGAGAGGCTTACGTCTTCGTAAGCCTTCGGATCTACGCTGCCATCTATTTGCGGCCGCTGGGAGGAGTTTGGGTCGTTTTGGTGCGTCGGGATATGCAAATGTGTTTTTACGGGGATTCACGAACATACGAGCGGGCGTCGCAATCGTTTTCGTCTATTTTTTTATACGTAATGTTAGAGCAGCTTTTTGCTGCTCTAACTTTACGTAGCCCATGTTAAGTATGGCCGTCGTTCCCGCTTCGAATTTATTTAAAATTTTATTTTGTTTACGTAACTCGTCGGGACGTGGATCGGCCGTAAAGTACGCTACATAAACAACGAATGACGTCACGACGTGATTTCGCGCAATGCACGGCGGGAAATTTGCGAACGGAGAATGCGCAGATCGATCGCCGCGGGAACGCGCCTAATTTAAATGTTTCACGCCCCCTACTCGCGCAGATGGATTGCGACGGGAGAAATACACTACGCCGCCGTCGTTTACCGTAGAAAATCTACCTGAATTCCACGTAGAGCAAGGTAAAAAACGGCGGCGTAGTGTATTTCTGATATGCTACGTTAATCCATTTCTCTGTGAATCTGCCCCAATGTTTGGGGTTTCTAAGTAGGTTCTAGAAAAAAACAAATGATTTGAACCTGTTAACAAGTTTGAAAAATAGCTTCCCAGTAACTTGAGATACCATTCATCACTACTTAGCAAGACTGATTTTGGATGTGTCTGCTTTACAATTCACATGTTCTTTGTATGTAGAGATGCTATGGTAGTTAGCTTTTCTGTCAAATGGTACATTCAAAAAACAAATCACAGACATAAGTAGGCAGCTATTCTTACTAACATTAGATGTCATATTACTGACATTCCTGTTGCCTTAAAGGATCACTAAAGGATTTTTTTTTTTTTTTTTTTTAGCTAAATAGCTTCCTTTACCTTAATGCAGTGCTGTTTTCATGTTCTCATTGTTAGTTTTTTTGCTTTGAAGTAGCTGTAATACTTCTCTGATCTCCACACTTCCTGCTTGTCTGGCTCCTTATGAAAAAACTCATGGCAGATTTTCACTGTGGTCTAAGCTCTGTGTCTAAAACTCCTCAGAACCAATCAGATTCATTTTAAAAACAAAACACTGCCCTGGATTTGTTTGTTTTTGTTCTGTGTGTCTTCTCTACTTCACAGAAACATGAAATCATTTTAAAAACTAAACTGAAACTGAAGGCACATTATATGATTGATTTTTATCTATTGTTAATCATTTTTAAAAGGAATCAGTTAACTTTTATGTCTCTATACCCTGTAAACCAGGGATCCTCAAACTACGGCCCTCCAGATGTTGTAGAACTACACATCCCATGAGGCATTGTAACACACTGACATTCACAGACATGACTAGGCATTATGGGAATTGTAGTTCCTGAACAACTGGAGGGCCGTAGTTTGAAGACCCATGCTGTAAACAGTCATTTCAGCAAAAAAAAATGTTTTCCTTTAGTGACCCTTTAAGTTCAATCAAGGGTGATCCAACCCTCTAGAATATGGAATAATAATTTTTGGGTAGAATACTTTAAACAACAGTGCCACAGACAATTTTAAATGCAGGAATACAAGTTAGGGGATCAAAGAACACAGGGGTTAATCATAGGTTTTCTTTACCTGTGGGCTTGGTTGTTAAAATTTAGCGCACCGGTTTGATGAAGGTCCTCTAAGTGCTTTCGATTTCCAAAATACAGTGCAAGGTCTGTGGCAATAATGGCTTTGCGGATAATTTCCAGCACTTGTTCATACTCGCAAGAACCCAAATTGGAGAAGATATTGTGCCCTTCCAGCTATGTGAAACAACAAAACATAGATAAAAAGCACAATGTCCTGTGTTTTTTCCATGTAAAGATTAACTTTCTCTTCTCAACCATTATATGAGAAGAAGAGATTAGTTGATGGATCTTAAAGTGGAACCATGGGCAAAGTTAAAATCTCTTATTTAATGTAACTTGTCAATGGCATGAACACAGTAGTTTTGTTTTTCTGTCAGTAAATCAATTATCCACTTCCTCCAAAATGCCAAGCTAACCAGAAAAGGTGGCAGTATAAGGGTAGAAGTATAGCAATTGACACGGACAGGGACTGCTACAAAAGCCAGTTTTTATTCATACGTTTTTAAATTAAAGAAAAAATATATAATTTTTTATTTTGCCCATAGCTCTACTGTAAGCCTTTTCAGTACCAATGTATTATATTAGGCAAGCACAGGGTTTATAAAAAGGTGGTTATATATGCAAGGGGTAATCTAATTCAGAAAAACAACACTTCAATTCTTATATATAATATTCAATCTAATTTTTAATTGTTTTATTTATATATATATATATATATATATATATATATATATATATATATATATATATATATATATATATATATATATATATATATATATAGTACAGACCAAAAGTTTGGACACACCTTCTCATTCAAAAAGTTTTCTTTATTTTCATGACTATGAAAATTGTAGAGTCACACTGAAGGCATCAAAACTATGAATTAACACATGTGGAATTATATACGTAACAAAAAAGTGTGAAACAACTGAAAATATATGTCATATTCTAGGTTCTTCAAAGTAGCCACCTTTTGCAGCAGACACATCTCTAGAACAACTGTTAAGAGGAGACTGTATGAATCAGGCCTTCATGGTAGAATATCTGCTAGGAAACCACTGCTAAAGAAAGGCAACAAGCAGAAGAGACTTGTTTGGGCTAAAGAACACAAGGAATGGACATTAGACCAGTAGAAATCTGTGCTTTGGTCTGATGAGTCCAAACTTGAGATCTTTGGTTCCAACCATTGTGTCTTTGTGTGACGCAGAAAAGGTGAACGGATGGACTCTACATGCCTGGTTCCAACCGTGAAGCATGGAGGAGGAGGTGTGATAGTGTGGGGGTGCTTTGCTGGTGACACTGCTGGGGATTTATCCAAAATTTATCCAAAATTGAAGGCATACTGAACCAGCATGGCTACCACATTGCGTTTAGTTGGACCATCATTTATTTAACAGGACAATGACCCCAAACACACCTCCAGGCTGTGTAAGGGCTATTTGACCAAGAAGGAGAGTGATGGGGTGCTGCACCAGATGACCTGGCCTCCACAGTCACCAGACCTAAACCTAATCAAGATGGTTTGGGGTGAGCTGGACCGCAGAGTGAAGGCAAAAGGGCCAACAAGTGCGAAGCATCACTGGGAACTCCTTCAAGACTGTTGGAAGACCATTTCAGGTGACTACCTCTTGAAGCTCATCAAGAGAATGCCAAGAGTGTGAAAAGCAGCAATCAAAGCAAAAGGTGGCTACTTTGAAGAACCTAGAATATGACATATGTAATTCCACATGTGTTAATTCATATTTTTGATGCCTTCAGTGTGAATCTACAATTTTCATAGTCATGAAAATAAAGAAAACTCTTGGAATGAGAAGGTGTGTCCAAACTTTTGATCTGTACTGTATATAGATCATGCTACACACATTTAAAGCAGATGTATAATTAAATATTAATTATAATAAATACAAGGTGAATGTGAAAGGTTTACATGCAAAAAAAAAAAGTACTTAATCATTCCTGATGATAGGGAGGGTCACTGTTTTAGGCAGAGCGACATATTGGCTTGCTCTGTCTGATTCAAGTTCTTTAGAAGTGACCACAATAACAATGCTGTGGCATTGATCAACTAACCTTCTGCTAAAAGGGGCATAGGTGATGTTTTTTTAAAGAAAAGTTAAGCCTTCATTTTCTGTACTGGTTGCTACAAACTCAGCTTACATTATTCAAACATAAAGAGCTAAGAAGTTTGCTAAAAGAAAAATCTAAATCTGTACAGCCATTCTGTAACTGTGGGTAAATCCTGTGTATTAAAGGGGTTCAGAGGGGACAGAGGTCTAACCCTTCCCTATTTCAACTCTAGCACCCCCCCCCCCAACAAAAAAAATTGGCTGGCGGTGCGTTGGGCTTTAAATTAGAGCAACCCCAGCAGCCATTTTAAACTGACCCCCTGCGAAGAATAAACAATATACATAGAAGAACATCCACACTGGATGGGAACACCTTGTAGAATTTCTTGCCTGACTGGATTGTTAGTTGCTTTAATGCACCACTATGTATTGTTGAAACAAGGGTTCTTGGTTCTTCTTCACATTTTACATAGTTAGTCAGGTTGAAAAAAGACACAAGTCCATCCAGTTCAACCACAAAAAAAAAACAAAAAAACAAACAAACACAGTACAATCCCATACACCCAACTCCATACCCACAGTTGATCCAGAGGAAGGCAAAAAAAAAAACAGCGGACCATGATCCAATTCGCTACAGGAGGGGAAAAAAATCCTTCCTGATCCCAATCGGATTTACCCCGGTTCAACTTTACCTACAAATCTTAGTACTCAGTTATGTTACGTGCATTTAGGAAAGAATCCACTGAGCCGGCCAGAACCACCTCTTGAGGGAGTCTGTTCCACATTTTCACAGCTCTTACATATTTGGAGGTGAAATCTATTTTCCTCCAGACATAAAGAGTGCCCCCTTGTCCTCAGTGTTGACCTTAAAGTGAATAACTCAACACCAAGTTCACTATATGGACCTCTTATGTATTTGTACATGTTGATCATATCCCCCCTTATTCTCCTCTTCTCAAGAGTGAATAAATTCAGTTCCTCTAATCTTTCCTCATAGCTGAGCTCCTCCATGCCTCTTATCAGTTTAGTTGCCCTTCTCTGCACTTTCTCCAGTTCTCCGATATCCTTTTTGAGAACTGGTGCCCAAAACTGGACTGCATATTCCAGATGAGGTCTTACTAATTATTTGTACAGGGGCAAAATTCTCTCTCTCTCTCTCTCTGGAGTCCATACCTCTCTTAATATAAGAAAGGACTTTGCTTGCTTTGGAAACCGCAGCTTGGCATTGCATGCCATTATTGAGCTTATGATCAACTAAAACCCCCAGATCCTTCTCCACTACAGATCCCCCCAGTTGTACTCCCCCTAGCATGTATGATGCATGCATATTCTTAGCCCCTAAGTGCATAACTTTACATTTATCAACATTAAACCTCATCTGCCACATAGTCGCCCAATTAGACAGAGCATTGAGGTCGGCTTGTAAATTGGAGACATCCTGCAAGGACGTTATTCCACTGCATAGCTTGGTGTCATCTGCAACTATAGGTTTGTTTTAAATGAATGCCAACAAGAGGTTTATCTTATATTTGCTTGGTTATAGTCCAAGCAAATGAAACCAGCCAAGCTCCCCCAAAACATACAAGCAACTGTTGCAAAAACAACTATTTAAACATTCCAAAAGCACAAAACATATTTATACTGTACAAATTCCCAATTCAGTTCAATGAAGGACATGCTGGACAGGGACCAGCATGGTATAACCTCTCCCACTCCCCAGCATGCCTTTTTTTCTTGTATGTCCTAGTAGGATCAACGTAATTTCTCTACCAAGCAAAGTTTAACTGTTTTACAAGCCATTTTTCTTTTTGTTAAAGATTTATTTTTCCTTTAACCACTTAAGGACCGCCTACTGCACATTTACGTCGGCAGAATGGCACGGCTGGGCACATCAACGTATATATACGTTGATTTTAGTACCCGGTCGCGGGCGCGCGCCCGCGACCCGGTCCGAAGCTCCAGGACCGGGACCGCGGGATTCGCGGACCTGATCGCCGCTGGAGTGCGGCGATCCGTCCCTGGAGCGGAAGAACGGGGAGAGCCGTGTGTACACACGGCTTCCCCGTGCTTCTCTGTGGCCGTAGCATCGATCGCGTCATCCCTGTAATAGGGGGACGCGATCGATGACGTCACACCTACAGCCACACCCCCTACAGTTGTAAACACACATTAGGTCACACATCCCCTACAGCGCCACCTGTGGTTAACTCCCAAACTGCAACTGTCATTTCCACAGTAAACAATGCAATTTAAATGCATTTTTTGCTGTGAAAATGACAATTGTCCCAAAAATGTGTCAAAATTGTCCGAAGTGTCCGCCATATTGTCGCAGTCACGAAAAAAATCGCTGATCGTCGCTATTAGTAGTAAAAAAAAAAAAATTTATAAAAATGCAATAAAACTATCCCTTATTTTGTAAACGCTATACATTTTGCGAAAACCAACCGATAAACGCTTATTGCGATTTTTTTTTACCAAAAATACGTAGAAGAATACGTATCGGCCTAAACTGAGGAAAAAAAATGTTTTTTTATATATTTTTGGGGGATATTTATTATAGCAAAAAGTACAAAATATTGCATTTTTTTTAAAATTGTCGCTCTATTTTTGTTTATAGCGCAAAAAAAAAAAACCGCAGAGGTGATCAAATACCAACAAAAGAAAGCTCTATTTGTGGGGAAAAAAGGACGCCAATTTTGTTTGGGAGCCACGTCGCACGACCGCGCAATTGTCAGTTAAAACGATGCAGTGACGAATCGCAAAAAGGGGCAAGGTCCTTTACCTGCATTTTGGTCCGGGTCTTAAGTGGTTAAACAGTAACAGTGCATCGAAAAAATTGTCATACCCCTTGAAATTTTCCATGTCATATTACAACCAAAGACATACATTTATTTTATTGAGACTGTAAGTGATAGACCAACACAAAGCGGCACACAATTGTAAAGTGGAAGAAAAATTATGTTTTTCAAACTTTTTCACAAATAAATATCTAAAAAGTGTGGCATGCATTTGCATGCAGCCCCCTTTACTCTGATGCCCCTAACTAAAATCTAGTGGAATCAATTGCCCTCAGAAGTCACCTAATTAGTAAACAGATTCCACCTGTGTTCAATTTATCTCAGTATAAATACAGATGTTCTGTGAAGCCCTAAGAGGTTTGTTAGAGAACCTTAGTCAACAATAAGCATCATGAAGGCCAAGAAACACACCAGACAGGTTGGGGATCAAGTTGTGGAGAATTTAAAGCAAGGTTAGGTGATAAACATCCCCAACTTTTAAAAACCCTATGGCACACTGTTCTTTGCATTTTCGAATTATGGATTGAGTATGGCACAACTGCAAACCTACCAAGACATGGCAGTCCACCTAAACTGACAAGCCGGGCAAGGAGAGCATTAATCAGAGAAGCAGCCAAGAGGCCCATGATAACTCTGGAAGAGCTGCAGAGATCCACAGCTCTGGTGGGAGAATCTGTTTACAGGGCAACTATTAGCCATGCACTATACAAATCTGGCCTTTATGGAAAAGTGTAAAGAAGAAAGCCATTGTTGAAAGAAAACCATAAAAAGTCCTGTTTGCAGTTTGCGAGAAGCCACAGCAAACACGTGGAAGAAGGTGCTCTGTTCAAGCGATCCCCATTATGGAATATCTGGACAACCTTCTGTGGAGGGAATAGTCGGCACATATCCTGCCCAACATGTGGAGTGAACAGCTAAGACCTTGATAAAGTTCAGTTGTAACCTAGAGCCAGCTTATCACGTGGGAGTATCTGGATCTGATCCCTCTGTGTCCCTCAACAAGCTAAAGAAAAACAGGATTTTGTCATCACTGTAAAATTCTCTTTTTGGTGTTCATTGAGGGTCACATGTCTCACCTCTGTGCTTATAGTCTTACAAAACTGATATATGATGGGAAGGGGAGGTGTTTTACTAGGCTGGTCACTGTTTGTTTTCAAATTTTCCAGTAGGCAACAGTATGGTTTTCAAATCCTGTGTCCCTCAATGAACTACAAGACAGGGATTTCACTGAAAAAATTTGTTCCGAGTGAAAAAATGTAGGCTGCTATTGCTGACCACCTTCTTGAAATTATCATTTTCTGGTTTGGGTCATACTGACAATTTGGCTTCCTTCATTTTTTGATCACAAACATACACAAACATACTACAAGCAAAGAGCTTCTGATCTGTTTATTCTACACAGGAAGTCATTGGATCAACTTCAAAATCAGACAACCGTCAAGTAGATGCCAGCAATCCATTTACATTATCTCACAAAAGTGAGTACACCCCTTGCATTTTTGTAAATATTTTATTCTATCTTTTTATGTGACAATACTGAAGAAATTACACTTTGCTACAATGTAAAGTAGTTAGTGTACAGCTTGTATAGCAGTGTAAATGTGCTGTCCCCTCTAAATAACCCAACACAGCTATTATGTTTAATCCGCTGTCAACAAAAGTAAATACACCCCTAAGTGAAAATGTCAAAAGTGGGCCCAACGTGTCAATATTTTGTGTGGCCACCATTATTTTCCAGCACTGCCTTAACCCTCTTGGTCATGGAGTTCACCAGGGCTTCACAGGTTGCCACTGGAGTCGTCCCCTAAGTGAAAATTTTCAAATTAGGCCCAATTAGCCAATTTCCCTCCCAGTGTCATGTGACAAGGCGTGTTGGAAAGTCTCAGGTATGAATGGGGAGAAGTGTTAAATTTGGTGTTAACGCTCTCACTCTCTCACACTGGTCACTGAAATTTCAACATGGCACCTTATGGCAAAAGAACTTTCTGAGGATCTAAATTGGTGCTCTATATAAAGATGGCCTAGGCTACAAGAAGATTGCCAAGATTCTGAAAGTAAGCTGCAGAATGGTGGCCAAGATCATACAGCGGTTTAACAGGACAGGTTACACTCAGAACGGGCCTTGCCATGGTCGACCAAAGAAGTTGAGTGCACATGCTCAGAGTCATATCCTGAGGTTGTCTTTGGGAAATAGAGTTATGAGTGCTGCCAGCATTGCTGCAAAGATTGAAGGGGTGGGGGGTCGGCCTGTCAGTGCTCAGACCATATGCTGCATACTGCATCAAATTGGTCGGCATGGCTGCCATCCCAGAAGAAAGCCTCTTCTAAAGATGATGCACAAGAAGGCCCCCAAACAGTTTGCTGAAGCCAAGCAGACTAAGGACATGGATTACTGGAACCATGTCCTGTGGTCTGATGAGACCAAGATAAACTTATTTGGTTCAGATGGTGTCAAGTGTGTAAGGCAGCAACCAGGTGAGGAGTACAAAGAAAAATGTTGCTCCCTTGAGACAGTCAAATAATTCTGTAATTAACGGATTCGATTTGTATAGACATTCTTAATAGTGAAACGATTGAGACCCATATAATCAATACAAGGCTTCAGTTCACCACTCTTCTTCTTCACAAAGAAGAAACCAGCACCAGCAGGAGATAAGGATTTGCGGATGAAACCTCAAGAAAGTGCGTCTGCAACATACTCCTTCATGGCCTTATCCTCCAAGACCGACAAAGGGTAAACCCAGCCACAAGGGGGTATGGCACTAGGTTGAAGATCAATTGCGCAATCATACGACCGGGGTGGAGGCAAAGTACCGGCTTGACCCTTGTCAAAGACATTGCTAAAATCACGATACTCCTCCGGCAGGGAGGAGAGTGAAGAGGTGCACAGGCTACCTTTTGAAAGCATCTCTTTCTGCATTGTGGTAACAGGACAGAACCTCAGCACAGAGCCAATTAAAAGAAGGGTTGTGTCTCTGTAACCAAGGATAACCAATAACCTGTCTGATTTTTTTTTTTTGTCGTCTGTGTCCTAAAGACCTTCTTTCACTCCCAGTTCTGTTGACCAACGCTAAGACATAAGCAAGGGTAAATCTCTTCAAAAGTAATACAAACAGTAAAAAAAAAAAAATGTAAACAGTAGATTGAGGTCAGAGTCATTGTCAGGTTTGTATAATCATTTAGAAAACGTCCCCCATCTATTCAAGGTGACTGGTGCCACTGGGACCAAAAAAAGGGAAAATCTTCCTAAGGCTGATGACATACCAGTGATCCTGCCCCTACAAGAGCTCACAATGCTTGTATGTGTCGCTCTTCTGCTTCATTAATACTTTTTTTGCAGAACAGATTAACCAGATTAATAAAAACATTAAGTAAATCTTGTGTCAAACAGTATAGTATTTTCAGTACTAAAAAAGATTAACTAAATCCAGCCAGCTTGCAGTTATACAGTACTACAGAAGTGTAAAAATGCAAGCATATTTACCTACAACTCAAAAACGTGCACTGTCCTTACCTGCAGAATAGACACAGTCTGAGAAAAATGGTGTTGTTCCATTGTTGACGTAGAATATAATGCCGCCAATGGATGATCAAACTTTTGTAAGTAGGTGTTAGTATACCCCCGGTGATCCAAGTCATGGCATAAACATGCAATCAAAAGCCCCTTTCTCTGTAGCAAAAACACAGAAATTTGAATGTCATCTGCATATATGTATACTGTATAGTCATACAATGGAGCAAAGCTTGGTTTACAGTATTTACTTCTCTCTACAGAAACAGAACTGCTGTACCTATACTTGTGTGAAAGCATCACGTTCTCTTTGTATTGCTTACTCTGTGTGAAATACCTGGTGTTGCCGACAGTCCCTCCGATTTCCTTTTGGAAACTGACCACGCTAGACATGAGAGCACAGCATGGTAAAATTCAGAACATAAAAAACAAAAAATCAATTGGAAAAACAACCAAAATAGATGCAGTCAAAAAAGAAGAAGTGGGCAAAGGGAAAAGGCGGACATTTTTCACATCGTGCGATGCTTACTCATAGAATAAAGACATTGTTTTTTGAGGAGCGTGACGGTTCAGGATTTTTCTTTCATCCCTCATGAACAAGTCTAATGATGCCCCAACAAAGAACAAAGGTAAAGCCTACAGGGTTGGAAATATCAGTTTGTAAATAGATAGAAAACTGGCTAAAAGACAGAAATCAGAGAGTAGTGGTTAATGATTCTTACTCTGAATGGTCTAAGGTTATCAGTGGTGAACCCCAAGATTCAGTGCTGGGACACATACTTTTTAATATCTTTATAAATGCTATTGGGTCTGGGATCAAAAGTAACATTTATGTCTTTGCAGAGGACACCAAGCTATGCAGTGGAATAATGTCCTTACAGGATGTCTCCAATGTACAAAACTGACCTCAATGCACTGTCTAATTGGGCAACTATGTGGCAGATGAGGTTTAATGTTGATAAATGTAAAGTTATGCACTTGGAGGCCAAGATAATGCATGCATCATACATACTAGGGGGGTAAAACTGGGGGGATTTATAATAGAGAAGGAGCTGGGGGTTTTGGTAGATCATTAGCTCAATAACAGCATGCAATGCCAAGCTGCGGTTTCCAAAGCGAGCAAAGTCCTTTCTTGTATTAAGAGAGGTATGGACTCCAGAGAGAGAGAGAGAAATATAATTTGCCCCTGTTCAAATCATTAGAGAGACCTCATCTGGAATATGCAGTTCAGTTTTGGGCACCTGTTCTCAAAAATGATATCGGAGAACTGGAGAAAGTGCAGAGAAGGGCAACCAAACTGATAAGAGCCAAAAAAATACAAGAGAGAGATGCGCCAAACTAAGTGCAGTATGTTGTTTTTAATCAGTAGTAAATTGGTACAATAAAGTAACTATTTACAAACATGGAGTAATATAGGCATTGGTGTGGCTATGAGGCCGGGGTCATCATAAGAGGTTCCTCCGGAAAAGGTTTCTTCGTCCCAGGCTTGTGAGCCGCAAGTGTGGTATAGTGGACACAGGAAACCAGGAAGAGCCGTCTGATGTGGCGTGCGTTCCACCGTGGAGCGCGGCGTATCGTCGTCGCCCCGGAAGTGACGCGAGGGACCCGGCCAGCCAATCGGATTACGCGTTTCACAGCGTCAGCTGTTTCGTCAGATCCATGGCGTCCGTATGGAACGGACGTGAGTTATACGAGCAGGATAAATGTGATTGGTTGGAAATGGCACACTGGCTAGTCTTTTAACAGCACTGCTGCTACAGGTATTGGTACCTCAAACCATCAGCTCCTCCAGATCCACGGTCCTGGATGCACAAGGCCCCAAAGTCCTTCAACGCATACAGCGTTTTTCCCAACACAGAGACACAGCGACAGTCACAGCCGCTGCTTCACCTTTCTTCACCTTCCTTCCTTTTTTCTATTTTTTCTATATACAAACTGATAAGAGGCATGGAGAAACTCAGCTATGAGGAAAGATTAGAGGAACTGAATTTATTCACTCTCGAGAAGAGGAGATATGATTCATATGTACAAATATATTAGGGGTCCATATAGTGAACTTGGTGTTATTCACTTTACGGTCAACACAGAGGACAAGGGGGCACTCTTTATGTCTATAGGAAAATACATTTCATCCGTACACACGATCGGTTCAAACCGATAAGAATGGACTTAAATTCAGTTTCATCAGTCCAAAACCGATCGTGTGTATGGCCCATCGTCCGTCGGACCAAAGTTTTAAAACTTACTTTAAAATCTGACCGATGGACGCCTGACCATTGGTCCAAACCGATGGTTAGTATGCAAAAGCATCGGTCCAAAAACCCGCGCATGCTCAGAATCAAGTTGACGCATGCTTGGAAGCATTGAACTTCATTTTTCCAGCACGTCGTGTTCTATGTCACCGCGTTCTGACCCGATCGGATTTTGGACTGATGGTGTGTAAGACTTCCTCAGGAACATGCAGTTCAGTTTTGGGCACCGGTTCTCAAAAAGGATATTGGGGAACCGGAGAAAGTGCAGAGAAGGGCAACCAAACTGATAAGAGGCATGTCCTCCATATTCATGTGGGTATAGTGTTGTGTGACAGCGCTGAAAGCTGAAAAATGGCTTGGGCAGGAAGGGGGTGAAAGTGCCCTGTAGGCAAGTGGTTGAAAAAATCTACTGAGCTGGCCAGAACCACCTCTGGAGGGAGGCTATTCCACATTTTCAAAGCTCTTACTGTGAAAAAATCTTTCCATATTTGAAGAATAAATCTTTTTCCCTCTAGACATAAAGAGTGCCCCCTTGTCCTCTGTGATGACCTTAAAGTGAATAACTCAACACCAAGCTCACTATATGGACCACTTATGTATTTGTACATGTTGATCATATCCCCCCTTAATCTCCTCTTCTCAAGAAGGAATAGATTCAGTTGCTCTAATCTTTCTTCATATTTGAGAGAGGAGCTCAAGGGGTTTATGTGTTCCCTGGGAGTGATTCTTACTGTGAGGGGAGGGGACTGACTGGGGGAGGTGACCGATGGTGTGTCCCTATGTACAAGGAACACACCATAGGTCTCCTCTCCTTGACAGGACGTGGATCTGTGTGTTTACACACACAGATACACGGTCCTGCTCAGTTAATGGGCAATCGCAGAGACGATATGTGAAGGCATCCCATGAAGACAAAAGATCTCCTTAATGAAAGTTAAGGCAAGACTGGGAGCAGAAGGTAGGCCTGGGAGAGGCATCAAGTGACACATGGCATGAAGGTTTTTGGCACTAGGACAAAAGGTAATGTGGAAGTTGAAGCGGGCGAAAAAGAGGGCCCAGCAAGCTTGGTGTGGGTTCAAGCGTTTTGTGGATTGTAAATACTGCAGATTTTTATGATCCGTATAGATGGTAATGCAATGGGGTGAACCCTCTAGTAGATGTCGCAATTCTTTAAGAGCTAGTTCAATAGCCAGTAGCTCACGGTCCTCAATGGTATAATTATTTTCCGCATCAGAAAACTTCTTGGAAAAGAATCCGTAAGGCTGAGACTTGCTCTTCTGAACTTGGAGTAGGATGGCACCGACTCCTACTGAGGAGGCATCAACTTCCAAAGAAAAGGGTTTCGTAATGTCCGGATGTAGGAGGATTGGGGCAAAGAGGAAGGCTACCTTGAGTTTGTGGAAAGCATCAATGGCTTCAGGGGGCCAGAGCCGGGCATTGACACCCTTGCAGGTGAGAGATGTAATAGGAGCTACCAAGGTGGAATAGTTACGAATGAATTGGCGATAGTAATTGAAGCCCAAAAAGCGTTGGGTGGCTTGGAGACCAGAGGGCTGTGGCCACTCAGAGATGGCCCAAAGCTTGGCTGGGTTCATGAGGAGGCCCTGATATGAGATTAAGTAGTCCAGGAATGGAACTTGTGTTTGTTCAAATAGGCACGTCTCCAATTTAGCATATGGACAATTGTTCCATAGTCGCTGTAGCACAGCTTTCACATGGATACGGTGGGTAAATCTTGTGAGAAAATAAGAATATCGTCCAGATATACAATAACACAGACATACAGAAGGTAGCAGAAGATCTCATTAACCAAGTTTTAGAAGACAGCTGGGGCATTGCATAAGCCAAAGGGCATCACAAGATATTCATAATTTCCGTGTTGTGTCTCTGGGATAGATAGAGTGTAGACTCGGCCTAGGGGAGGAGAGGTCCCTGGTAACAGATCAATGGAGCAGTCAGTCTCTGTGAGGAGGAAGGTGATCAGCGGACTTTTTGCAGAAAGCATCTCGAAAGGGCTGATATTGGGAAGGCAACATGGGAGTTGTGGAGGTTTCAGCCAGAGGAATGGAAGGAGGTGGTACCTTGGAAACGCATCATTGCTGACACTGAGGACCCAAAGCCAATACTTGTCCAGAGTTCCAATCAAGATGCGGGGGGGTGTTTCTGCAACCATGGAAGACCCAGAATGATGGGACTGGAGGATTTAGGCAGAATTAGAATAGATTTCCTCACCATGCAAAACCCCAATGTGTAACGCAATAGGAGGAGTTTTAAACCGGATGGGGCATTGACAGTCACAGAGAGGGCAATGCCCAACTCGAAAGCCAAAGATTGTTCAATGAAATTCCCGGCTGCTCCAGAGTCCATGTATGCAGAAAGTTGATAGGCATTTTGAGCCAAAGTGGATAGACACGGGTAGGGTGAAACAAGAGAAGCTGACATAAATTAAAGCATCGCTCTATACCACCTCTCTCCGAGTGACCTAGACCCTGAAGTTTCCCAGATGAACTGGACAGGAGTTCAAAAGCTGTCCTTTATCGCCAAAATAAAGGCTCAAGCCCAAACCCATACACTGAGCATGTTCCTTTGGAGTGAGGCAAGTTTGCCCAAGCTGCATAGGTTCTTCCAACGTTTGAGAGGTTGAAGACAAAAAGGGTTTGGCAGGTCTTTGGAGTGCCTGTGCCTATGTCCAGCGAGTTCATCCTTTACAGATAGGCCTTGCTAGAAGGTAGCGGCAAGAGCCTCATTATTCCATTTGAGTTCAGCGGCCAGCATATGGAACTGAACTGCGTATTGACCAACTGTCATTCCTTGCTGATGAAGACAAAGGAGCTCCCCAGCAGCAGAAGACACTCTGCCAGGCTCATCAAAAGTTTTCTGGAAACCATCCAAAAAGGCCTGGAGGTCAGAGGTGGTAGAATCGTGTTGTTCCCAAAGTGGGAAGGCCCAAGCTAGGGCATCACCAGAAAGGAGAGAAATGATACAGTGCCTTGTGAAAGTATTCGGCCCCCTTGAACTTTGCAACCTTTTGCCACATTTCAGGCTGCAAACATAAAGATATAAAACTGTAATTGTTTGTGAAGAATCAACAAGTGGGACACAATCATGAAGTGGAACGAAATTTATTGGATATTTCAAACTTTTTTAACAAATAAAAAACTGAAAAATTGGGCGTGCAAAATTATTCAGCCCCCTTAAGTTAATACTTTGTAGCACCACCTTTTGCTGCGATTACAGCTGTAAGTCGCTTGGGGTATGTCTCTATCAGTTTTACACATCGAGAGACTGAAATATTTGCCCATTCCTCCTTGCAAAACAGCTCGAGCTCAGTGAGGTTTGATGGAGAGCGTTTGTGAACAGCAGTTTTGAGTTCTTTGCACAGATTCTCGATTGGATTCAGGTCTGGACTTTGACTTGGCCATTCTAACACCTGGATATGTTTATTTGTGAACCATTTCATTGTAGATTTTGCTTTATGTTTTGGATCATTGTCTTGTTGGAAGACACATCTCCATCCCAGTCTCAGGTCTTTTGCAGACTCCATCAGGTTTTCTTCCAGAATGGTCCTGTATTTGGCTCCATCCATCTTCCCATCAATTTTAACCATCTTCCCTGTTCCTGCTGAAGAAAAGCAGACCCAAATCATGATGCTGCCACCACCATGTTTGACAGTCGGGATGGTGTGTTCAGGGTGATGAACTGTGTTGCTTTTACGCCAAACATAACGTTTTGCATTGTTGCCAAAAAGTTTGATTTTGGTTTCATCTGACCAGAGCACCTTCCTCCACATGTTTGGTGTGTCTCCCAGGTGGCTTGTGGCAAACTTTAAACGACACTATTTATGGATATCTTTAAGAAATGGCTTTCTTCTTGCCACTGCAGTATACGACTGATTGTTGTCCTATGGACAGAGTTTCCCACCTCAGCTGTAGATCTCTGCAGTTCATCCAGAGTGATCATGGGCCTCTTGGCTGCATCTCTGATCAGTCTTCTCCTTGTATGAGCTGAAAGTTTAGAGGGACGGCCAGGTCTTCGTAGATTTGCAGTGGTCTGATACTCCTTCCATTTCAATATTATCGCTTGCACAGTGCTCCTTGGGATGTTTAAAGCTTGGGAATTATTTTTGTATCCAAATCAGGCTTTAAACTTCTCCACAACAGTATCTCGGACCTGCCTGGTGTGTTCCTTGTTCTTCATAATGATCTCTGCGCTTTAAATGGTCCTCTGAGACTAACACAGTGCAGGTGCATTCATACAGAGACTTGATTACACACCGGTGGATTCTTTTTATCATCATTAGTCATTTAGGTCAACATTGGATCATTCAGAGGTCCTCACTGAACTTCTGGAGAGAGTTTGCTGCACTGAAAGTAAAGGGGCTGAATAATTTTGCACGCCCAATTTTTCAGTTTTTTATTTGTTAAAAAAGTTTGAAATATCCAATAAATTTTGTTCCACTTGTTGTTGATTCTTCACAAAAAAATACAGTTTTATATCTTTATGTTTGAAACCTGAAATGTGGCAAAAGGTTGCAAAGTTCAAGGGGGCCGAATACTTTCGCAAGGCAATGTATATGCGACTTTGGTGCGATTAGTTGGAAAATGGTGTCTGGAAAGTTCAAAGTGAATGGAACACTGATTAATGAAGCCACGACAAGCCTTAGGCTGCATACACACGATCAGTCTATCCAATGAGAACGGTCCTAAGGACCCTTTTCATCGGTTAACCGATGAAGCTGACTGATGGTCTAATGTGCCTACACACCATCGGTTAAAAAAACAATCGTGTTAGAACGTGGTGACGTTTACGTGTTTTAACACAACGACGTGCTGAAAAAAATGAAGTTCAATGCTTTCAAGCATGTGTCGACTTAATTCTGAGCATGCGCGGCCTTTTAACCGATGCTTTTGCATACTAACGATCGGTTTTGATCCATCGGTCAGGCGTCCATTGGTCAAATTTTATAGCAAGTTCTCTTTTTTTTTGACCGAAGGATAACTGACCGATGGGGCGCACACACGATCGGTTTGGACCGATGAAACGGTACTTCAGTAAGTTTTCATCGGTTTTGACCGATCGTGTGTACGCGGCCTTAGGGTTGCCAGAAAAATTAGGTGGTAGTAGCAGATGCAAGCAGTCAGGCGAAATCCAAGCCCTTCATGGCGTCTGACCCTTGCAGCAATAGGGTGAGCGTGTGTCATGAATCCATGGAAGACACCAGAGAACTTGCTAAAATGATTAACACTTTCCCTACTACCAATCAGCCCATTTAAGACACTACACTAAAAGACATGCTGGTCTCCCTCATGCTGACATGATGGATTGCATGGGAAATTTTAAAGCTTAAGTGAGTGAATTAGGAGGGAGAATTACACAGTTAGTCAGGTTGAAGTCCATCTAGTTCAACCATAAAAAATAAATAAAATAAAAAATATCATACAATCCCATTTACCCAATTCTATACCCACAGTTGATATAGAGGAAGGCAAAAAACCCCAGCAGGAGCATGATCCAATTTGCTATAACAGGGGAAAAAAATCCTTCCTGATCCCCTGAGAGGCAATCGGATTTTCCGTGGATCAACTTTACCTATAAAATGTCAGTACCCAGTTAGATTATATACATTTAGGAAAGCATCCAGGCCTTTCTTAACCACTTGACCACTGGGCACTTAAACACCCTTAACCGCCGTTATACATCAGCACTTTAAAGATGGATATCTCGGTAAAGGCAGCTGCTGCTGCCACAACCGAGATATCCATCTCTTTAGTGGGCGGTCCTGCACACTATAACGGCGGTCTCCGCAGCGAATTCGCCACGAGATCACAGTTATCGGTGGCGGGAGAGGGTCTGTTCGCCAGCTGTGTGGGGATGCCTAAATATGAGATCTGAGGTCTTTTTGACCTGCCATGCTTTTTTCTATTACAAGGGATGTTTACATTCCTTGTAATAGGAATAAAAGTGATCATTTTTTATTTTTTTATTGCAGTGTTAAAAATTGTAATAAATAAATAAAAATAAATACGAAAACAAAAAAAAACATTTTTTTAAAGCACCCGTCCCGACGAGCTCACGTGCAGAAGCGAACGCATACGCAAGTAGCGCCCGCATATGAAAACGGTGTTCAAACCACACAAGTGAGGTATCGCCACGATTGTTAGAGCAAGAGCAATAATTCTAGCCCTAGACCTCCTCTGTAACTCAAAAAATGCATCCTGTAGAATTTTTTAAACGTCGCCTATCGACATTTTTAAGGGTAAAAGTTTGACGCCATGCCACGAGCGGGCGCAATTTTTAAGCGTGACATGTTGGGTATCATTTTACTCGGCGTAACATTATCTTTCATAATATGTAAAAAAAATTGGGCCAAATTTATTGTTTATTTTTTAATTTAAATAAGTGAATTTTTTCCAAAAAAAGTGCGCTTGTAAGACCACTGCGCAATTACCCAATTACTACAAGCTATGGTACCAATTACTGAAAATTGATAAATTTCATCACACCTGATGTACTGACAGCCTCTCTCATTTCTTGAGACCCTAACATGCCAGAAAAGTACAAATACCCCCCAAATGACCCCTTTTTGGAAAGAAGACATTCCAAGGTATTTAGAAAGAGGCCTGGTGAGTTTTTTGAAGTTGTAATTTTTTTCCACAATTCTTTGCAAAATCAAGATTTTTTTTTATTTTTATTTTTTTCATCAAATTTTCATATACTGTAAGCAGGTTATTTCTCACACACAGCAAATGCATACCACAAATTACACCCCAAAACACATTCTGCTATTCCTCCTGAGTATGGCGATACCACATGTGTGAGACTTTTACACAGTGTGGCCACATACAGAGGCCCAACATGCAGGGAGCACCCAGGCCAATTCTGACATTTCTCTCCTACATGTAAAAATCATCATTAATTTGCTAGAAAATTACATAGAACCCCAAAACATTATATATGCTTTTTAGCAAAGACCCTAGAGAATACAATGGCAGTCGTTGCAACTTTTCATGGTATTTGCACAGCAATTTTTCAAACGTGTTTTTTTTTTTTTTGTGCTTTTAAAAAATACATTAAAGTTAGCCCAATGTTTTTGCATAATATGAAAGATAAAGTTACGCCGAGTAAATAGATACCCAACTTGTCATCCTTCAAAATTGCTCATGCTTGTGGAATGGCGCCAAACTTCGGTACTTAAAAATTCCCATTGGCGAAGCTTTAAATATTTTTACTGGTTACATGTTTTTAGTTACAGAGGAGGTCTAGGGCCAAAATTATTGCTCTCGCTCCAACGTTCGCAGAGATACCTCACATGTGTGGTTTGAACACCGTTTTCATATATGGGCAGGACTTGCGTATGCGTTCGCTTCTGCATGCGTGCTCACAGGGACAGGGGCGCTGTATGCCCAGAGTATATCCCAGCAGAGTATCGCAGACTTTCGAAAATCATCTAATGAAGGAGATAAGTTCGAATTCAAGATAGTTCTGGATTACAATATCCAGCACCGTCAGTTCGAAACAATTATCAGAAAGCATTGGGAAGTTCTGAGGATGGACAAGATCTTGGGGTCTGTCCTCCCTCCACAACCTCTTTTCATTTATAGGAAAGCTCCTACTCTGAGAGATGTGATTGCCCCAGGAGCTTTAGACCCACCTGTATATAGGGAAAATACTATTTTCTCCTTCCTATCAGGCTTATTTGCCTGTGGTCGATGCCAGGCCTGTAAGCAGTGTAAATTTAATTTAAAAAAACTGAAGGAATTTACTTATTTTTCGACCAATAAGTCGTATTCCATTAAAAATCTTATTACCTGCAACACAGTGGGTGTGGTCTACAGGAGTGTGACTGTGGACTCCAGTATGTAGGCCGCACCTCACGTGCCTTGGCTGTGAGAGTCGGGGAACACGTAAATAATATCAAATTAGGTCTGCTCTCCCACAGTGTGTCTCGACATTTCAGACAATGTCATGATAGGAATCCCAGATGTTTGAAATTCTGGGGCCTTGAGAGAGTCGACAAACACTGGAGAGGAGGAAATTATATTCGGCGTATCAGCCAGAGAGAATCCTTCTGATTATATGAGACTAGGGTCCTTAAGCCAGAGGGGCTGAACGTCAATTTCGATCTCAACTGTTTTATTTCTAATAAATAATGATTTTCTGTGTTAGACGGTTTTTAGGAGGCTTATTTTATAATATTTTTTAAAATAATTTTAAATATTTTTATAAAAAATATCTTATAGTCAATTAAATTACTAATATATATTTAGTCATAATTCTGTATGATTATAGTAATATTCTTATTATTGGTCCTTTTATAGGCTTTTAATCCTTATGGGTATTCATGTGTAATTTTGATATTAATTTATGATCTACCTGTATATACATTGTGACTGGTTATGTACGGGATGTTCTCTATTTTTTTCCCTAGTATTACAATACTGAATACAAATGCACCCCACACTTCACACATTTACACTGTATTTGTAAGAAATCGTAAAAACTATTTTCCTTCCACTTCACAAGGATGTGCCACTTTGTGTTGGTCTAGCTAGCACATACAATCATTTATGTTTTTGGTTGTAACATGACAAAATGTGGAAAATTTCAAGGAGTATGACAATTTTAAGGCACTGTATAAGTAGCATGCACACCTACATACGCACACAACCTGCACGGAATCTTTTAGCCTGGACGGAATCTTTACATGGGAGTCCAGCGAATAGGGCCTGTGATCCCAAGTTCTCAGCAGAAATGCCTGCAGGGGCCTGAAATGCATTCTTGGATGGCTGGCATGGTAGAGGTCAAAATTCCCAAAGCTGCCGTCACTTGTCTTACTGTTCAGGGCTAATGAGACTGCAGTTGCCGGACAGCATCCTGCGCTCTGATTTTTTTCTCTAAGGGAAGAAAAATCCTTTGGCTTAGTGAATTCACCTGGTACCCCAGAAAACGAATTTCCTGTGAAGGTACTAGGGAGGATTTTTGAAGATTCAAAATCCAGCCCAGTGACTCCAGGTGATTTCGCGCTCGGGTTAGGTCCTCCAATAACTTCTCTTCTGAGGATGCGAAGAACAGGAGGTCGTCCAGGTAAGGTATGACTGCTATACCCTGTAGACGAAGCGGGACTAGGGCCTCCGCCATCACCTTGGTTTAAATTCGAGGCGACGACGAAAGCCGAAGGGGAGGGCCCTGTACTGAAGATGATGCTCTCCTCCTTCCATCTCTACCGCTAGCCTGAGATACTTCTGGGACTGTGGGGAGATCGGGATGTACAGGTACGCATCTCTCAAATCTATTGACGCCTTGAAACAACCTGGTGTCAAAAGGTTTCTGACCGAAAAAATGGAATCCATCTTGAACTTTTTGTATCTGACGGATTTGTTCAGTGGTTTTAGGTTCAGAATCAATCAGAATTTTCCCGTGTTTTTTTTTTACTAAAAAGATGTGGGAATAAAATCCCCGACCCTGATCGGCTGGTGGAACCCGTACCACCACACCCTGTTGCATAAGCTCTGTCAGGGAGGATATCATGGCTAAGGATTATACTGGATCTCTTTGGCCGTGAGTAACTAAGTACCTTGTTGGCAGAGTCTCCGAGAATTCTATGGCATAGCCCTGGGCCAGGGTGGTCAGGATGTACTGTTTTTTTGATACTGCTGACCACGGCGGAAGAAAATTCTGTAACCTTCCGCCCACCCGTATGGCTAAGTCATTGGGGCTTCCTGTTTTGCCAGGAAGATGGAAAAGGACTCCCCCTTTTCCCTTGCCCCTCTGTGCTGACCAATTTTTCTTACCCCCTGAGTCTTTTCCCTTTGTCCTGCTGCTTGTGAGCCCGAAAAAGCCGTTTAGGAGGGGATTTCCTTCCCTTTACCGTGAAAGATTTATTTTTATCAGCTGTCCTGTCTAGGATGCTATCCAACTCGGGCCCGAAGAGAAGATCACCCGAAAATGGGATCCCACATAGCTTATTCTTGGAAGCTGTATCACCCGGCCAGGTCTTAAGCCACAGAGCCCTCCTAGCCAAGTTAGTTAAGGCTGCGGATCTAGCGGACATCTTAATCGTCTCTGCTGTGGCATCCGCTATATACAGTGCCTGCCGCCGAGAATGTGTTTTCAGCACGCCAGCATCGCGCTGAATCTCGGCGACAGGCTGCCGACATCTCGCACTCGCTGGAATAGTAAAAGTACATTCCAGCGAGCGCGTCATAGAAGCGACGGGGATCCGACGCGGATTCCCGCCAATTCTACACGTGGGCGGAGTTTGTTATGAAGCCTGAAGGAGAAATCCCCGCCGGATTTTTAAAGAAAAATCCGGCATGGGTTCCCCCCTCAGGAGCATAACGGGCCCTTAGGTCGGTTATGGGTTGTAAGGAGACCCCCTACGCCGAAAAAACGGCGTGGGGGTCCCCCCACAATCCATAACAGACCCGTATCCAAAGCACGCCGGCCGGCCGGTCAGGAAGGGAGTGGGGGCGAGCGAGCGCCCCCCCCTCCTGAGCCGTACCGGGCAGCATGCCCTCAACATGGGGGGGTTAGGTGCTCTGGGGCAGGGGGCGCACTGCGGCCCCCCACCCCAGAGCACCCTGTCCCCATGTTGATGAGGACAGGGCCCCTTCCCGACAACCCTGGCCGTTGGTTGTCGGGGTATGCGGGCGGGAGGCTTATCGGAATCTGGAAGCCCCCTTTAATAAGGGGGCCCCCAGATACCGGCCCCCCACCCCAAGTGAATGAGTATGGGGTACATTGTACCCCTACCCATTCACCTGCAAATACAAAGTGTAAACACAAATAAAACACACAGGGTATTGAAATATTTTATTAGTTGGCCGCCGGGGGGGGGTGTGTATGATCGCTTTTATAAAAGCGCCCCCCTCCGGCGGGCTTCTGTGGGGGGGTGGGTGCCGCCGTCTGGTTCTCTTCCGCCGCCGGGGGGCGCTTTGATAAAAGCGCCCACCACCCGGCGGGCTTCTTTCGACGTCTTTGGCGGCGGGGGGGGTCTTCTCCCACTCTCCGGGGTCTTCTCCCACTCTCCGGGGGTCTTCTCCCGCTCTCCGGGGGTCTTCTCCCGCTCTCCGGGGGTCTTCTCCCGCTCTCCGGGGGTCTTCTTCTTCTTCAGGACTCGCCGCCGCTATCTTCGTGTGTTAGCTCAATTACTAGCGGCGGCGGTCCCCTCTTCTGCGACGTCGGCGTCTTCTTCTTCTTCTTCTTCTTCTGCTCTCCAGATGTTGACGCGACGCTTCCTCCCGCTGTTATGCCCGGCGCGCGGCTCGCAGCGAAATATATAGGCCTGTCTTGTGACGTCGCAGTCCCATCATGCTCCGGTAGGTACCACGTGGTACCTACCGGAGCATGATGGGACTGCGACGTCACAAGACAGGCCTATATATTTCGCTGCGAGCCGCGCGCCGGGCATAACAGCGGGAGGAAGCGTCGCGTCAACATCTGGAGAGCAGAAGAAGAAGAAGAAGAAGAAGACGCTGACGTCGCAGAAGAGGGGACCGCCGCCGCTAGTAATTGAGCTAACACACGAAGACAGCGGCGGCGAGTCCTGAAGAAGAAGAAGACCCCCGGAGAGCGGAGAAGACCCCCGGAGAGTGGGAGAAGACCCCCGGAGAGCGGGAGAAGACCCCGGAGAGTGGGAGAAGACCCCGGAGAGTGGGAGAAGACCCCCCCCGCCGCCGAAGACGTCGAAAGAAGCCCGCCGGGTGGTGGGCGCTTTTATCAAAGCGCCCCCCCCCGGCGGCGGAAAAGAACCAGACGGCGGCACCCACCCCCCACAGAAGCCCGCCGGAGGGGGGGCTCTTTTCTAAAAGCGATCATACACACCCCCCCCCGGCGGCCAACTAATAAAATATTTCAATACACTGTGTGGTTTATTTGTGTTTAAACTTTTGTTTTGCAGGTGAATGGGTAGGGGTACAATGTACCCCATACTCATTCACTTAGGGTGGGGGGCCGGTATCTGGGGGCCCCCTTATTAAAGGGGGCTTCCAGATTCCGATAAGCCTCCCGCCCGCATACCCCGACAACCAACGGCCAGGGTTGTCGGGAAGGGGCCCTGTCCTCATCAACATGGGGACAGGGTGCTCTGGGGTGGGGGGCCGCAGTGCGCCCCCTACCCCAGAGCACCTGATCCCCCCATGTTGAGGGCATGCTGCCCGGTACGGCTCAGGAGGGGGGGGCGCTCGCTCGCCCCCACTCCCTTCCTGACCGGCCGGCCGGCGTGCTTTGGATACGGGTCTGGTATGGATTGTGGGGGGACCCCCACGCCGTTTTTTTCGGCGTAGGGGGGTCTCCTTACAACCCATAACAGACCTAAGGGCCCGTTATGCTCCTGAGGGGGGAACCCATGCCGGATTTTTCTTTAAAAATCCGGCGGGGATTTCTCCTTCAGGATTCATAACAAACTCCGCCCACGTGTAGAATTGGCGGGAATCCGCGTCGGATCCCCGTCGCTTCTATGACGGCTTTGTCTCCATCGCGGCAAGCCAGCTCGGCGCTGGCTCCCGCGATGGGGCTCGTAGGTGGTCAATCTCGCCGAGAAAGGGAGCGAGATTGACACAATATCCCAGTCACCTACTGTAGGCTACTGCTGCGGACATACGAATCCAGAATGTCTTGTTTCGGAGAATCTGCCATATTATGTGATTTTAGCTGATCAGTCCAAAACTTTAGGTTTCGGGCAACGCAGGTTGTAGCCATAGCAGGCTTCAGATTATTTAAAATCGACTGCCATGATTCTTAAGAAGAAGATCCATACGTTTATCCATAGGATCCCTCAGAGTTCCCATGTCTTCGAAAGACAGGTCTGTGGACCGGGATACCTGGGAAAAAGCCGCATCCAGCTTAGGAATTTTGTTCCATACTGCTGTTGGATCTTCTTCAAAAGGAAAGCGCCTTTTGTGGGCTTTGGAAAAAAATGTTTTTTTCTCCGGATCCTGCCATTCCCTTAATATCATTTCTGAAATAACTGAATGGACCGGGAAGGTACGCCCTTTGGGCTCGCAGAGACCTGCATACATATGGTCATGCAGACTCAAGTCTTTTTTCTCCTCACTTAGGTCTAGGGTTGCATAGATGGCCCTGAGTAGACCGTCCACCTCCTCCAGGGACAATTTAAATTTTGAGGAAGACCCCGTCTCTTCCTCAGCCTCCGACTCCTCACTAGTAGGGACCTGAGGGTGGAGTTCCCTAATCCCTGATTCGTTGGCTGTGGGAATAAGAGCTGGGGAAGCCACTGATTCCTTGGAGGACTGAGAGGTGGAGGCCTAAGTAGTGGTCCTGGGAGCTAGAGAGTCATGAACTGACTGTAACGTGGTCAATAGCTCATTTTTGACAGAAGGCAACCAATTATTCTCTCACTGAAGTTGATTCCTCCTGAATTAAAGCAGAAATTCAAGCCCTGCATAATGGTTTCTTCCAACTTTCCCCCATCTTGGCCCTACATGAAGGGCATTTTTTCTTTATGTCAGTCTTGACCTAGAAAGAAGAGGGTAGAGAAGAAAACAAGGGAATCCTGAATGAGACCTGGTCCCAGACAGACGGTCCCCCCTTCACCTAGGTGCACCAGGAGGGAAAGAGTGCCAAACCCGTGCCCTGACAGGCCCCCATGCCACTGGGGGGGGAGAAAAAACAAGGAGACCGAAGAGAGAGAGACCCCCTCACCCCTAGGGAAAAATGCAGACTCACATTACTGGTTCCCGCCGAGGTCCTGCTGGTGCCCGTGCCTGTTGCCACCGCTGATGCTTCTGCAGTCTCCATTGCAGAACGCCAGCGCTACTCTGTGGCATACGGTGCATTTTCTGGACGCCCATAGCGCCGCTGCTCCGGACCGGAAAACGAAAGCCCAGCATCCATCCTACCCCTCCCTCCTGTCGCACCGAACATGACGCGCATCTCCGGCGACCCAGCTACGCCAAAATGGCGGCGTTACGTGCCTGCGCGCGCACACCTTCCCAAAGGCTGCTGGCTCTACCCTGAGCACATGGAAGAGAGGGGAGCCCGAATGCCATCACTGCCGCTCTGGTGGTATGGGAGAACAGACAGTCTCCGCAGCGAATAGCCGGAAAAAAGAAAGGTAAGAGGGGGCCCGTCTTCCAGGCACACCTGAGATATTGGACTCCCCCCAGAAGATGCCCCCTCCGGAGAAGGAAACACAAAAACTGACTGGTAGAAGGAGGGGCCTCATTTTAAAAGATTGGAAGAAGGTGTTTTCTGAAGGAGAGGGAGGAGTCACTATATCTCAAGGTGCTGTCCTGAAAGACGCCTTGGGAAAGTCTATTTTCCTTCAGCACAGCAAAATAAAGCAAAACAAAGGCACATACGGTTTAGGCAGAACTTCCAGTCCTTCTCAGAAGTGCACAGCTTCTGCAGACAGGTTCACTCTCATACTCCTTCACACCCTCTATCAGCACTTCCTGTCCTTTAAGCTGATTTCCTGGGAGTTCTTAACCCCCTGTGTGCCTGAAAGCCAGGGGTCAGAAGAGGAAGCTCTTTCCCTCCCGAATGTCAATTTAGAGCCTCCAAAATTCCGGACCCCCAAATGACATCAAGGAGGACAGAGAGGACTGTAAGCCCGTCCTCTCTGGATCAACTTTTAATTTGCCCAAATTTCTCACCCCCTCTGGGTGACCTCCTGAACCCTACACCACTGCCTTAAAGGGACCAGACTCCAAAAATTGGCGCAACATAGCGTCCATCCAGGACCCAACCCTGGCATCCTGTACAATACAAATACTTTCACTTTTTTTCTTTAAGAGGGGTCTGCATCAGGTCTATACCACAGGCAGCAACAGTTCACTTATAATAGTGACCTACTGCTGAAAGGTGACATTGGACAGAGCTGAAACAGAACCAGAACTTACCTGGATATTAGTAGCTGCTGATTTCACTGGCTGTACAATGTCCATGAAGTGAAGGAGACGTCTCTCCAGGTGAAAAAAATTAAACTTGTTACAGCTCCTTGTGTGGGTGCTAGCCCGGCTTGTTTCTGAGAGACAAAGCTCAATAGAAGAAATGGTTGAACACCATGTCGGAATCTGAGTCAATTTATTGGAAAACACCAGAAGATGGCAAAGACTTATGTGTTTCACACAACAGTACAGGCAGTCCCCAAGTTACGAACACCCGAGTTAAAAAAGACTCCTACTTACGAACAGCCTGAAATGCCAGCCACTTGTGCTCCACGCTGGTCCTGGATACCTCCGAGCACCTCAGGACACACTGCAGCCCCAGATAACATAACAAGCGCCCGGAACATCCCACATCTATGCACAGGCAGAAGTTACGTTTAAAAATGCAGTGTTGCGACTTACGAATAACTTTGACTTACGAACAAACCTAAAGTCCTTATTGTGTTCGTAACTCAGGGACTGCCTGTACTGTGCTTATTCATAAATGGTTATGAATAAGCACTGTACCACTGTGTGAAACGTGTCAACATTTCTCTTTGCCATCGTCTGTTGTTTTCCAATACATTTTATTCTAATGTTCATGCTGGTTCCGATTTTAAAGGGGAGTTCCACCCACAATTTCACTTTTTTAATATAAATACCCCTGTAATACACAAGCTTAATGTATTCTAGTAAAGTTAGTCTGTAAACTAAGGTCCGTTTTGTTAGGTTGTTACAGCATTTCGATTTATACGTTTATAATTTAGAAATAGACCGTGGCCATCTTAAGTGTGGGCATCATGAAGCCAGACTGTATGACTTCCTGGATTTCAGCTTTGCATATCTCGCACATGCTCAATGCTGCACAAGCAATGTAATAGGTTTCAGTCAGGTTTGCAAGGACTACTGGGAAACATGATGCCTATCACAGAAACCCATGCAAATAGCCTTGTGACTTAATAACATAGGCTAATAAGGAGGAGGAAGTAATGAAGGACTACAAAATAAAGGTATTTACAAGCAACAAAATAAATAAAAATTGTCCATTCTGAACACTGAGATTTAGGGCATACAGCACAGACAAACATAAAAAAAATGGGTGGAACTCCACTTTAAAGCGGATGGTTCAGCAAAAAAACAATATTAAAAGCCAGCAGCAACAAATACTGCAGCTGCTGACTTTTAATATTAGGACACTTACCTGTCCTGGAGTCCAGCGGCGTCCGCAGCAGAGGACGAGCGATCGCTCGTCACCCTGCTGCTCCCCCCTCCATCCACGGTGAGGGAACCAGGAAGTGAAGCGCTGCGGCTTCACTGCCCGGTTCCCTACGGCGCATGCGCGAGTCGCGCTGCACCCGGCGATTGGCTCCCGCTGTGTGCTGGGAGCTGAGAGTTCCCAGCACACAACGGGGGGGCGACGGGATGTCGCCAAAAAACCCGTCTTTTGCCCGAGACTGCGGGCTGGAAGTGGTTGCAGATACCTGTCTTTAGACAGGTATCTGCACCCCCCTCCCCCCTGAAAGGTGTCAATTGTGACACCGGAGGGGGGGAGGGTTCTGATCAGCGGATCTTCACTTTAGGGTGGAGATCCGCTTTAAGCAGACAGACTCCCCCCCCCAAAAAAAAACTCCTGCAGAGTATCGATCACCAGCCCTATAAGTAAAAAAGAAGCTGCCCAGCACCCTTGCAGGGTCCAGGCTCAGAATCGCTAGGGTGAAAATGAGTCATGTGTGACATCACCACCAACACCTATCCTAGTATCAAATGGAGTAATGAAGTACAAATTATGTAATTTCAAGCATCACAAGTTTTGCTGTCAGCTGAACCCCACACACTGCATTCAGATGCTCCGCTCAGAGTTAGGGCAGGGCAGAGAAGAGCAGAGCAGGCCCAGAAAGTAAGGCCCCGTACACACGACCGAGCTTCTCGGCAGAATCCAGCGAGAAGCTCGCTGGGGTCCATATTCTGCCGAGAAGCTCGATCGTGTGTACGTTTTCGCCGAGCAAACTGTCGAGCGAGGCGTCGAGCCAAAATAGAGAGCAAGTTCTCTATTTCCTCGACGGGCCATCGGGACTAATGGCTCGACGCCTTTTTCGACAGCCTGGTCGACGAACTCGATGGCCAGCCGAGAACCTCGTCGGGCGGAACGATGGGTTTAGCCCAACGAGGTTCTCGTGCGTGTGTACGCGGCCTCAGTCTCAAAACCTGCCTCATTCTTTCTTGGACAGAAACACTTCAGAAGGCCTCTGACGTCAAACCTATGGAGTCCAGAAATAAAATTAAAAAAACATGGGTAGAAGAGAATAATCTTCTCACTACCTATGCAGGTAGGTAGGGGATTATATCAAAACTGGAACAGCTGTATATGGCAACCAATCAGCTTCTAGGTTCAGCTTGCTTAGTTAGGCTTTGAATGAAAGAATTACGCTGACTGCTTGCCATGCAAAACAGATTCAGATTCTGTCTGCTCCAGTTTCAATAAATTCCTCCCTCTGTCTACTTCAGTTAAAGTAAATTCTCCCCAATGTATAGCGTAAATGTTGCAGAGCTGATGCAAAATAAAGTTCAGTATGGGAAAATGCAGTTACCCATAGCAACCGGATTCTATTATTTATCCAACTTAGGTTAATACTCAAAAAGTATTTGGACATGGGCAGAGTCGGTATACCTCAAAGACCTGTCCCCTCTCAATCTTGTGGTGGGCCAATCCCTCAATTTGTGGACACTATACAAAAGAAAGATCAAACTGCTCCCTTCAAAGCCCAGACTGGCATCTTTTGTAGGGGATCCTACTTTCCCCTCGGCATTTCCCTCCCCTAGAGATTTTGCCTTGTGGATCGCTAAATACCTTATTACCTTGTACGAAAAAAAAAGAGGAAAGGTCTGGTGTCCCCAGTGACACACTTCCATCCCTATTACATATAGTCAAAAGAAAAGGATTCGCCCGGGACTTTAACCACTTCCCGCCCGGCCAATAGCCGATTTACGGCCGGGAAGTGGTTATGAAATCGTGACTAGACGTTCTCAAACGTCTAGCACGATTTCATGCCGTGCGCGCCAGTGCGGGCGCGCAGCGATCGGTGATGCGGGGTGTCAGTCTGACACCCCGCACCTCCGATCTCGGTAACGAGTCTCCGGCGGAGCCTCGTTACCACGTGATCAGCCGTGTCCAATCACGGCTGATCACGATGTAAACAGGAAGAGCCGCCGACGGCTCTTCCTCACTCGCGTCTAACAGACGCGAGTACAGGAGAGCCGATCAGCGGCTCTCCTGACAGGGGGGGTTCGCACTGATTGTTTATCAGCGCAGCCCCCCCTCGGATCGCCACACGGACCACCAGGGAGTGCCCACACTAGACCACCAGGGAACATAAAAAAAGGAAAAAATAAAAAATGACAAAAAAAAAAAAATCAGCAAGAAAAAAAAAAAAAGGGGCAGTAAAAAAAAATGATGCCAATCAGTGCCCACACATGGGCACTGATTGGCAACATTGATCCATCAGTGCCACCCCTCAGTGATCATCAGTGCCACCCCAGTGTCTGTCAGTGCCACCCCACAGTGCCAATCCATGCCCAGTGCCCACCTGTGCCACCTATCAGTGCCCACCTGTGCCACCTATCAGTGCCCACCTGTGCCGCCTATGAGTGCCCACTGCTGCCTATGAGTGCCCATCAGTGCCGCCCATGAGTGCCCATAAGTGCCGCCCATGAGTGCCCATCAGTGCCCATCAGTGCCCCATACCAGCGCCGCCTATCGGTGCCCATCAGAACTACCTCATCGGTGCCCATCAGTGCCACCTCATCGGTGCCCATCAGTGCCACCATATCAGTGCCCGTAATTGAAAGAGAAAACTCATACTCATTTACAAAAAAATTAACAGAAAAAAATAAAAACTTTATTTTTTTTTCAAAATCTTTGCTCTATTTTTAGTTGTTGCACAAAAAAAAAAAAATCGCAGAGGTGATCAAATACCACCAAAAGAAAGCTCTATTTGTGGGGAAAAAAGGACGCCAATTTTGTTTGGGTGCAGTGTAGCATGACCGCGCAATTGTCATTCAAATTGCGACAGTGCTGAAAGCTGAAAATTGGCTTGGGCGGGAAGGTGCGTAAGTGCCTGGTATGGAAGTGGTTAAATGAAGCGGGTAACGTTTCCGCCAGTAAAAATAACAATAATTGTATAGTATATAATTTATTCAAGTAAAATTGTTTACATGCGTAAAGTAAAATTGTTACATAACACCAAAAATTGCCAATTGAAACAATACATAGACAGTAAATATTAATACACAAGTATAGTAGTGGACAGAGTACACGGGCATCGTACTACCAGAATGAAAAAATATATGTTTGGCAATCTGGCATAGTGTTTGTTGTAAGGGCACATGGCAGGAGGGGTTGTAGGTCCCCATACTCACCACTGAGCTTGACCATGGCTGCAAGTGTGTGGCCCCAAGACGACAGCAGCAGGTGCCTCACCTAGGAGCTGAGGGGGCGGAGTCAAAAAGGGGAACCCTCCAGGGGCCAAACGGAGAGTAGGCATGGCATGGGTATAGTGATGTATCCATAGAGTCCTCATAGTCCATAAAGAGTATAGGCTGTAAACAGAAGTATGTTTTATCAGATATCCAAAGTAGTAAGGTAGAATCAATCAATATTAACATAACATTACAGTATGTCTGAATGAGAGGCCTAAGCCTATATCAGGGGGATACTAGCAGATGACAGGATAGAAGAAAGAGGTGAACTGTGTGTGTGTGTGTGTGTGTGTGTGTGTGTAGTGATGTGTCGCTAGAAACCTTTGTTAATCTATACAAGAATATAGGCTATAAATGTTTGTCAGGTATCTGAAATAGTAAAGTTATTGATGGCATGGGGGTGCATTCATGCATGTGTGCCTCCCCATGATAGTGGGTGCCTCCTGCACTCACATATCAGCCATCCACACATGGTGTTGGGGGCGGAGCCCTCTGGCTCCTTCCAGGGTTAAATTGGAGGTCAGGCATGGCTTGGATTTAATTTCATTTTACTCTTAAAGCGGAATTTCACCCTAAATATAAGATCTCCCATGTGATCCAGCATACTGGCGTCAGCGCCAGTATGCTGTTTTTTTTTCTCTTATCCCACACTTACTGTATTATCCTGTAATTTCATTTTTTTCCCCCGCGGTGGACGGCGCCAGTACAGCGCGTCACATCTTCCGAAAATACCCAATATGGACTCGGGTAATCTCGGCGAAAATGCGACGCCTGCGCACAGACCTAGGAGCTGACTGCGCAGGCGCCGTATTTCTGCGCAGTCAGCTCCTAGGTCTGTGCGCAGGCGCCGCATTTTCGCCGAGATTACCCGAGTCCATATTGGGTATTTTCGGAAGATGTGACGCGCTGTACTGGCGCCGTCCACCGCGGGGAAAAAAAATGAAATTACAGGATAATACAGTAAGTGTGGGATAAAAAAAAAAAAAAAAACAGCATACTGGCGCTGACGCCAGTATGCTGGATCACATGGGAGATCTTATATTTAGGGTGAAATTCCGCTTTAACTGAGGACACACACAGCTGTGGAGATTGCCTGCTGTGTCTTACTTTTATACTTGGGATATTCACCATATTCAGGTACTTGCCACATCCACTCGATCATATTCAGGCACACTTACATCTCTTCTACACAGCTCATTCCTTGAGAACTTTTTATCTTTTGGTTTGTTTTACTTTTTGATGTCTTGCATTCCTTCACACCAAGTTCACTCCTTCCTTTTTTCTTCCTCTGTCTCTCTCTCTCATCTTATCACTTGCTATTAACCCTTTGTTATCCTTTATTTTTCATCATCTTTAGGTTTCCACCATCCTGGACCCAGGCCCTTCACTGAGATATATACATCTTTATGCTAATACTCATTAACTTTACTTTACTATTTCAGATACCTGACAAACATTTATAGCCTATATTCTTGTATAGATTAACAAAGGTTTCTAGCGACACATCACTACACACACACAGTTCATCTCTTTTTTCTATGCTGTCATCTGCTAGTATACCCCTGATATTGCATGTCTCTAACCATCTCGGTACTAATTTTGGCTTAGGCCTCTCATTTAGACATCATTTTATGTTAATATTGATTGATATTACCTTACTACTTTAGATATCTGATAAAACATACGTATGTTTACAGCCTATACTCTTTATGGACTATGAGGTCTCTATGGATACATCACTATACCCATGCCATGCCTGCTCTCCGTTTGGCCCCTGGAGGGGTCCCTTATTTGACTCCGCCCCCTCAGCTCCCAGGTGAGGCACCTGCTGCTGCCGTCTTGGGGCCACACACTTGTAGCCATAGTCAAGCTCAGTGGTGAGTATGGGGACCTACAACCCCTCCTGCCCTGTGCCCTTACAACAAACACTATGCCAGATTGCCAAACATATATTTTTTCATCCGGGTAGTATGATGCCCGTGTACTCTGTCCACTACTATACTTGTGTATTAATATTTACTGTCTATGTATTGTTTCAATTGGCAATTGTTGGTGTTATGTAACAATTTTACTTTATGCATGTAAACAATGTCACTTGAATAAATTATATACTATACAATTATTGTTATTTTTACTGGCGGAGACATTACCCACTTCATTTAATGTCCCGGGACGAATCCTTTTCTTTTGATTATTATCTTGGACTCTCTACTGAGGGATGGGGTAACTAGCTCCTTTTCTGCCCTTCAATCAAACCATTCTCTTCCCAGAACAGAATTTTATAAACATCTGCAGATCCATCACTTTTTCAGTTCCCGATATTCCCTGGAATAAGTTAACACTGCCTCCATGTTTAAAGATCTTTGTGGACCCCGGTCTAGAGACAGAGGCACCATCTCCACTGTGTATAGCTATTTAAACAGTCTCGGCCTTCCAGAGAAATACGTGGCTATGCTGGGTTGGGAAGCGGAGACAGGCCAGGAAAAGTCTCTTGGGGAATGGTTAGACAGGATCTCCAACATGCACAACAATGCACAAAATCAATAGCAGTAAAGCAGTATGTCATCAAACTCCATACTAGGTGGTACTACGCCCCCCTCAAAAGTACATACGTTTTACCCCTCGTCTCAGAAAATTGCTTCAGGGGTTGCCCGGGAAGGGGAATACATCTCCATATCTTTTGGAGTTGTAGGATGCTTAAGCAGATTTGGCAGAAAGTTATCTTCCAGAATAGCCAAGATCACAGGTGTTCAATTGACACCGACTCATCAGATGGGTCTGCTGTTAGCTGACCTACCCCAGGTCTCCCCTCCAACACAAACATTGGCCCACACCCTGTTCAGTGCAGTTCATTGGACTATTGCTTTGTTCTGGCGTACTCCTGCTGTCCCTTGGGATCAGATTCTTAAACGCATGGTGGCTATACAGCTCATGGAAAAAGTATACCACACTATCACGAACACCATACCCATCTATGACAAAAAGTGGGAGTCCTGGTCAGGATTCGGGTTCAGACGATATTTAGACCGTCTCAGTCAGACCCTCTGAATTGGTTACAATTAAAGTTTTGATACCCTTAGGCCTTGTACACACGAGGTAATATATCCGATGGGAACGGTCCGATGGACCGTTCCCATCGGATCTGTCCGCCGGATTGCTTTGATCCGATGGCTGTACACACCATCGAATCAAATTCCCCGCCGGCGGACAGCGCGGTGACGCGGCGGTGACGCCGCCAAGTCACCGCCACGTGACCGCCACGTCACCGCACCAGGAAGTAAACACTTCCGCACGCATGCGTCGGATCCATTCACAGGATACGACGCATGTGCGGGCAGATATGTCCGCTGGTTTGCCGTAGTAACCAGCGGACATATCTGACGGGCAGCTATCCGGCGTAAAAATTCCAAAGCATGCTTTGAAATTTTTCTGCCGGAGGAATCCGGCTAAAACGGTCCGTTTGCCCCTACACACGAGCGGATTTTTCGGCTGAAATGGTCCGTCGGACCATGTTCAGCGGAAATATTCCCTCGTGTGTACAAGGCCTTAGATTTCTTATTTTTCTTTTCTCTTTTGGTTTGTTTTTTAATTACGTTAATGAGACACCCTTTTCATTTTCTACACATTTTTTTGGTACTCAAGTAGAGCTGAGTCTTGATTGTCTCTCAAACTAAATGCAATCTATGATGACAAAGCTGAGTGGCCCTTCATTGGGCCACAGATCATCTCCCATCAGAAGTATATAACTTATCCTCATGGTTTGTGATTTGTCAAAACATACCATTTACAATTGTCTGTATGTGTTTTGTTTTCTGTCATGCAATTCCTTCTTTTTCAACAATAAAAGATCATTTGTATTAAAAAAAAAAATAATAAAAAAAATTTGAACACGGATATACAGGGGAAACTCAAAAAATTTGAATATTGTGCAAAAGTACATTTATTTCACTAATGCAACTTAAAAGGTGAAACCAATATATGAGATAGGCTTATTACATGCAAAGCAAGATAGTTCAAGCTGTAATTTGTCATAATTGTCGCGATTATGGCTTACAGCTCATGAAAACCCCAAATCCACAATCTCAGAAAATTAGAATATGCCCTGCCTGGAAACACCACCTGACCGGCACCAGCAGTCTTCCTCTGGAGATCTCTCCCCATTTCTGCTTCCAACCGTAAGTCACTGAACTTCATCTACACCACTAGCCACCATGTCATTCTCGGTTGTCTCCTTGAATGCAAAAGGCCTGAATCACCCAGCCAAACGCTCGTCTCTCTGGAAAACTGCACTATCGCTTAATTGCGACATACTATGTGTACAAGAAACACACTTTGCTCAGGACCTTTCCCCTGCGTGCCAACACAAGATGTTCCCTCATATTTTTTCTACCCTTTTTGGGAAAAAGCAGAGGGGGGTCCTGATAGCCATCCGGGACACCGTCTCATTTGAACTTCAAAGTTGCGTAAAGGACTCTGAGAGTAGATTTATTATCTTATTATGTAAAATCAACAATGTCCAATACACTTTGGTTTCACTGTACGCGCCGAACCACCGACAGATGTCCTTTTTCAGGTCGGTCATGAAAACAGTGGCCGGTCTGAGGAAGGGCCATCTGCTAATGTGCGGTGACTTCAATCTGGTTCCTGACTATGCCCTAGACTCCTCGGCAGTAGCCAAGAGAAGAATCTCACCATTGGCTAAGTTCATTTATAAAAATGATATGTTTGATGTGTGGAGGTGTTGTCATGCGGCTGAACGAGACTATACGTTTCTGTCGCCGCGTCACAACACCTACTCTCGTATCGATTTATTCCTGTCCGACAAGGACCTACTGCAGAGAATATCGTCTTCGGTAATCCACACGGCCACCTGGTCGGACCATTCTCCTATCAGCATCACCATTGACGCTCACCTACACCATCCCAAATCCCACCTTTGGAGGGTTAATAACTCCCTCCTCCGCAACCCCACCTATGCAGATTCTATACGCCAACAATTGACCGACTATTTTTCATTAAATGCCCATTCGGTACCTGACCCGATGGTCGTGTGGAATGCCCATAAAGCGGTATCTAGAGGTGTCCTCATTCAACTTGGTGCTAGAGCTAGGAAGAATAGGTCACGGAGAATAGACCAACTGACTGCAGATATTGACACAGCTGAAGCACAAAATAAACAATGCCCCTCTCCCATACTTCAGACCACAATCTTTAAGTTGCGTCAGGAGCTCCGAACCCTCCTGTTGGAGATACATGAAAAAGTTTACACTAAACTGAGGGCCACATCTTATGCCACAGGCAATAAGGCGGGCAAATTGATGGCCCTGAAAATTCGAGGGCACAGGCTTAAATCCAAAATTCCATTTCTTTATCACCCTCACTCTAAAGAAAAATTATTAAAACCCCATGAGATAGCCAATGCCTTTAGCGTGTACTACACGGATCTATACAACCTCAAAAGAGATGCAAATAATGCCCAACCTTCCCAAGACGAAATAGAGGAGTTCTTAGCTCAGGTGGATCTTCCCTCACTATCCCCCTCTCAACTAACTTACCTTAATGCTCCCTTCACGACCGCTGAAGTACTGCACACTATCCGACACCTCCCCAACTCCAAATCCCCAGGACCTGACGGGTTCACTGGGGAATATTATAAGATGTTCCACCCGATCCTGGCCCCCACACTATGCGAGGTTTTTAATTCTGCTGCCTCTTCTTCCTCCTTCCCTCAGGAAATGTTGAGTGCTACTGTAGTCACCCTCCCTAAACCTGGGAAAGACCCAACGTCGCCCCAGAATTTTCGCCCCATTTCTCTGCTTAACGTAGACGTAAAAATTTATGCAAAAACTATCGCCAATAGATTAGTAAATATCCTCCCATCCCTTATACATGCGGACCAATCTGGGTTCACAAAGGGTCGACAGGCCTCTGACGCCACGAGGAGGATGATTAATGTCATCCACCATGTGGGCTGCTCGGGTACCCCCTCTGTTCTCCTGTCCCTAGACGCTGAAAAAGCGTTTGATAGGGTGCATTGGGGGTACCTGTCGTCGGCGCTCTCAAAATTTGGATTCACAGGACTCATACATAAAGCCATTATGGCATTATACTCTACACCCTCTGCCCGAGTGTATTCGGCAGATTCCCTGTCCACCCCATTTCCCATCTCCAATGGCACCAGGCAAGGATGCCCACTCTCTCCCCTAATATTTAATCTAGCGATGGAGCCCCTAGCACAACACATACGGTCCAACACGAATATAAGAGGAATCGACATAGGTGGCCTGGAGCACAAAATTAGTCTGTTTGCAGATGACGTTATTTTAATGTTGTCAAACCCTACCTCCTCCCTCTCGGCGGTTCAGGAGACGCTTGCCTGGTTCAGTCGGGTCTCATTCTATAAAGTAAATGAATCTAAATCCCACATTCTGAATTTAGGAGTTGATCCCCTTACGGCTATGCTTTTGCAACATCAGTTCCCATACTCCTGGGCTGACCACAGCATAACGTATCTTGGTATTCAACTGACCAAAGCCTCTCAGCTGCTCTTTAAATATAACTACATAGCTTTTCGCGACAACCTCCAAAAAGATCTGAGCAGGCTGGCGTCTCTGGAGCTGTCTTGGATGGGCCGCCTCGCTGCCTTTAAAATGTCCCACCTCCCTCAAATACTATACCTGTTCAGGACGTTACCCATTGTTATCCCAAAATACTACTTTAAATCCTTGCAGACTGCACTTTCCTCCTTCCTGTGGTTAGGTAAGAAAGCAAGGGGCGCACACTCTAGAATGATCAAACACCGTAAGGCAGGGGGTTCGGGATATGTGGACTTTTATGACTACTACATGGCCGCAGTACTCACCCAGACCAGGGAATGGTTCTCCCCTGACCTAAATACCATATGGGGGCAAATTGAATCTACCTACGTACCAAGGAGGGACCTATCCACATGGCTACTCTCTACCTCCCCCTCATCTAAACTACCCTCCTTTGTCCCTCCTACCATGCTAGCCACTGTCCGAATATGGAATAAATTTGTAACCACCACCCACAGCCACCCCGACACCCACAACCTAAAAATCCCAATCCTTACACTTCAACACAATATTAACTTGATCTCCTATACACAGTGGACAGAAAAGGGACTCTTACATATAGATGACCTTTTTAAAAACAAGGCCTTCAAATCTTTCCCCGACCTTCAAAAAGAATTCAATCTCCCCGACTCTGACGCCTACCTTTATGTTAGGACTAGGCACTACCTCTACGCTAATCCCTCTTGGGAACGTAGTATACCCCGCTCAACTTGGCATTTTCTTAGCACCCTTAATCCCCAAAAAAAGGGCATTTCACTCTTTTATAACACCCTCCAACAAAAGAGTGTCTTCGTCAAAACGGCGCCTCTGCTCCACTGGGAATCAGACTTAGGCCGCACGTATACCACAGAACAATGGTCCAAAGCATGTACCTCCATCTTCGACGTTACATGCTGCTCTACACTTTGGGAAATGTACATGAAAATTGCACAACGATGGTACTTGACGCCCGACAAAATCTCTAAATTTAGCGCATCACGAGACAACAAATGCTGGAGGGGATGCGGAAAGAGAGGGGACATACTCCATACTTTCTGGAGTTGCCCCTCCCTCTCTTGCCTCTGGACTTCAGTCTTCGGACTGATGTCTGAAATTTCTAAAATACCGATTGCTCCTACCCCTACTCTAGCTCTCCTACTTTTGGACTTGGACCAATACCCAAAACACTTGAAACACACCTTAGCCCACATAACTCTTTCAGTGAACTTAAATATTGCCAAGAGATGGAAAAACCCTGAACCACCTACATTAGGAGAAGTGATCCAAACTACTCACCTACATTTCACCTATGAATACACACTGGCGCTGCAGAACAAAAATAGGGATAAGATCCTCAATCAATGGCACCCTTGGCTGCTTTGGTTTGATAGCTCCCCTCAGATTCCTTTACCTCCCGCACATCCTACACCGCCCGGAGACACTGAACCAGGTTGAATGTATCTTTGATTCTCTTTTTCCCTTTCTGGTGATCTTATTACGAAACTGGTACCAAGTTTCTGCTTTCTACTTCCTGCTCTCTGCCTTCCCCTTTCTGAATTGTACTCTATTTATGTCATAGGTATAAACTCTAAATCAGGGGATGGGGACCGGCCTAATCCCCCGGACACAGTAATGATCCCATAAGGGGTGTCCGAGGGAGCGGCTTCTCCCCCCTCCCTACATTGAACCTCCCAGGTAATCCATGCCTGGAAAGATATGGATCCCCACTACCAATGTATCTCTTGCTTTAACTTGTTATATTCAACATGTTGATTTGTAACCTATCTTACCCTGTGACATCTGATTGTATTATATTGCTGGAGTACCGTTATATTTTGTCTTCAAATGTTAAATATGAAAACCAAATAAAAATTTATTATGGAAAAAGAAAATTAGAATATTACACGCAATCAAGAAAACAATGATTCTACATAGAACAATATCGGACCTCTGAAAAGTATAAGCATGCATATGTACTCAGTACTTGGTTTGGGCCCCTTTTGCAGCAATTACTGCCTCATGCGGCGTCACATGGAAGCCATCAGCCTGTGGCACTGCCGAGGTGTTATGGAAGACCAGGATGCTACAATAGCAGCCTTCAGCTCTTCTGCATCATATCTCTCATCTTTCTCTTGGCAATGCCCCATAGATACTTTATGGGGTTCAGGTCAGGAGAGTTTGCTGGCCAATCAAGCACAGTAATCCCACAGTCATTAAACCAGGTTTTGGTACTTTTGGCAGTGTGGGCAGGTGCCAAGTCCTGCTGGAAAATGAAGTCAGCGTCCCCATAGAGCTCATCTGCGGAAGGAAGCATGAAGTTCTCCAAAATCTCCTGGTAGACAGTTGTGATGACCCTGGACTTAAAGCGGAGCTCCACCCTAATTTTCAAGTTTGTATCATACGATTTATTACTGGCCCCTTAAATTAGGGTGACCAGACATCCCCAGTTCCAGGGGACAGTCCCCTGATTGAGGACACTGTCCCCGGACCAAGTTTGTCCCTGGTTTTGTCCCCAGATTGGATTTAATAGGGGGCAGGGACAATTTCAAAGACAATCAGTGGAGAATTAAAATAAGAAAAATAGAATTATACACCCCTGCTCCGCCATGCCTACTAGCATAGGGGATTGTATTTTTCTATTATCTGTGCACCTTTCTGATGATCATGTGCTGGTCGGAGCGAAGGGACTATTTCTTCAGTTTCGGGCACATGTTCTTCTGCCTTGGCTCAAATCCTGGCCAGCCACCTGCCTATCTCCTTGCCTTCCCTGGTGGAGTGATCTTCCTCCGCTCCCCATCCAGTAGTAGCCGGGGCCCGAAGAGTAAGACTTGAGAGGCTGTGAGGCGGGCCGCGACGGGCAGAGAGTCGCTGATTGTTGCCATTACTAGTAAAGAAAATATATGTCCCCGGATTTGATTTTAAAAATCTGGTCAACGTACCTTAAATAAATTTGGCATGTTTTTTCTTCTATTTTAAAAACTCACTGTGCTATCCCGTGTGGTTTATTTCTCCCGCCACGGCTGCAGATGCCTCACCGCGTCATCCCCAGCGCTGCTATGCCTCCTGGGAGATGTTTCTTATCAAGCCCAGAAAGGAATCTTGAGCGAGCGAGCGAGCAAATGAGCGGGTGGGCGGGCGTAGGCGGAGAGATGATTAACAGCCCCGCCCACCGCTCTAATTATGTCCTGCTTCAGGGAGTGATGCATGTAGCAGTCACTTGCCTGGGAGGGGTGGGCTAATGTAAGCTCCTCATGGCAGCCGACATCGCTTCCCACCAGCTGCCTCTCCCACTGGCAATGCACACAGTGTATGCCAAAGACCCCGCCCCCTACCACGCCTCCTTCGATCTGATGCCTTCTGAGTACACAGCACACACAGGAGGAGGACGTGAGATGCTGCCGTGTTGTGCCGCTCATCTAAAGGTCTGTGTACAGTACAGTACACACACTATAGATGACACTTGCATGGGGGAGCTGATATAAATGAATTCCTGCAGTGATTTGTGTGGGGGTATGTGCTAGGGGGCAATTTAGTAAAATCTGCCCCCACCCCCAGCACATGTCCTTCCTCCTCCCAAAGTGCCCACTAGCACAGTACTCTTTCCCGCCACCCCAGATTCAAAGAGATGCTCGCTGAGTTCCCGTGTCTGTACGCCTGCTGTTTTAATTGTGAGAGGTTCCCACCATCCCTGTGCTGTGCTCATTGTGAGAGGTTCCCACCATCCCTGTGCTGTGCTGAGTTCCCGGGTCTGTACTCCTGCTGTGCTCATTGTGAGAGGTTCCCACCATCCCTGTGCTGTGCTCATTGTGAGAGGTTCCCACCAACCCTGTGCTGTGCCGAGTTCCAGGGTCTTTACTCCTGCTGTGCTCATTGAGAGGTTCCCACCATCCCTGTGCTGTGCTGAGTTCCCGTGTCTGTACTCCTGCTGTGCTCATTGTGAGAGGTTCCCACCATCCCTGTGCTGTGCTCATTGTGAGAGGTTCCCACCATCCCTGTGCTGTGCCGAGTTCCCGGGTCTTTACTCCTGCTGTGCTCATTGTGAGAGGTTCCCACCATCCCTGTGCTGTGCTCATTGTGAGAGGTTCCCACCATCCCTGTGCTGTGCCGAGTTCCCGAGTCTTTACTCCTGCTGTGCTCATTGTGAGAGGTTCCCACCATCCCTGTGCTATGCTCATTGTGAGAGGTTCCCACCATCCCTGTGCTGTGCTCATTGTGAGAGGTTCCCACCATCCCTGTGCTGTGCTCATTGTGAGAGGTTCCCACCATCCCTGTGCTGTGCTCATTGTGAAAAGTTCCCACCATCCCTGTGCTGTGCTGATTTCCCGGGTCTGTACTCCTGCTGTGCTCATTGTGAGAGGTTCCCACCATCCCTGTGCTGTGCTCATTGTGAGAGGTTCCCACCACCCCTGTGCTGTGCTGAGTTCCAGGGTCTTTACTCCTGCTGTGCTCATTGTGAGAGGTTCCCACCATCCCTGTGCTGAGTTCCCGAGGCTGTACTCCTGCTGTGCTCATTGTGAGAGGTTCCCACCATCCATGTGCTGTGCTCATTGTGAGTGGTTCCCACCATCCCTGTGCTGTGCCAAGTTCCCGGGTCTTTACGCCTGCTGTGCTCATTGTGAGAGGTTCCCACCATCCCTGTGCTGTGCTCATTGTGAGAGGTTCCCACCATCCCTGTGCTGTGCCGAGTTCCCGGGTCTTTACTCCTGCTGTGCTCATTGTGAGAGGTTCCCACCATCCCTGTGCTGTGCTCATTGTGAGAGGTTCCCACCATCCCTGTGCTGTGCTCATTGTGAGAGGTTCCCACCATCCCTGTGCTGTGTCGAATTCCCGGGTCTTTACTCCTGCTGTGCTCATTGTGAGAGGTTCCCACCATCCCTGTGCTGTGCTCATTGTGAGAGGTTCCCACCATCCCTGTGCTGTGCCGAGTTCCCGGGTCTTTACTCCTGCTGTGCTCATTGTGAGAGGTTCCCACCATCCCTGTGCTGTGCTCATTGTGAGAGGTTCCCACCATCCCTGTGCTGTGCCGAGTTCCCGGGTCTTTACTCCTGCTGTACTCATTGTGAGAGGTTCCCACCATCCCTGTGCTGTGCTCATTGTGAGAGGTTCCCACCATCCCTGTGCTGTGCTCATTGTGAGAGGTTCCCACCATCCCTGTGCTGTGCAGAGTTCCCGGCTCTTTACTCCTGCTGTGCTCATTGTGCGAGGTTCCCACCATCCCTGTGCTGTGCTCATTGTGAGAGGTTACCACCATCCCTGTGCTGTCCTGAGTTCCCGGGTCTGTACTCCTGCTGTGCTCATTGTGAGAGGTTCCCACCATCCCTGTGCTGTGCTCATTGTGAGAGGTTCCCACCATCCCTGTGCTGTGCTCATTGTGAGAGGTTCCCACCATCCCTGTGATGTGCTCATTATGAGGGGTTCCCACCATCCCTGTGCTGTGCTCATTATGAGAGGTTCCCACCATCCCTGTGCTGTGCTCATTATGAGGGGTTCTCACCATCCCTGTGCTGTGCTCATTATGAGGGATTCTTACCATCCCTGTGCTGTGCTGACTTCCTGGGGCTGTAGTGATGGCAGAAACCCCTCACAATGAGCACAGCAGGGCTCCAGCCCCAGGAACTCAGCACAGCACAGGGATGGGGGGAACCTCTCATAAAGAGCACAGCACAGGGATGGCGGGAACCCCTCATGAGCACAGCAGATACTATTAGTCCTCTTTAAGTGTCCAGATTTTTTAATTTTATCATAACTAATGTTGGTAATTGTTATGAAAAGTGAACGAATCGAACGAAAATTCGTATTTCGTACGAATCCGAATTGAGTTTCGGGCACAAAATACGAAATAACAGCTAATGCGAAACGGAACGAAACAAAATGAATTTATTGACAGTGCACATGTCTAGTATATGTATACACACTACATATATAACAAGATATATATATATATCTTGTTATATAGATATATCTGCACAGGATATTTACTGGTTCCTGGAGCGAGGAGGGGAGGAGAGATTTGCATAGATAAGGGGCGGCAACTTCCACTGACACTCCCGTTGCTATTGAAACCTGATCTGAAACCTATTACACTGCTTGTGCAGCACTGAGCATGTGCGAGAAAGCTGAAATCCAGGAAGTCATACAGTCTGGCTTCATGGATTCCCACACTTAAGATGGCCCCAGTCAATTCCTGTTTTATAAAGTATCTAAATGCTGTAACAACCTAACAAAACGGACCTTAGTTTACAGCCTAACTTTACTACAATACATTAAGCTTGTGTATTACAGGGGTATTTATATTTCAAAAGTGAAATTGTGACCGGGAACTCCGCTTTAATGAAGCACAGTGATCCAACACCAGCAGATGACATGGCTTCCCAAATCAACACAGACTGTGGAAACTTCACACTGGACTTCAAGCATCTTGCAGTGTGTGCCTCTCCATTCTTTCTCCATACTCTGGGTCCTTGGTTTCCAAATGAGATGCAAAATTTGCTCTCATCGGAAAAGAGGACTTTGGACCACTGAGCAACTGACGAGGTCTGTTTTTCTTTAGCCCAGGTAAGACGCTTCTGACGTTGTTTGTTATTCAGGAGTGGCTTGACAAAAGGAATATGACATTTGAAGCCCACGTCCAGGATCCCTCTGTGTGTGGCGACTCCAGCCTCAGTCCTCTCCTTATGAAAGTCCACAACACTTTTGTACTGAAAATAAGTTTTTATTGAAGTAAAAACAGGGGTTTACAGTACAATATAGCAGTGCAAATCATAACACGTATCAAATGACATCAGGAAAATCCCAAAAAAGGATACATCATTAGTCAGATAACAGGCCATTATAGACAACCATAAAAAAAATGACAAATAAATGACATCATTAACTGAACATCAGTCACACATTATGAGTACGCAGGTGCTAAAACAACCTTTATCTGCAAACCAAAGACAAAAAAAAGAATAAAAAAATAAAAAAAAGGCAAAAAGAAAGGTGTAGGAGAACACACCAAACAAAGTCATATTCAGACAGAGCGGACACAACAATTAAAATTCAGGTCAACAGTCTCCAAGGGTTCCACTTAGCGTCATAGATAGGGACAGTATCATGAAGTTTGTGAAATATTTGCTCAGACAGAGAACTCAGAAAGAACCTGAGCAAATGAGACAGTGGCGTGGGTGATTTGTCCCCAACACTTTTGAATGGACTTTTCCTGACAATCCTCTCCAGGCTGTGGTCATTCCTGCTGCTTGTGCACCTTTTTCTTCCAAACTTTTCCCTTCCACATAAATGTCTATTATTGTGCTTTGATACAGCACTTTGGGAACATCCAACTTCTTTTGCAATAACCTTTTAAGGCTTTCCCTCCTTATGTCAATGATGGTTTTCTGCACAACTGTCAGATCTACAGTCTTTCCCATGATTGTGATTCCTACTGAACTAGACTGAGAGACCATTTAGGCTCAGGGACCCTTTGCAGGTGTTATGGCTTAATTTGCTGATTAGAGTGGGACACTTTGTGCCTAGAATATTGCACCTTTTCACATTATTCAAATTTTCTGAGAATGTGGATTTAGGGGTTTCATGAGCTGTAAGCCATAATGTCAGGGAACTCCTGTGAGACGTTTTGCACACAGACGTGCGCAAGCACATAGCCTTTGCCATAGAATGGCACACAGGCGCGCATGCGTGCCAGAGCTCGCAATTGCGGGCAAGCATGTGCACAGGCGCGAGAACACGCGCACACGTACAAGCCTAATTCCTTTTGGTGCCAGACAGCCTATTTAAAGGGAGTCTGGGCTCTTGTGCTTTGCTGACTGATCTTCAGCTGTGTTCCTGAATCCTGCTCTGATCCTGTGTGTCCTCCCAGTATTTAGACCCAGCTTGCTCTTGACCTTGGGTCTGTGTTCTGTCCCTGTACTAATGCCCATCTCTGACCCGGCTTCGTTCCTGACTCTGGCTCTGTCTATGATTTGGTACCTCACTGCCCGCCTGCTGACAAACCTGGCTATCCCCGAGACCTTGCTCCTGTCTATGTTCCTGGTTGCTGTTAACTCTGGGTTACCCCCTGGGTGTTACTTGTCCCTGCTCAGCTCACCACAGTCTACTCCAGGCCGCTAAACCCTGCCAAGCTGTTCTCTTGGGACCTCCTGCTCCAGGCACTCGTGTCCCTCTTGTCCTTCGGCTTCCTCTGTCTCACCTTCAGCGGAGCCAGGACAGGAGATATGAGAGGCCGACCTCATCAAATCAGTCTCCAATCCGATCCCTGACACATAATCATCACAATTATGACAAATCACGTCTTGAGCTATCTTGCTTTGCATGTAATGAGTCTATCTCATATATTAGTTTCATCTTTTAAGTTGCATTAGTGAAATAAATGAACTTTTGCATGATATTCAAATTTTTCGAGTTTCATCTGTATGCAGAGCTTATTTTAAAGAAAATATGAGTGTATTAAAGCGGTTGTAAACCGCAAAAAAATATATATTTTTTTTTTAGACCTGCAAGGGAAAAGCCATAATGAGCTAATATGCACCGCATATTAGCTCATTATGAAATACTTACCTCGGAATGAGGTGTAGGGAACTTACCTGGTGCACGCCGAGCGAGATGTCATCTTGACTCGGCGTGTCTTCCGGGTATCGCCGCTCCAGCGCTGTGATTGGCTGGAGCGGCGATGACGTCACTCCCGCGCGTGCGCGCGGGAGATTTAAATCCGGCCAGGACGGCGGTGGCCGGTCCTTTGGCCGTAGATTCCCCCCTGCGCATGCGCCGCTGCAATCAGCGGGGGTAATATCTCCTAAACCGTATAGGTTTAGGAGATATTCTTTATACCTACAGGTAAGCCTTATTATAGGCTTACCTGTAGGTAAAAGTCGAAAAAGTGGGTTTACAACCACTTTAAGCTTTTCATGGCCGCAGTTTATTAGAGCTTAGGTGACCAGACCAAGTGTAGCATCAGTATGCTTCTGTTATCTTGCCAATATCTGTATGACTATCTGCGTAATAGCAGGTCTGAGAATTTGGAACACACAAAGTTGTGCATTCCTAGTTCTCTGCTGCAGGGCACATTTACATTCACCCACCAAGGAGCATTTACCATTTCAACGTAAAGGAGTTGTAAAGGATTTTTTTTTTGCTGAAATGACTGTTTACAGGGTATAGAGACATAATAGTTAACTGATTCCTTTTAAAAATTATTAAAACTAAATAAAAATCAATCATATAATGTACCTGCAGTTTCAGTTTTGTTTTTTGCATGCTTTTTCATGCTTCTGTGATGTACAGAGACACAGAGCCAATAGAGGGCAGTGATGGTTTGTAAAACAAAAGTGATTGGTTCTGAGGGGTTTTAGACACACAGTAATCCTCCTTGATTAGTGACCACAGAGAGAAAGCTCCCATGACTTTTTTCATCAGGAAACAGACAACCAAGGAAATGTCAAGAACAGAGGATTACAGCAACATCATAGCAAAAACGAACAATGAGGACATGAAAACAAAACTGCAGTTAGATAAAGGAAGCTATTTAGATAAAAAAAAAATCCTTTAGTGACCCTTTAAAATGACATCACAATCACAAAAGAGGGTAAGCAAAAGATATTAACCTACCTCCAAATCTGTGAATAGGTCTTTGCTATTCTGTAATATTGCGTACATACAATGCGACACAGTTACCGCATGTTTCCAGTTATGATAAGGTACTCGTCGATAGTTTTTCTTCACCGACATAGTGAAACGACACAATTTTTCCAGCTCAAAACTTAAAAGAAAGAAGAAAACAGATTAGGAAATTATACTATAAGACAAAAAAGATATGACAAAAAAGTCATCAATTCATACTAAAATGTAATGTAAGAGATAATTCAAAGTTTTAAATTGCAGCACAACAGAAAGAGGAGAAAACTTCTAATTGGGACTCTTGTTCTGCTAGCAGTTATTAAAGAGGGGATTTATTTATTTTGGAGAGACTTTCTCCTACTTACTGTTGTGAAAAAAGGAGGTGGTATTTCTCCCAATAGTATTCCCTAATCTATACAAAAGCAAGAAAAAAATTGTCTCTACACTCCAGCAGATATGTCTATAACATTATGGTTGTGGGAAATGTGTTATGGACTGATAATGAAACCAGTGTTGAACTGTTTGGCCATAATTCCAAAAGATATGTTTGGCGAAAAACAACACTACACGTCACCAAAACACCACCATACGCACAGTGAAGCATGGCGGTGGCAGAATCATGCTTTGGGGCTGTTTTTCTTTAGCTGGAACAGGGGCCTTAGTCAAGGTAGAGGGAATTATGAACAGTTTTAAATACCAGTCAATATTGGCACAAAACCCTCATCTTTCAGCATGACAATAACCCAAAGCATACATCCAAATCAACAAGGGAATGGCTTCACCAGAAGAATAACATTTTGGAATTGCCCAGCCAGAGCCCAGACCTGAATCGGATTGAAAATCTGTGGGGTAATCTGAAGAGGGCTGTGCACCGGAGATGCCCTCACAATCTGACATATTTGCAGTGTTTTTGCAAAGAAGAGTGGGGGAATATTGGCAAGTCAAGATGTGCCATGCTGATGGACTCAAAAAAGACTGCTGTAAAAAAATAAATAGGAGCTTCAACAAAGTATTAGTAAGGGTCTGCACACTTATGCAACCATATTATTTTTACTTCCCTCAACCTAAAAGATTTCAGTTTTTCAACTGAGTTGTACAGTTTATAGGTCACATTAGAAGTGGAAAAAGTTCTAAATTTATTTATTTTTGTCTCATTTTTTTACATCACAGATCTCTCTCTCTCTCTCTATCTATCGATCTATCTATAGATCTATCTATCTATCTATAGATCTATCTATCTATCTATAGATCTGTCTATCTATCTATCTATAGATCTGTCTATCTATCTATCTATCTATAGATCTATCTATCTATCTATAGATCTATCTATCTATCTATCTATAGATCTGTCTATCTATCTATAGATCTATCTATCTATAGATCTATATATCTATCTATAGATCTATAGATCTATCTATCTATCTATCTATCTATCTATCTTTATCGATCTATCTATATCTATCTATTGATCTATCTATATCTATCTATTGATCTATCTATATCTATCTATCGATCTATCTATCTATATCTATCGATCTATCTATCTATCTATATCTATCGATCTATCTATCTATATATATCTATCGATCTATCTATCTATCTATCTATATCTATCGATCTATCTATATCTATCTATATCTATCTATATCTATCGATCTATATCTATCGATCTATATCTATCGATCTATATCTATCGATCTATATCTATCGATCTATATCTATCGATCTATCTATCTATCTATCTATCTATCTATCTATCTATCTATCTATCTATCTATCTATCTTTCTATCTTTCTATCTATCTATCTTTCTATCTTTCTATCTATCTATCTTTCTATCTATGGGCCAGATTCAGGTAGAACAGCGGTTCTTTATTTCGGAGTAACGTAAGTCATTTACGTTACTCCACCGAAACTTTAGGTGCAAGTACTGTTATTCACATAGCACTTGCTCCTAAAGTTGCAGCGGCGTAGCGAAAATGAGCCGGCGGAATTCAAATTGGGCGGGTAGGGGGCGTGTATTATTTAAACTAGGCGCCATCCCGCGGCGAACGTACTGCGCATGTGTAGACTGTCAGTGCGCATGCTCCAAATTCTGTCAGTGAACGTCAATGACGTCAATCCCCATTCACGGACATTTTACGCAAACGACGCGAACATTTTTAAATTCGACGCGATGACGACGGCCATACTTCACATAGGATACTCCACCTGGGGGGCATGTTTTTCGTTATGCCGCGTATCGCTTACGGAAACGTCGGAAAGTCACTGCGTCGGGCCAGAGTACGATCGTGAATTGCCGATTCTCGCTGATTAACATATTCTCGGCGTTAATCAGCGGGAACGCCCCGAGCGCCATTTTTAAAATTGCAGTTCCGATACGACGGCGAAATACAATTATGCCGCTCGTATAGGAACTACAACCCGGCGTTTCTTGTTTTCTGCTTACAGAAAACAGAAACGCCAGCTCAAAGTGAGAGTTATGCTGGCGTATCACTGATACTCCAGCCTAACTCTACCTGAATCTGACCCTATCTATCCTATCTATCTATCTATAGATCTATCTATATCTATAGATCTATATCTATCTATCTATCTATATCTATAGATCTATATCTATAGATCTATATCTATCTATCTATCTCTATCTATTGATCTATCTATCTATCTATCTATAGATCTATCTATCTATAGATCTATCTATCTATCTATCTATCTATAGATCTATCTATCTATCTATCTATAGATCTATCTATCTATCTATCTATCTATAGATCTATCTATCTATCTATCTATAGATCTATCTATCTATAGATCTATCTATCTATAGATCTATCTATCTACGGTATATCTATCTATAGATCTATCCATACATGTATACACACTATATTTATATTTTATTGTTCTTTGTACTGCCTTGTGGAAAAAAATGATACTATTCATCAAATGATATTAAAGAAAGTGTTTGATTTACTTTTGCTTACACTCTAGACCTACTAATAATTAAAATTAAAGTTTGACTACCTTACCAATTTTTACCACAGGATTGATGTATCATATACACAAAGATTGCGGGCCAGAGATCTTCAAAAGGCCCTAAATCAAAATGATGACTGACAAAAAAAAACAAAAACATATATATGTTACAGCATGTACAGCCACACATATACAAATTTGAGAAGTATGTTTTATACACCTGTAATACAAAAGAGAATTATTGGATAGTAATACTGCTGTTATCTTATGTGAGATGATTTCAAAACTTACAAAATGGAAAAAGTAATTACTTAAAACCAAAGAAACATACAGTGCATTCATAAGGTATTCAGACCCCTTTGACTTTTTTCAATTTTTTTTTATGTTGCAGCCTGATACTACAGTTGTTTAACCCCTTCCCGACCAGCCACCGCAGTTATACTGCGGCAGTTTGGCACTGCTGCGTGAGCCGTCGTAGCTGTACATCGGCTCTTAAAGACACTGTAGCAGGTGTGGGCGCCCATAGCCGATGCGCGTGCTGGCAGGCTCGATGCAGGCTCAAATCCAGTTTGTCAGGGGAGAGGAGACAGATCGTGTGTTTCTACCAAGTAGGAACAATGATCTCCTCTTCTCCACTAGTCAGCCGCATTCCCCCCCACAGTTACGCACAAATAGGGTCAGTGGACGCACAAATAGGGTCAGTAGTCAGCGGATCTCACCATCTGCTGCGCCTACTACGCAGGCTTATCCCTTTTATCCCCAAAGAAGACATATCGGTCGTGGTGGGAGCAATTGTTAACTCCAGATTGGACTATGCAAATGCCCTTTACCTCGGACTCCCAAAGTACCAAATCGCTCGTCTACAAGTCGTTCAAAATACGGCCGCTAGACTTGTGACTGGGAAAAAACCCTGGGAATCAATCTCACCTTCACTGAGAACCCTTCACTGGTTACCAGTAAACGACAGAATCACTTTTAAAGCACTCTGTCTAACGCATAGATGTATCCATGGGAATGCTCCCCATTATCTACGGGAAAAAATAAAAGCCCATAACCCTAATCGCGTGCTGCGATCCACTGATCAAAATCTCCTGCAGATACCGAAAGCCGGATACAAATCTAAAGGAGATAGAAGATTTGCGGTCCAAGGTCCCAGACTATGGAACGCTTTGCCAACCAGTATTCGGTTGGAGGAGAACTACTTAGCATTCAGGAGAAAGATCAAGACTCATCTCTTTTGATACCAAAGGAGACAGGAACAACAAGCGCCCAGAGGCGATTCAGTTCGCATGTGCCGCGCTATACAAGTTTTCATTCATTCATTCATTCATTCATTCATTCATTCAGTTAGAACACACATAGAGGACACATTGAACCCCTTGATTGCCCCTAGTGTTAATCCCTTCCCTGCCAGTGACATTCATACAGAAATGAGTGGCTATTTATATATATGGTCCCAAAAAAGTGTCCAATTTGTCTGCCGCAATGTCTAGTCCCGACAAAAATCACAGATCGCTGCCATTACTATTAAAAAAAAAATAATAATAAAAATGCCATAAATCTATCCCCTATTTTGTAGACGCTAAAACTTTTGCGCAAACCAATCAATATACGCTTATTGCGATATTTTTTTTACCAAAAATATGTAGCAGAATACATATCAGCCTAAACGGACAAAGAAATTATAATTTTTTGGGATATTTATTATAGCAAAAAGTAAAAAATATTGTGTTTTTTTTTAAATGTTCACTCTTTTTTGTTTATAGTGCAAAAAAATAAAAACCGCAGAGGTGAACAAATACTACCAAAAGTAAACTATTTGTGGGGAAAAAAGGACATACATTTTGTTTGGGTACAACGTTGTACGACCGCGCAATTGTCAGTTAAAGCAAGGCAGTGGCGTTATGCAAAAAATGGCCTGGTCAGGAAGGGGCAAATCCTTCCGGGGCTGAAGTGGTTAAAAATAGGATTTTTTTTGTACTCACTGTAAAATTATTTTCTCTCCATGGACGGACACAGCTCCTTAAATCTTAACAAATGGGTTATGTTCTCGGTTTACCGGAGAGGACTAGGCAGAAACATGTTAAATAATTAAATACATGTTACATTAACTACTTGCCGACCGCCCGCCATCATATTACTGCGGGACGGTGGCACTGCTACGCGGGAGCACGTAGCTCTACGTCCTCCCTTTAGCAGCTTGTAGGGCGCGCGCGCCGCCGCCGGGCACCCGCGATTGCTCGTTACAGAGCGGGGAACGGGAGGTATGTGTGTAAACACATACCTCTCGTTCCTGTCAGCGGGGGAAAAGCTGATCTTCTGTTCATACAATGTATGAACAGAAGATCAGTGATTTCCCCTAGTGAGGCCACCCCCCCATACAGTTAGAACACACTTAACCCCGTCCCTGCCCCCTAGTGTTAACCCCTTCACTGCCAATGGCATTTTTATAGTAATACAATGCATTTTTATAGCATTGATCGCTATAAAAATGCCAATGGTCCCAAAAATATGTCAAAAGTGTCCGATGTGTCCGCCATAATTTTGCAGTACCGAAAAAAAAAACGCTGATCGCCGCCATTACTAGTAAAAAAAATAAATAATAAAAATGCCATAAAACGACCCCCTTTTTTGTAAACTCTATAAATTTTACGCAAACCAATTAATAAACGCTAATTCCATTTTTTTTTTTAACGAAAAATATGTAGAAGAATACGTATCGTCCTAAACTGAGGAAAAAAAAATGTTTTTTTATATCTTTTTTGGGGATATTTATTATAGCAAAATGTAAAAAATATTGCATTTTTTTTCAAAATAGTCGCTCTATTTTTGTTTATAAAGCAAAAAATAAAAACCGCAGAGATTATCAAATACCACCAAAAGGGGCGTGTCCTGGACATGGAGGAGTGAGGACGTGTGTGTCTGCCGCTCCGCTCCACCGCCGCACTATTTCACAGCCACGGGAGAGAGATCCCCACCAAACGCCTCAAATTATGCCCCACAAGAACCGGGCTTCCTCGCAGCCCCCCCGGGCGGACCGCACCAAGCAGAGTCAGCTTGATCCCTTCCTCATGGACACTAATAGACGCGCCCGCGAGGCCTCCAAGATGGCGCCGGCCGGGAAGACGCAGCGCGCCGCTTAGGCCTCGCCAGCCGCCACATCCCAGTCTCAACCGCGCTCCCCGGTGCCTTCTTCGTTACTGGTGAGTGACCCGACGGCCCCGATCTCCCCGAGCTCGCCCTCCTCTCTGCTGGGCCTCTCTGAGGCAGTTGACCCCCTGGAGGACATAGACATCAGGCGCCATATTTGGGCCCTCCCTACTAAGGCCGACCTGGAGCGTTTTGCGGACCGGGTTGGGAGGGCCCTGAAGGAGGATGTCGCACAGATTAAGGCAGACATGACCCATCTGGGTCATAGAGTGGAAGCATTAGAACAAAAGTTGGAAGAGGTGCTCCCAGTCGTCTCGCAATTGCAGGAGACATGCTCAACTCAGAATCACCAGATAGAGGCCCTGCTATGTCATTTAGATGACATGGAGAATCGCAGCCGCAGGGCGAATATTAGGATAAGGGGTTTGCCTGAAGCGACGGGACCTAGAGATATTGTTCCTACCCTACAAGATATCTTTAAAAACATTTTGGGTCTGCCCGCCACGGCCGTGGTGGAGATTGACCGGGCACACAGAGCTCTTAAGCCTTCGTCCCAGGATGTGAATAACCCGCGTTATGTCATCTGCAAACTTCACAAATATACTCTCAAGGACCGTATTATGCAAAAAATGCGTGGTAAACCCCACTATGATTTTGATGGTGCACACTTGTCCTTCTACCAGGATATTTCCAGACGCACCCTTATGCAGCGGCGAGCATTACGGCCCCTCCTGGCGGCATTACAAACAGCGGGCCTGTCCTACCGTTGGGGTTTCCCCTTTTACCTTCAAGCTACCAAGGACGGCAGAACCGTGACCCTCCGCACAAAAATGACCTACCGGACTTCCTTTTCTCCCTTGACCTAGACCCGGTGGACTTCCAGGACTGGAGAACATCCTCGGTCACTCCCGCTCTTACCCTTCCACCTTCGGGGCCATGGCAGACAGCCAAGCGACAGATAGCTGGCGACTGTTACACCCCGCTGACCGCGACTTTAGCTACTACTCCAAGGTGCATGACGTCTATACTCGCATAGACCATTTATATGTGGACCGTGACATCCTGGAATTTTTGCGTTTGGCCTCTATAGGCTCGATCACCATATCCGACCATGCACCGGTATCGGTTGTATTTGAGCTGCCCTCTGGCTCTCGTAGGCCTTGGACATGGCGGCTGAATGACAACTTGTTGGACGATGTAGGGGTGGTGGGGGAAGTCTCGGAAACCTTGTCTCACTATTTCTCGGAGAATTCTACTGGAGATGTGGGTAGGGGTGGCCCACAAGGCGGTGGTTAGAGGGACATTGATCTCCCAAGTCTCCCGGCTGAAGCGGGAGCGTATGGCAGATTTCCAGAGGGTATATACTGCCCACCAGAAAGCTGAACTTTGCCATAAGGCGTCGGGGGACCGGAGGCATTGAGGACCCTGACTGAGCTGAGGGAGCTGCTACTGCGCCTTCTAGATACAGACGCATAGCCGTTTCTGCTTTATGTCCCATAAGTTCTATAAACATGGGAATAAGTGCGGGCGTATGCTAGCACGAGCACTCCGGACGCGGACTGCGCAAATGCATGTTCATAAGCTGCACTCCTCTTCCGGAGAACCGATGGTGCTGTCCTCTAAGATCGCTGCGGGTTTTCGGGACTACTATGCCGCCCTATACGACTTGACTCCTGGACTCCCTTCCTCGGTGCGAGACGCTAAACGCCAAGCGATTTAGGACTACTTGAGCTCGTCGGGCCTCCCCTCGCTCACAGATGACCAGACCTCGACTTTAGAACAACCGATCACCCTGACTGAGCTGAGGTCGACGATTGAGTCCTTACCTAACGGGAAGAGCCCGGGCCCAGATGGGTTCACTAAGGCCTATTATAAAACCTTTATCTCTCACCTGGCAACCCCCTTGTTGAGCTATTTTAACTCCATAGCGGGGGGCGAAGCGGTGCCCTCGGAGGCACTACTAGCTCATATCACTGTGATCCCGAAGGAGGGCAAGGACCCAGCTGCCCTGCAAAGTTACCGTCCTATCTCTCTCCTTAATATAATAAGCAAAAATATTGGCTAATAGGCTGAAGCACCTGTTGCCTGGGCTTGTGCACTTCGATCAGACAGGCTTTATCCCGGGAAGAGAGGCCAGGGACAATTCCCTGAGAGTGATTCAGCTCATTCATTGGGCCCGTTCCCGTGCAGACCCTCAGCCCTACCTTATTCTGTCAACTGATGCCGAAAAGGCGTTTGACCGGGTTGACTGGTCGTATCTGCAAGAGGTACTTGGTCACTTAGGACTTGGTCCTCGCATGTTAGCTTTCATCCTGGCCCTATACTCTGATCCTTGTGCACAGGTGAAGGTGAACGGCACCCTTTCCTCCCGCTTCCCCATCAGGAACGGCACGAGACAGGGGTGCCCACTTTCGCCCCTCCTCTTTGCCCTGGTTCTGGAGCCTTTGCTCCGTACAATCAGGGCAAACAGTGACATCAGGGGTCTGCAGGTTGGGAATATGGAACATAAGCTATCGGCTTATGCCGATGATGTTTTTTTTTTACCTGGAAAATCCGCTGATCTCGTTGCCGAACTTGTTGAAGGAACTTACCCACTTTGGAACCCTATCCAATTTTAAAATAAATTATGAGAAGTCCGAGATCCTCCCCATTACCTTGCCCCCAGCCCTCGCTGAGAGACTTAGAGATGCCTTCCCCTTTTCATGGGCCAGAACATCCCTGCGCTATCTAGGAGTACAGCTTACTGACAGACTTGACACCCTGTACAACGCCAACTTCCCCCCACTGCTGACCACGATTAAGACGGACCTTTCCCAATGGACCCGCACTGCCTTTACCTGGTTTGGCCGGGTGAACGTGATAAAAATGAATGTTTTGCCCCACATCCTTTTTTATTTTCAGATGCTTCCGATCCGCTTGCCCGGACTTTTCTTTGACCGCCTTTCTTCCATGCTGACTGAGTTCGTCTGGAACGCGCGTAAGCCCCGTATAGCTCTTAAGGTGTTAAAACGTTCTAAGACAGATGGTGGCTTGGGGCTCCCTGACGTTAGACGATATTATAGGGTGATAGCTCTTCAAAGAATTCTCAACTGGCGTTTCCATTCTCACTCGAAGCTTTGGGTTTCTCTGGAGAAATGTGTCGCAGGCATGAACCTATCGTATGTGCCCTGGTTGCCCCAGGAGCATAGGGGACTCTCTGAGACGACCTCCCCGCTGACGAAGCATGTGCTCGCGGTCTGGGACAAGACTAATGCCCTGCTTAAATTGTCTCCCCCTATGTCGCCGCTGGCCCCCTTGGGTGGCTTTCTCTGGTTCCCTCCGGGAGAGCAAATGGCCTTTTTTGGGTCCTGGGTGGACGATGGTAACGCCAGTTGTGGCAAGCTCATGAAAGACGGTAAGCTACTTGACTATGAGGCCCTCCCTGCGGGTCGACAGGGCCCGTGTATGAATTTCTGGCGCTATAAACAGTTGCACCATTTCTTTGAGACACATGGCCATAAAATCAGGGACCCCTCCTCTCTCACCCCGTTTGAGAGTCTGTTTGCTAATGAGAGCCCTACCCCCCCATCTGGTATCGGAATTGTACCGCCTGCTGGGATCTGCTGCTCCTCTGCCCACCCCTGCCTATAAAAGGAGATGGGAAAGGGACCTGGATCAGGTCCTCACGGGCGCACAATTGTCCCACCTCTACCGCCTTACCCATACTTCTTCCATAGATTCCAAAACCCAGGAGACAAACTTTAAACTCCTATCCCGCTGGTACAATGTTCTGGCGGATTTGGCCTGTATTTACCCCACTCACTCCGGGCTGTGCTGGCGGGGGGTGTGGGCACAGGGGCACGCTCATTCACATATGGTGGGACTGCCTTTTGGTAGAACCCTTTTGGGCAGATGTAAGGGAGCAGATACTGAAGATCACGGGGACTGACATCCCCTTCTCTCCGGTGCACTTTCTCCTCCAAGTCCAATATAAAAAAGTGTGATACCACACTTGCTTAATGCAGCCAGAAAGCTGCTTCCGTTTTTTTTGGAAGCAATCCCGGGTTCCTAGCCGAGAGGACTGGATACGAGGGGTGAGTGCTATCGGAGAGGCTGAGAGATGGGTGGCGACCTGTCGGGACCGCCGTGACGATTACATGGCGGTTTGGGCGTCGTGGATGGATTATGTTGCGGACCCTAACCTGGTCCCTTCTAGTTTGGATGTTGCTCTCCTGGAATTGGCGGAGCCCTCCCTTAAAGTCCGCAGGTTACAGGTCACTGATGGGAAGGGAGCTGGCCCTCCCTAGTGGTCCATGGTATGGTGGTCTACTGCTGCGCCCGGTGTGGAGGTGGATACGTCTTTCGCTGACTTCTGAGGTATGCACTGTATTTCTCTCTTTCTTCGTCCGTTCTTTTTTTGCTCTTCTCTCTCCCCCCCCCCCTCCTCTCTCTTTTTTTCTATACTTCCCATCTCTAAGATTTTATGCTACCTGTTGCCAGTGGGTTGTATTTGTTAGTTGGCATCATGAGGTTCCCTGGAGCATGAAGGGGGTCTGCGGTTAGCTACGCGGCCTCGCCTATGTCCCTTGATCGATCCCCTGTTCCTGGTCCTGGCCCTCCGGCCCGCTCTGAGGTGGAGGGTGGTTAGGAGGCCCTGGTGCCCCCCCCCTCTACCCTAATTGTGGGTTGCGGGTCTGGGCTTGGGCCGGATGGTCCCTTGTCTGCTCCGCCTCCTCACCTGCTGTGTAATTGGACCTGGACTGCTCAGCAGCTGCTATCTTAATTTTGTCCTCCTCCAGTGCCTTGTTAGGTTGATGCCTTACCTTCGTGCTCTCTCAGGCTGCCGCCCAATTGACTACCCTGGTGTCCCGGTGGTCGGCGCGGCTATTAATGCCCCTTTGACCGTCGACCGCTGTGGAGACCCCTGCGGGTTTAACTACCTTCAATGTTAACGTTATTTTTCTCTCATTATATGTATATACACAGTGTGCTATCTTTGATGTCTGCCTTTTATAGTTTATAGTTTGGCGGCCCTGCGAGGCTAGCCTTTTGGCATGCGATACTTGATTGGCCATGTCGGCCCTACGTTTTACATGTCTTCCTCTTCCCCCCCCCGCCTTTTTTCTTTTCATTTGTTATTCTTTTAATAAATACTGATTATACAAAAAAAAATACCACCAAAAGAAAGCTCTATTTGTGGGAAAAAAAGGACGCCAATTTTGTTTTGGAGCCACGACGCACGACCGTGCAATTGTCAGTTAAAGCGACGCAGTGCCGAATCACAAAAAGTGCTCTGGTCTTTGGACAGCAATATGGTCCAGGGCTAAAGTGGTTAACAAAGTTGAAAAGCCCGGCCCAGGGGGCGGTCCCTCCAGACATAACCCTCCTCATTGCAGCATGCAGCCTCAGTTCATAACAAGCAGTACAAACCTAAAAAGGAGGGGTGGGTGCTGTGTCCGTCCATGGACTCAGAGAAAAGGATTTTATGGTGAGAACAAAAAAATCCTATTTTCTTTTATCGTCCATGGACGGACACAGCTCCTTAAATCTTGACAAGTGGGACGTCCCCAAGCAGTGTCAAAAACGAGGGATGGGAAATATATCAGTAAAACCAATTTAAACTTCACCCCAAAACAAGCAGAGCTCCTCAACAGAGGAGGTGCAATTTTAAACAGCCGCCGGCAAAAACTAGCGGCTGAAAAAAGCATCAGACAATGCACTCACAGCAACCATGTAAATTCTGGAAAAAGCATGAGCGGACGAGCAAGTCGCCGCCTCTCAAACCTGTGAGACCGATGCATTATGTCGGAAAAAAACCTAGGAAGCACCAATTGCCCTGATCGAAAGTGCCGTGACCGGAAAGGGGGGCCCGCTCCTTAAGAGCGTAGGCCTGGACGACAGCCTGCCTGATCCACCGAGAAATGGTGGTCGATGAGCCCGCCAGGCCCTTTTGTGGACCAGACACAGACACAAAAGAGAGTCAGAACTCCGAAACGGAGCCGTAGCAGGCTGGTACACCCCCAAATTGCGTACCAGGACAGAAGGATGGAAGAACAATGTCTTTATTCCGGCTAAAGGCCGAAACCACCTTTGGAAGAAGGGAAGGTCGCGGGCGCACCACCACCTAATCCTTATGGAGGATCAAGCATGGCGGCTTGCAAGAGAAGAACGCCAACTCAGAAACCCCTCTAACAGGGGTAAAGACCACTAAAGGTGCCACCTTCTGAAATAGTGTCAAGAGAAAATCTCTCTGATGTTTCCAAAAGCAAAGTTCCTGAAGAACCGAGAGCCAAAACTCATGGGGGAAGAGATGGACCAAGAGGGGAAAGTATATGACAAACCCCCTGCACACAAAAAGGGACCCACCAGGGAACGGGCCGCAAAAAGGCCACTAAAAGAACACAGCCAAGGCTGAGATCTGCCCCTAAACTGTGTTTTAAGCAATTTTTAGATCCACGCCAAGCTGTAAAAACAGCAGGACCCTGGACACCGAATACGCCCGTGTACGTCACTGCATCCCTTCCCACCAAGAGATGTAGGCCTGCCAGGTGCGATGGTAGATCCTCCAGAAGAAGACTACCATGCCCTCAGCATTGTTGAGATGACCGAGTCAGACAGACCCCGGTCACTTAAAGTCTGGCTTCCAATAGCCATGTTGAGCAAGTCAGTGACTGTACAACAGGAGGAAGTATGGGACCTCGAGACAGAGGGACCTCTCGCCCTGGCAACCGCCAGGGTACCTCCGCTACCAGGCACTGATATCGGTGTACCAAGGACACCGAGGTGAATCTAGAGCTATTAGAATCATCGGGATCTCCTCAGACTCCACTCTGTGGAGCAGCCGAGGAAGCAACTACAATGGGCGAATGGCAAAAATTCGCCGATACAGACCCCACAGGGCCACCAGCACAACTGACGCGTCTGTACCAGATCACTAGACCTGGCCACTAACTTCGACACCCTTGCGGTGGAGACGAGCGGCCAGGAGATCCATGCCCTGTGATGCTCACCTCCTGCAAGAGAGCCGAAACACCCCAAGCACAAAGACCAGTCGCCCTGGTCCAGCATCTGGTGACTCCAGTGGTCCACCTGCCAGCATACCTGATGGTAGACCGAAGCCACGGCCGTGGCGTTGTCCAGCTGAAACCAGATCGGACTACCTTGCAACCTCCTCGACCACGAGAAGCATAGCCTGATCACCTAAAATGATAGGACAATGATTGGTATTCCCAGGCGGTCTCCCACCCAGGCACTAGCCAGGCCCGACCCTGGGTAGCAACCGAGACCAGACGATAGTGGGCACATTCAGGGAGGTGTGGCCGTATTTCCACACAAGTCCAGCGACTCAGGGCCGACTGGACCCCCCAGGTGCCCCCACAACCCGTGAGGCTGACATCCGTCGTAAACACTGACTACTGGAAGGAAGAAACAACTTCCCGGACCAAAGAGTCAGGGATCTCCGTCACCAACTCAGAGAGACTGACTAGGTGGCGCACCGGAATCTGATGATTTCAGAGACAAGAGATTTTTACCACCTGGACAGTATTTCCCCTGGAAAACCAGAGTGTGGAACTGGACATACAGCACCGCTTCGAAGGAGGCTACCCACAGGCCCTGGACCAGCAGGTGCCTGGAGAGAAGACCGATTATGTGATGCCAATACCTTCACCACAGACTGAAGAGTCTGCAATTTCTCCAGGGGAAGAAGGACCTTTGCCACAGAGGAGTCCTGATCAACCCTAGATACTCCAACGCTGAGTCGGAACCTAGCATGCCCAGGATTTGAACCCTGGGTCGCACACATGGAAGGCAGGCTTGCTGCCACTGAGCTACCCTTCTGGCCTAAACGTTTAACACCCATCCAAATCTTCGGAGGATCTGAATGGGAATAACACATCCATTAGGTCTGAGACAGAAGCTGCTCTCAGAAGAAAGTCGTCAAAGTAGCCATTGAGGCAAAGCCTCGCTGTCCCAACAAAGATAGGATGAGTGTGATCTCCCAGCTAAAAAGCGATGGTGCTGACGCCAGATCAAAAGGGAGGGCCACAGGCTGACAGAGACCTCCTCGCATCACGAAGCACAGAAAAAACACTGTGACATGCGCAATGGGACATGCATGTATGCGTCCCTGATGTCCGAGGACACCAGGAAGTCCCCCGGATGGAGTGCAGCTACCACAGAACAAATGGATTGGCCCATAGAAAACCCCAAACCTCTCCTCCTGCAGGAAAGGTAAAATTACCTCGCAGCTTAGCAAGTCCCACACTGCCTAAGGCAGACCAACGGGCCGGGAGAGGAAGACAAAAGGAAAGAATTTTGTTCTGTGGATAGGAGGAAACCCTATCTAGTACTCCGAAGAGACCACCTCGCAGACCCACTGGTCGGAGAGCAGGAAGGTTTCACCGAATTGTGAACCTGCAACCGCCCCTCCCACCTAGAGACAGGGAGGGAAGGCTACATACATTGGCAGGATTTGGGTGCCGGCGTGATTGGTTTACGCATCCAGGGACGGACTAGTCCCCCAGCTGGGCCTTTGATGGCCTGGGAAAGTTGCCCCTAAATAATACACACGCACATAGTGTGTATGTATATTATGTAGGTGTATGCACACATGTCTTTGGGGGAAACCGGAGTACCCGGAGGAAACCCACGCAGACACAGGGAGCGACAATGCAAGCTCTAGGCAGATTGGCGTCAGTGTCCGGATTCAAACCAATGATTCTTTTGCTGCCACTACACCACTGTGTGCATAAAACCATTCTGAAACAAAAGCCCTGGATAACAAGGGCGCAGCATTCAATGAAGCATCACAGACCTATATAAGGCCCTGGACCAGCTGGTCCGCTAGCCTAATAACTTTGGGAGAGAGTCTGTCCTCCACAGTCTGGTGCAAAATACTCACTCTGTGAGTGACTGAGACCCCAGAGTAGTGGCCACAATAGGCTGCAAGTCAGACCTCAGCATGGTAAACATGGAACGGGTCAGTACTTCGGATCATCTATCAGTCAGATCCATACAAGCGGGGGTTCCCGCAATACGGAAAGTGGTCACCTATACATGACACCCGGAGGGTCCACCACCGGAGAAGAGGCCCACCTTTTGAAAAGGCTCTCCTCAAAGGGGCACTGAACCGCCCGGCGGTGAGGGACTACATAAGCCCTCAGCAGCTTTTATCATTCCGCCCCTTAGAAATTATCTAAGAAGGGCACAGAAGGAAAAAACCTACACAGAGCGGTCTGATTTGTGTTATCCAAAAAAGACCGAGCCCTCGGTGGAAATCCCAGCTGCACTATCCAGCTTAAGAGGGTCCCCTGCAGCAATGAAAAGCGCACCCATACAGTGCCTGCCGCCGAGAATGTGTTTTCAGCACGCCAGCATCGCGCTGAATCTCGGCGACAGGCTGCCGACATCTCGCACTCGCTGGAATAGTAAAAGTACATTCCAGCGAGCGCGTCATAGAAGTGACGGGGATCCGACGCGGATTCCCGCCAATTCTACACGTGGGCGGAGTTTGTTATGAATCCTGAAGGAGAAATCCCCGCCGGATTTTTTAAAGAAAAATCCGGCATGGGTTCCCCCCTCAGGAGCATAACGGGCCCTTAGGTCTGTTATGGGTTGTAAGGAGACCCCCCTACGCCGAAAAAAACGGCGTGGGGGTCCCCCCACAATCCATACCAGACCCGTATCCAAAGCACGCCGGCCGGCCGGTCAGGAAGGGAGTGGGGGCGAGCGAGCGCCCCCCCCCTCCTGAGCCGTACCGGGCAGCATGCCCTCAACATGGGGGGGTCAGGTGCTCTGGGGTAGGGGGCGCACTGCGGCCCCCCACCCCAGAGCACCCTGTCCCCATGTTGATGAGGACAGGGCCCCTTCCCGACAACCCTGGCCGTTGGTTGTCGGGGTATGCGGGCGGGAGGCTTATCGGAATCTGGAAGCCCCCTTTAATAAGGGGGCCCCCAGATACCGGCCCCCCACCCTAAGTGAATGAGTATGGGGTACATTGTACCCCTACCCATTCACCTGCAAAACAAAAGTTTAAACACAAATAAACCACACAGTGTATTGAAATATTTTATTAGTTGGCCGCCAGGGGGGGGGGTGTGTATGATCGCTTTTATAAAAGCGCCCCCCTCCGGCGGGCTTCTGTGGGGGGGTGGGTGCCGCCGTCTGGTTCTTTTCCGCCGCCGGGGGGGGGCGCTTTGATAAAAGCGCCCACCACCCGGCGGGCTTCTTTCGACGTCTTCGGCGGCGGGGGGGGTCTTCTCCCACTCTCCGGGGTCTTCTCCCGCTCTCCGGGGGTCTTCTCCGCTCTCCGGGGGTCTTCTTCTTCTTCAGGACTCGCCGCCGCTATCTTCGTGTGTTAGCTCAATTACTAGCGGCGGCGGTCCCCTCTTCTGCGACGTCGGCGTCTTCTTCTTCTTCTGCTGCTGCTGTCCAGATGTTGACGCGACGCTTCCTCCCGCTGATATGCCCGGCGCGCGGCTCGCAGCGAAATATATAGGCCTGTCTTGTGACGTCGCAGTCCCATCATGCTCCGGTAGGTATCACGTGGTACCTACCGGAGCATGATGGGACTGCGACGTCACAAGACAGGCATATATATTTCGCTGCGAGCCGCGCGCCGGGCATAACAGCGGGAGGAAGCGTCGCGTCAACATCTGGACAGCAGCAGCAGAAGAAGAAGAAGACGCCGACGTCGCAGAAGAGGGGACCGCCGCCGCTAGTAATTGAGCTAACACACGAAGATAGCGGCGGCGAGTCCTGAAGAAGAAGAAGACCCCCGGAGAGCGGAGAAGACCCCCGGAGAGTGGGAGAAGACCCCCGGAGAGCGGGAGAAGACCCCGGAGAGTGGGAGAAGACCCCCCCCGCCGCCGAAGACGTCGAAAGAAGCCCGCCGGGTGGTGGGCGCTTTTATCAAAGCGCCCCCCCCCGGCGGCGGAAAAGAACCAGACGGCGGCACCCACCCCCCCACAGAAGCCCGCCGGAGGGGGGCGCTTTTATAAAAGCGATCATACACACCCCCCCCCCCGGCGGCCAACTAATAAAATATTTCAATACACTGTGTGGTTTATTTGTGTTTAAACTTTTGTTTTGCAGGTGAATGGGTAGGGGTACAATGTACCCCATACTCATTCACTTAGGGTGGGGGGCCGGTATCTGGGGGCCCCCTTATTAAAGGGGGCTTCCAGATTCCGATAAGCCTCCCGCCCGCATACCCCGACAACCAACGGCCAGGGTTGTCGGGAAGGGGCCCTGTCCTCATCAACATGGGGACAGGGTGCTCTGGGGTGGGGGGCCGCAGTGCGCCCCCTACCCCAGAGCACCTGACCCCCCCATGTTGAGGGCATGCTGCCCGGTACGGCTCAGGAGGGGGGGGGGCGCTCGCTCGCCCCCACTCCCTTCCTGACCGGCCGGCCGGCGTGCTTTGGATACGGGTCTGGTATGGATTGTGGGGGGACCCCCACGCCGTTTTTTTCGGCGTAGGGGGGTCTCCTTACAACCCATAACAGACCTAAGGGCCCGTTATGCTCCTGAGGGGGGAACCCATGCCGGATTTTTCTTTAAAAAATCCGGCGGGGATTTCTCTTTCAGGATTCATAACAAACTCCGCCCACGTGTAGAATTGGCGGAAATCCGCGTCGGATCCCCGTCGCTTCTATGACGTCTTTGTCTCCATCGCGGCAAGCCAGCTCGGCGCTGGCTCCCGCGATGGGGCTCGTAGGTGGTCAATCTCGCCGAGAAAGGGAGCGAGATTGACACAATATCCCAGTCACCTACTGTAAATGCCTTATCCTGCTTTTTTGCTTTTTTTACTACCCAGGTACCTGGTCCATGGCTCCATAACAGAGCATTCCCCAGGGGTTAACGGGGGAAGGGGGCACTCTTTTACCACCTGTCCGCAGTCCACCCCCACCCTGGCACAAATGTGTCCAGGGCTAACAACAAAACTTCTGTGGGAATCCTAGGTGCTAACACCTGCTGCCACCACCAGCATGTTGGGGAAGGACCAGATACTGACTCCAAATATTAATAATATTAACATAGGCCCGGATTTACGTAGGACTTACGCCGACTTATCTGGAGATATGCAGTCGTAAGTACAAATGTGCGCCGTCGTATCTCTGCGCCCATTTCCCCAAGATAGATACATCCAAAAAATAGGCTTAAGCCGCCCGACGTAACTTGCCTACGCCGGCTTATCGTGGGCGCATAGTTACGCTGGACGCATTCGGCGTACCCATTATAAATATGCAAATGAGTAAGATACGCCGATTCACAAACGTACTTGCGCCCGGCGCATTTTTTAAGCAATTTGGGTAAGGGTTACGTCCGGCGTAAAGTTATTCCCCATATTGGAGGCGCAACTCATGCAAAGGTATGAACCAGGGAACGAACGCCGCCGATGTTTACGTAGTACGTGAATAGGGCTGTGCGTAGGTTACGTTCACATCGTAGGCAGTGTTTTGACGTATCTTAGGCAGTTATCTCGACGTAACAAAAAAGATATGCTACGCTGGCAGAAAGATGCGCCCAGGTATGTGAATCCGGGCCATAGTGTGTATGTATAATATGCACGCCTGTCCTTACAAATAAACATAAGCTCCTAGAGCCCTATTCAGGGCCTCTCACCCACTTGCTGCGCTGATCAGGGGTACCCAGGGGACTCACCTCAGAAGGAGACTGCCCAGCGCTGCCGTCCGCTCTCAGCACAAATGTGAGGTAACTGTGCAGCATCTGCAGGGACCTGTGTGCGCCGTATACAGCACAAGGGGTCAGGACTACTCCAAGATGGCCGCCGAGCATGCAGAACGAGGCCACAGAAAAATGGCTGACCGCAATGTAAGCTACGCCATTGCGCGGCTACGACAAAATGACCGCCAATGGGAGTTTGTAATTGTAATTGAAAAACCTCCCAAAAAATGGCGCCAGCGCCGGCCAAATGGTGGCAAAATGCTGCGTTTAAACAGGAAAAGCCTCCTAGGGCTTTTTAACAGTGAAAAACCCCTCACAGGAAAGCCCCATACAAAAAATAAAAAACGCAGGCCAGATAACAGAGTCCCCTCAGGAAGCCCCCCGACATCGGCAATGTAAGCAATTCAGCAAGGGAAAATGAGCAGGGAAGGGAGGAGAAGAGGACCCCCGAACCCCAGGAATGCCCAGCCGTACCAACCCACTGAAGGAGGGACTGTACTTACCCGTCCAAGCGAGGACTCGCCGACACATTCCTGACAGAACTACAACCGCGATGGAGGTAGCTGTCGGCCCAGTCCAATGTGAGTGAGACAACACCACAGTCCAGTCATATGTGGACCTCGGAGCAAAGCTCACCGGCCACCCCAGGAGTCATGTGGTATGGCAGGGCAGACCCAGCCTCTTTACAAAGGTGTGCCCACGCTTGCTGGTCGGACTGAGTAGACTACAAGGATCTATATTATCCAGTCTCTCAGCCGACAGTTGAAAGAAGATTCTTCAAGAAAAAGTAAAATAAAATAAAATTTCTCCTCAGGGCGCTGGGCCCAAAGGGAGCCATACGTCCTTCTCCTTGCTAGGCAGAACAAAACTGAGGCTGCATGCTGCAGTGAGGAGGGTTATGTCTGGAGAGACTGCCCCCTGGGTGGGGCTGTTCAACTCTGTTAATGTAACATGTATTTAATTATCTAACATGTTTCTGCCTAGTCCTCTCTCGTAAACAGGGAACATAACCCACTTGTCAAGGTTTAAGGAGCTGTGTCCATCCATGGACGATAATCACATTGGCATAAATATTCAGACCCTTTGCGACAACAATTGAAATTTAGCTCAGGTGTCTCCTATTTCTCTTGATCGTACTGAGATCTTTCTACACCTTGATTGGAGTCCACCTGTGGTAATATAATTTGATTCAACATGATTTGGAAAGGCACACACCCCTGTATAAAAGCCGACAATTAACCACTTTAGCCCTGGGCCTGTTTTTCAGATTCGGTGTTTACGAGACTAAAACATATTTTTTTGCTATAAAATTACTTAAAACCCCCAAACATTATATATATTTTTTTTCTAACACTCTAGAGAATAAAATGGCAGTCATTGCAATACTTTTTGTTACACCGTATTTGCGCAGCGGTCTTACAAGCGCACTTTTTTTGGAAAAAATTCACTTTTTTAAATTAAAAAATAAGACAACAATAAATTTGGCCCAATTTTTTTACATATTGTGAAAGATAATGTTACGCCGAGTAAAATGATACCCAACATGTCACGCTTAAAAATTGCGCCCGCTCGTGGCATGGCGTCAAACTTTTACCCTTAAAAATCTCGATAGGCGATGTTTAAAAAATTCTACAGGTTGCATTTTTTGAGATACAGAGGAGGTCTAGGGCTAGAATTATTGCTCTCGCTCTAACGATCGCGGCGATACCTCACTTGTGTGGTTTGAACACCGTTTTCATATGCGGGCTCTACTCGCGTATGCGTTCGCTTCTGCGCGCGAGCTCGTCGTAAAGGGGCGATTTAAAAATTTTTTTTTTTTGTTTTCGTATTTATTTGTATTTATTTTACCAATTTTTAACACTAAAATAATAAAAAAAAAAAATTATCACTTTTATTCCTATTACAAGGAATGTAAACATCCCTTGTAATAGAAAAAAGCATGACAGGTCCTCTTAAATATGAGATCTGGGGTCAAAAAGACCTCAGATCTCATATTTAGGCTAAAATGCAAAAAAAAATAAAAAAAATTTAAATGTCATTTTTCAAATGACATTTAAAAAAAAATGTCTCTTTAAGACGCTGTTTGGAACTGACGTTTGACGTCACTTCCGCCCAGCAGAGCTACGGGGATGGACGAGGGAAATTTTTTCCCTCACTCGCATCCCTGCTGAACAGACGAGCGCACCCGATCGCCTCCGACGGCTCCGGTAAGCGGCGAAGGGCGCGGGAGCGCAGCGGGAGGGGGGGGGGGGGGGATGCTCGCCCGCCACCGATAACGGCGATCTCGCGGCGATTCCGCCGCGGAGACCGCCATTATCGTTTACCCGACCGCCCACAGAAGAGATGGATATCTCGGTTGTGGCAGCAGCTGCTGCCGTTACCGAGATATCCATCTTCAAAGTGCCGACGTATACCTGCGGTGGGCGGTCGGGAAGTGGTTAATACTGTATCAGAGCAAGAGCCATGAGAACAAAGGCACTAATTGCAGAGTTTGGAGATATTGTACACAAAGGCACAGATCTGGAGAAGGCTACAAAAAAAAGTATCTGCTGCACTGAAGGTTTCCAAGAGCACAAGTGGACTCCATATTTCTCAAATGGAAGAACTTTGGCACAACCAGGACTCTTCCAAGAGCAGGTCGCCCAGCCAAACTGAGTAAATCAGGGAAGATGGGCTTTAGTAAGAGAGGTGACCAAGAACCCAATGGTCACTCTGACTGTGCTTCAAAAATCTTGTGTGGAGATGGTTGTTCTGGAACTTAGTAGAAACTTAGCACGAACAAGAAAAATGGGAGGTACTACAAGGGTCTGCATACTTATGCCAATGTAATATTTCAGTTTAATAAATTCAGACATTTCTAACTGTATCAGGTTGCAACATGAGAGAGACAGAGAGAGAGAAAGAGAGAAAGAGAGAGAGAGAGAGGCTTACCAATCCTGAATGTGATGGATGCATCTACCCCCCCCCCCTTTTTTTTTCACCTGCTGATTCTTTCAGTAACATACTTCCTACTTCCATACTTTCATGGGTGACCACATTTAATCAATGTAATGCATTCTATGGGGGTGCAGCTTTGGCTTTTTTTTCCTGATTTGGACCATAGGCACTTCCCCCTCTTCCAATCTCCATTGAATAGTGGGGAGATGTACAAAAGATGTCCAGGAAAGCTGATTTAAAAAAAAAGAAGATTTAGGTTCATGGCAGTGCAACTGCGACTTGATCTGATTTTCAGTGCAATTTTGTATTGCATGTTTTTTGATGCTTTTTCATTCTGCTATGTTTTATGTGGGAGGAGGAGACTTCTCAATTCACTTAGCAGTGGTATTCCTACCACTCAAATGGGACAGTTTCAGTTCTCAGGGATGCTGGTTGTCAAAGATCCAGAACCTACCAGCAGGTGGCCGTTCCTTCAGAGCACATGTGCCGATGACATCTGCTCCATATAGAGTAAATATCTGTGCACGTTTAGGAGATCTTTACCTATAGGTAAGCTTTATTATATGCTTACCTATAGGTACAATTAATCTATGTAAATTTACAACCACTTTATCTGGTTAAGGACCGCCGCATGTACATTTACGTCGGCAGAATGGCACAGACAGGCACATCAACGTATATATACGTTGGTGCCTTGAGGGGGTTCAGGGGTCAGATCGGACCCCCCCCCAGTACATACAGTCCCTGTAGCTGGCCGAGTGAGGAAGGAGGAAGCGATGTGATCTCTCCCCTCAGCGTTTTTTTCAACCACAGCTGAGGAGAGATCACATCGCACAGTAAGTCTGCACTAACACTACACTGACACACACTACACATTGTCACATTAACCCCTTTACCTATAGGTAAGCTTTATTATATGCTTACCTATAGGTACAATTAATACAGTATATGTAAATTTACAACCACTTTATCTGGTTAAGGACCGCCGCATGTACATTTACGTCGGCAGAATGGCACCGACAGGCACATCAATGTATATATACGTTGGTGCCTTGAGGGGGTACGTCTGCACTAACACTACACTGACACACACTACACATAGTCACATTAACCCCTTGCGATCGCCCCCCCCTCCCCCCTGTCACAGTGTCACTGAATGCAGTAATCATACATGTATGATTACTGTATTTAGTGGCAGTGTGACAGGCAGTGTGACAGTAAGTTAGTGTTAGGTTCAGGGTAGCCCCCGTACCCCCCCCCCTTAATAAAGTTTTAACCCCTTGATCACCACTCTAGTTAACCCTTTCACTCCCTATTGCCAGCGTCACTAAGCGATCATTTTTCTGATCGCTGTATTAGTGTCGCTGTTCCCGCTAGGTAGCTAATTTTTTTTTTATTGCGATTTTTTTTTTTACTAAAGACATGTGGCTAAATACATTTTGGCCTAAATGATTGACTAAAATGTAGTTTATTTGATTTGTCTTATAACAAAAAGTAAAAAATATTGGGGCAGATTCAGGTACATCTGCGCATTATTGGACCGGCGTAGCGCACCGCCTTTACGTTAGACTTGCGCAATGTAGCCACGCAATCACCCTATTCTCGTCGCTATTATGCATAAAATTGCGCATGCGTAACGTTATTTCAGAGGCGTAAGGCGGAGAATTACAAATTGGGAAGGACGTGGGCGTGTTACATTGAAATGAGCCGTGACCCCATGCAAATGAAGGGCCGGCCCGGCTCGCGCATGCGCGCTTGAAGGAGACCATGGTCAGCACCTCTGTGCGCATGCTCACAACTCGGGAAGAGCGCAATCAGTGAAATTGGAAGTAGACCCGGGCAACTTTGCTGAACTACGCAGACAGAATAAATAGCCAGACACAAACGCACTTCCATTGCAAAAGTACATCCCTTTGTATCCCTCCCTATACAGCAAGGTGCTATTGTTCTGTTGTTTGTTAGCGTTTATTTGTTTGTTTGTGACGTGTCGTTGAGATATTTGGGGACTGTTTTGCAGAGTGATTTTTGTCTTTTATGTGTTTTCTTTGTTGTTTTTTTTTTTTAATTATATGTTTGCTGTTTTTTTTTTTTTTTTTCGGTTCTGTTTGTGTATGATTTGGGAATGTGGGGGGGACATTCCTGCCGGAAAAGGGGCGTCACCCTCAATGTTGGTGGAGAAGTGATCCCCAGGTCCGTGTGAATGCTGTATGAATGTACAGTGACATAATTGGAGCCTTGGCGTGGCGTTGCTGCTCACAAGTCCTGCATGGTGGACTGGTGCCAATCCAATTTGATGAGGATGTGGGGTGTGTGTGCTAGGGACCACAGTGGTGTGCATGCATGCATTCTCATTGTGCCTTGATTAATGTGTGTGTTTAACGTGCAAAGATGCATATGTGAGCTGGTATGAGATGGGGTCCCAGTGCATATGCAGAGTCACCTTGAAGGGAAAAGACAGGAGGATGTTAGTAGTGCATGTGCCCCTTGTGATGTGTGCATCATGGGGGGGACAGTCATGCCTGCCACCCATGTCACTCACCAACCAGCCAGCTGTCCCCATACATGTTTTGTTCGAAATCTGTGGGGATGGGGCTATGATTGTATATGTAGCTGTCATGGGTGTCATGGGTAGTGTCATGTGTTGGGCTGCTGATGTCCTCCTGCAAGGTTGTGGTTAATTCCATGATGGCATGAGGGGTGAATCTGAAGATGCGAGACACCTCAGAATCACTCATGCCATAGATGTCTATGCGTGTGTGATATATCCTCTCCCGTGAAGAGTGAAGAGTGAGGGGCTTGTATCAGATAAGTATATTGTATTAGATTAAATTGTAAAGTTTATATAAGCAAATAAAAAGTAAAAAAAAAAAAAAAAACATCTCCCGTGCCCTCCTCAGTGCCCTCCTCCTTCTTTGCTCATCTAAAGTCAGTAGTATAGCTATGAGCATGGATGCCACTGGCATGTTGGCATACAGTTTGTTGGGCAATACGTGTGACTGCTGAGCTCCTCACTAACAGTGTTGCTTTATGTGACATGTAGACGATTTTTCTCTTTTTAGACCAGCTTTTATATGGTCTAATTTTAGACAGAACATTTTGCTGTTGCGCACACTGCGTAGCCTGCGCTGCCCCAACGTTCTTTTGTGGATTCCCGTAAGTCCCTCATTAGCATATTTGACTAGCAAATCAATGGTCTGTCTAGCGCAGTTTTGCGCGGACGGATGCGCCTGTCTAACGAAATTACGCTGGACAAAAAAAAGTAGATTTCTTGCGTATCTTGTTTTGGGGATGCCGTGCATCGAAACGCATGCGCACATTTAGACTTACGCCGCGCATCTCCTGTTACGCAGGCGTAATCGCTCTGTGAATCTGGCCCATTGTTTTTTTTTCAAAAATGTCGCTCTATTTTTGTATATAGCGCAAAAAATAAAAATCGCAGAGGCAATCAAATACCACCAAAAGAAAGCTCTGTTTGTGGGAAGAAAAGGACGCAAATTTTGTTTGGGAGCCACGTCGCACAACCATGCAATTGTCAGTTAAAGCGAAGCAGTGCCGAATCGCAAAAAGGGGCAAGGTCATTTACCTGCATTTTGGTCTGGGTCTTAAGTGGTTAATGGGGCTTTTAATTTCTGATATGCCCCTGCCTGCAGACCACCCCCAAAACCACTGGGCCAGGGTTATGGGGAAGAGGCCCTAAGCCTTTATCAACATGGACACAAGGTTCTTTGCAAAGCGGTTGCACCCTGGCCATATCGAGGGTATATGGCCTTTTATGGTTCACATGATCTTTCCTGGCCTGGCAGGCTGCGTGCTACGGGTCTGCTATAGATTTGGGAGGGGGGGGGAGACTCATGCCATTTCTTTTGGCATTGGCTCTCCCTTAAAATTCATATCAGATCCAAAGAGCCTGGTATGGATTTTTGCAAAACTCCCATGCAATTTGCTTTTTTGTTTTTTAAATATTTCTGCTCCTTTATTTACACTCACTTTTCAGTGGACTGAATAAGCAGGGCAGGGATGATTCACTGGTTGCTAGAACACCAGCTAGTGCCGATGCCTTAACAACCCATTCAAAAATGCTACTAAAATACATTACATGCATTTCACATGCATTTTTGGTGTATTTCCATTGAAGTCTGTGGGGCTAAAATCATGCTGCAACAGCGCCAAAGTACCTTTTCCAAACACATGTCACAACTGCACTGCATTGAAGTAAAGAAGCACCATTAAAACTACTGTGATTTCCATGTGATTCTGTGTGACAGAGATCGCATCTAAACTTGCACTAATGTGAACCAGGCCTTAAAGTGGTTGTTAACCGACTCTAATAACATCTACTCATCCCCTCTGTATCATAACATGTGTCGGTGCCTGTGTAATGTAAAAAAAACAGCTTCTCTCCTGTTGCTTAGCTGACATGTCAGCTCCCTTGTTTCTATGCCTCACAGCTGCATTGGAGGGGACAGAGCTATTCCGCTGATGTCAACCAGGGAGGAGGGAGAGAGAGGAGAGGAAGCGCACCGACAATCAACTGGGTGCCAGGAACCGTGTTTATACAGGTACAGATTGGGATATTTTTCACATTACACAGGGACACAGAGAAGAGCAGTGAGGGGAGGGGGGAGGAGTACAGAGGAGACAGGCACAGGAGAGCTGCAGATAGGAGGACTACTGGAGGCACGCAAACAGACCACAATGTCAGGGCTCAGCAGCCATGATTATCGTGGTCAGTTTGCAGAGGGGAGGGTATAGCAAAGCAAGATCAGCCAGGTTTTTTAAAGTATACAGGGGGCCAAATGACACAAGCATGGTGCCCCTTAGTACTCTTAGGCTCTCAGGTGCCCCCAGTGCTTTCCAGCCCCTCCCAGTGTTCTCTGGCCCCCCTTGTGCTCTCCAGCCCCCCATGGACCCCACCCTCTCAGCGCTCTCCGACCTCCCCAGTGCTCTACGGCTCCCCCTAGTGGTCTCTGTCCCCCCTAATGCTCTCTGCTCCCCTGTATTCTCCACCCCCCCCACATCCCCCGGTAAATATGGCATGTCTAAAATGCCCGGGCCTATTTTTTGTCCCAGTCCAGGCCTGTTCACAGGTATTATCTCACATGGAAACATTATTGAAAAGACATTACTGTTAATACAGGTAACATGCTACTAGTAGTGGTTTTGAAGTACTTACAGTTCAATTTCCTTACAAAGAGTTACTGGAAGGTTACAGTTCTTAAGATTTTGCCATTCTTCTGAAGTACAAATACTATGGTAGGACAACTTCTCCAAAGTCACTCGGTAAATGCACTCTGAGTGACGTATTCTGTGGTACATCTAATAAATAAAATAACAAGGTAGGCAGTTTAACAAAAATTAAGGGAGAATTAAACAACAATTATTGGCGCTAAAGAATAATGGAAAATCGTGAGTGTAGCTGCCCCTTTTAAAGTGGAATAAACCACCTTACAAATGAATAAATTGCAAATAAAAAAAAGGTATACTAACTCAGAAAAGTAAAATAATAAATCGCCCAAAATAAAACAATATTCACCCGTACATACTACAAACTATCAAGTCCACAATGTGTATGTTCCACAATGTGACAGTTCCATCAAGTATGACAGTCCTCACAGAATATTTCAATTACCATGGTTAGAGAAATAAGTGCAGTAGCAAATCATCATTTAGCTGTGCTCCACCATCAACCATGTGTAATGCCGCGTACACACGGTCGTTTTTTGCGATGAAAAAAAGTTTTTTAAAACGTCATTTAAATTGATCGTGTGTGGGCAAAACGTCGTTTTTTGTCTTAAAAAAAACGACAAAAAAAAAATTCCAACATGCTTGAATTTTTTGTGTCGTTTTTCAAAACGTCGTTTTTTGTTTCACAAAAAGTCACCGTGTGTAGCAAAAACGTTGTTCAAAACGACACCCGCGCATGCCCAGAAGCTAGTTATGAAGCGAGCTTCAATGGAAAAGAGTGGTGAACGTAACCTTGCTTTTTGTGAAAAAACGATGGTGTGTATGCAAAATTGTCTTTGAAAAGTGACGTTTCAAAAACGTCGTTTTTTACTTCACAGAAAACGTCTTTTTTCATCGCAAAAAACGACCGTGTGTACGCGGCATAAGTAAAAAGGGGGCGCTAGAAATATTGAATCAAATTAAACAAATACAAATACAACAATATATAAATGTGTACAATCTCCAGAAGTACCACCCAATTAGGTGGATTTATGCAAAATAAAAAAAATAAAAGTCCATAAAGATAAATAATTAAAGTGCTTGTCCTCAGATGTCTTCAAACTTCACTGTGAGATAAAGTTTCCACTCCGCCAGCTTCCCCAGCGTGGAGCTCTCTCTCCAAATCTACACGCCGAACAGCCCCAGTGCCGGGTTACAAGCAACAACAAAAGTAATGGGGCCACTTGGAACTGTGTTCTTTTAAACTTTTTTAAATAAACGGAATTATACTATGGCATTTTTTTCTTTTCTTTGTCCCGCTACATGATGTTGAAGTCAGGCAGAACCAAAGAAACCAAACTGCATGTATAGTCCATTGTGACACAAAGCTACTATTGACCTCTTTTTAATTAAACAGGTCAACACCATCTGGTAAGGTGCCATCCTTTGAGCACATTTTGGGTGACTTTAAAGCTGGTGAAGGTGGAAACTTTATCTCACAGTGAAGTTTGAAGACATCTGAGCACAAGCACTTTAATTTTTTATCTTTATGGACTTTTATTTTGCATAAATCCACTTAATTGGTGGTACTTCTGGGGATTGTACACATTTATACATTGTTGTATTTATACCGTTTTTATTATTTGTTCAATTTGATATAATATTTCTAGGGCCCCCTTTACTTACCAATTTCAGTTCACAGATTTTTTTGGTGAGCAGCTCACTACATAGTTATTTATGTATTTATAATCACATTTTTAACATGTTAAATTTAGTTTATACATTCAGTTGGCGCGAGATCCCTACCTTTTCCATGTGTAAGAAATACAAACTCACCATTAAAAAAATAAGTTTTTTTGGGTGATTATTTTTATTTTTTGAGTAAGCGCCATACCTCTTTTTTTTTCAGTTTAGCATAAATCATTTTAATGTCACCACTTAAACTGGACTAATTTAAGCCAATACAATATCTTAAAGCGTTTGTTACCCCAACACTTCATATTCCTGATGTCTGCCTGCTGTACCATGTATTTACAGTGCCTTGCGAAAGTATTCGACCCCCTTGAACTTTGCGACCTTTTGCCACATTTCAGGCTTCAAACATAAAGATATAAAACTGTAATTTTGTGTGAAGAATCAACAAGTGGGACACAATCATGAAGTGGAACGAAATTTATTGGATATTTCAAACTTTTTTAACAAATATAAAACAGAAAAATTGGGCGTGCAAAATTATTCAGACCCCTTAAGTTAATACTTTGTAGCGCCACCTTTTGCTGCGATTACAGCTTTAAGTCACTTGGGGTATGTCTCTATCAGTTTTGCACATCGAGAGACTGAAATTTTTGCCCATTCCTCCTTGCTAAACAGCTCGAGCTCAGTGAGGTTGGATGGAGAGCGTTTGTGAACAGCAGTTTTCAGTTCTTTCCACAGATTCTCGATTGGATTCAGGTCTGGACTTTGACTTGGCCATTCTAACACCTGGATATATTTATTTGTGAACCATTGTAGATTTTGCTTTATGTTTTGGATCATTGTCTTGTTGGAAGACAAATATCCGTCCCAGTCTCAGGTCTTTTGCAGACTCCATCAGGTTTTCTTCCAGAATGGTCCTGTATTTGGCTCCATCCATCTTCCCATCAATTTTAACCATCTTCCCAGTCCCTGCTAAAGAAAAGCATGCCCAAACCATGATGCTGCCACCACCATGTTTGACAGTGAGGATGGTGTGTTCAGGGTGATGAGCTGGTTGCTTTCACGCCAAACATAACGTTTTGCATTGTTGCCAAAAAGTTTGATTTTGGTTTCATCTGACCAGAGCACCTTCTTCCACATGTTTGGTGTGTCTCCCAGGTGGCTTGTGGCAAACTTTAAACAACACTTTTTATGGATATCTTTAAGAAATGGCTTTCTTCTTGCCACTCTTCCATAAAGGCCAGATTTGTGCAGTATACAACTGATTGTTGTCCTATGGACAGAGTCTCCCACCTCAGCTGTAGATTTCTGCAGTTCATCCAGAGTGATCATGGTCCTCTTGGCTGCATCTCTGATCAGTCTTCTCCTTGTATGAGCTGAAAGTTTAGAGTTTAGATTTGCAGTGGTCTGATACTCCTTCCATTTCAATATTATCGCTTGCACAGTGCTCCTTGGGATGTTTAAATCTTGGGAAATCTTTTTGCATCTCGGACCTGCCTGGTGTGTTCCTTGTTCTTCATGATGCTCTCTGCACTTTAAATGGACCTCTGAGACTATCAGAGTGCAGGTGCATTTATACAGAGACTTGATTACACACATGTGGATTCTATTTATCATCATTAGTCATTTAGTTCAACATTGGATCATTCAGAGATCCTCACTGAACTTCTGGAGAGAGTTTGCGGCACTGAAAGTAAAGGGGCTGAATAATTTTGCACACCCACTTTTTCAGTTTTTTATTTGTTAAAAAAGTTTGAAATATCCAATAAATTTTGTTCCACTTCATGATTGTGTCCCACTTGTTGATTCTTCACAAAAAATTACAGTTTTATATCTTAAAGTTTGAAGCCTGAAATGTGGCAAAAGGTCGCAAAGTTCAAGGGGCCGAATACTTTCGCAAGGCACAGTATATGAGAAAGTATCTTGTTCACTTTGTATTGCTTCCTTTATGTAAAATCCCTGGTGTTCCTGTCAGTCCTTCTGCTTTCCTGTTAAAAACTAACCACACTAGGCAGGAGAACACATCGTGGTCAGGTCTATAGCTATGCTGGTAACTGGGTTCCCTCCCTTTCAATGATCAGACTTGTCCTGATATGCCTCCGCTGCACAGCCATTCACTGGGAAGCTCTGTGTGCGGTTGCTTTTCCTCACCCCAGCTCTTATGCAGCTGAGAACAGAAGGAATGTAATGGCTTATAAAAAAGGTTTGAATGGGTTGTTTTACAAGGTGATCTTTAATAATCCTCTTTGCCCTCTTTTTTAAAAAGGGTAATTAACATCCTACATCAAAAAGCAGAAATCTTACTGTGGCAGCCTGTCTGAACCGGAAGGTGTTTGCATGTTGCAGTGCCAGTGCTTTTGCTCTGAGATGCATGTATCAGTGGTAGCTCTAGAATAAAATGGCCACTTTAAGAGATGTTTTGAAGGTGACCTATTATATTCAATAGCATCTTAGAAGAGAAGCATTGCATTTTTATTGGCTCCCTTTTGATGTGTTACAAATACAATTGTATAATAGATCATCTCAGACCAGATGGGATATACTGTTACCAGGGGCGGACTGACAACTCATGGGGCCCCCGGGCAATAGAAGATTATGGGACCCCCAAGCTTACAGATGGCCACCACGCCAGGAGGCAGTGCAGAAGTGGGGCAGCTAAAATCTCTGGATTTTCACATCAAAAGCATGTCAGTTTCGGACATATCAGGCACAGATGTAAAAAAACACAGATTTTTACATACTGTCCCTGGTTTTACTGAGCCTGGCAACCCTGATGGGGCCCCCTAGTGGCATGGGGCCCTCGGGCGGTGCCCCAGTGACTCAATGGTCAGTCCGCCCCTGACTGTTACCTTCAGGAGGTTGGGACACTGGCAAACGAAAAAAAGTTAAGCCAGCTCCCTGTATAACCCAGCCTCCAACCATCATGCCTCAGATTTGTGAGCAAGCAGTGCATGCGTCCGAACACACAGAGGGGGTGGAACCTGTTTTCCTCAATGGACTCCAATAAAAAGATTTTATGGTACAGTATAAAATATTTTCTCTTGTGTTCATTGACTGACACAGCTGCTGCTTCTTTATCCATGACCAAACAGGGTTTTATAGCCCCACCTACAGGAGAAGAACACTAGGCAGAAATAAAACTCTGCGCCTCCTTTGGGCAGTTGTCTCTGAGCATAAAACCCCCTCTCTGCTATAGGCCTTTAGTCATTATGCCTAATATCTTCAGGAGTATCGACATGTTTTTATGCTGGGACTTATGTTTCCACAGCCTTTCTTTCCTTTAAGTTTTTCCCTGGGATTTTTGCTTTTTTCCTGCAGCGATCTTCTATTAACAGTCAGGCTGGGCGATGGATAATCTAGATCCAGTGGTCATCCCAGTCTGATCAGCAAGTGTGTGCAGGCTGCTAGCTCCGCAGTCAGTCAGCCACAACTATGTCCCACCCTGGACTGGGGCAGCCAGCGAGTTAAACATCTTGTGGGGACACAAACGACTGGGCACCTTTAGTCTGTGTCACAGTATTACCCATGGCCGACAGCCCCCCACTTAGGTGGAGAGGAGGCTTTGTCACATGAGCCTTACCCGCACGCTCCAGCTGGATTGGTAAGTAAAACTGCCCCTCCGTTCCCTCCCCAGACATGGTGTGGGGCACGGGTACTCCCAGGGGTGGCCGGCCCAACGCGGTTCACTCCTCCCCTTCTGGCTTGGGTGGTTAGTCCGCCGCCCTTCTCCCCCCTCAGGTGAACAGGTGCTCACCTGAGGCAGTAATTTAGTCTCTCCTGCGTATGCTGTTAGCTGGGCAGGCGGTCCCTGGGATTTTACTGGGGGGGGGGGTTGGTACCAGGGTATACCGGTTACTGGGTTCTCCCCTTTTTCAATATCATGGTATGCCTGGCAGCTGTGGGGGGGGGGGGGGATGTCTGATTGGCCTTTGCCTGTCTCCCCGTGGCTGTGCCTGTGTGATTCCAGGCAGCTGGCAGGTCCCTGCATCATGTACACTACCTCCAGCAGCAACAAAAATATGTAGCAGAATACATATTGGCCTAAACTGATGAAGAAATTTGATTATTTTTTTTTATTTCAAAATTATTGGTCTTTTTGTTTACAGTGTCGTAATTGTCAGTTAAAGTAACACAGTGTCGTATCGCAAAAAATGGTCTGGTCACGAAGAGGGGAGGGTAAATCTTCTCGAGCTGAAGGGACTGAACAAAATAATTAAAAAAGTGCTGAGACGAATGAATATGTAGGTGCCGCACACATATGTACACAGTGCTTTAACCACATGTGAGGCATCACTGTGAATGTTATAGCAAGAGCAATAATTCTAGCACCAGATTTCCTGTGCAACTCTAAACTGGTCACCTGTTAAGGCTTATAAAGCGTCGCCTATGGAGGTTTTTTAACCACTTAAGGACCTGCTCATGTATATACGTCCTGTATTTAAAGATGGATATCTCGGTAACGGCAGCAGCTGCTGCCACAACTGAGATATCCACCTTTTCAGTGAGTGGTCCTGTAAACTATAGTGGTGGTCTTCGCGGCAGATTCGCCGTGAGATTACCATTATCGATGGTGGGAGAGGGCCCCCCCTCCCGCCGCTCTCCCGCACCCTCCGCCGCAGCGGCGGAGGTGATCGTGTCCTCTCTCCTGTTTGACAGGAATATGAGTGAGGGCATTATGGCCCCCACCCGCCCCCATAGCATAGCAGGGCGGAAGTGACATCAAAACGTCACTTCCGCCCATGCTTCTTAAAGCAATATTTTCTTCTTGTAATTTTTTATTTTTTTTTGCATTTAAGTATAAATATGAGATCTTTTTGACCCCAGATCTCATATTTAAGAGGACCTGTCATACTTTTTTCTATTACACAGGATTTTTACATTCCTTGTAATAGGAATACAAGTGATCCATTTTTTTATTTTTATTTTTAAGTGTAAAAATTTATAAAATAGATAAGAAAACAAAAAAAAATGTTTTAAAACGCCCCATCCCGACGAGCTCACGCGCAAAAGCGAATGCATACGTGAGTATCGCCCGCATATATGTTCAAACCACATAAGTGAGGTATCACCACAATTGTTCGAGCGAGAGCAATCATTCTAGCTCTAGACCTCCTCTGTAGCTCAAAAGATGCAAACTGTATAATTTTTTTAAACGTCGCCTATGAAGATTTTTAGGGGTAAAAGTTTGACGCCATTCCACGAGCGGGCGCAATTTTGAAGCGTGACATGTTGGGTATCATTTAACTTTGCGTAACATTATCTTTCACAATATATAAAAAAATTGGGCTAACTTTACTGTTGTCTTATTTTTTTATTCAAAAAAGTGATTTTTTCCCCAAAAAAGTGTGCTTGTAAGACTGCTGCACAAATACGGTGTGACAAAAAGTATTGCAATGACCGCCATTTTATTCTCTAGGGTGTTAGAAAAAATATATATAATGTTTGGGGGTTTTAAGTAATTTTCTAGCAAAAAAAAAAAAAAAACTGTTTTAATCTTGTAAACGCCAAATCTGAAAAACAGGCAAGGTCCTTAAGTGGTTAAGTACCGTAGTTTAGGGCTGTTTCAAGAACGTGAGCAATTTTAAAGCATCACATGTTTGGCATCCATTTACTTGGCGTAACATCATCATAAAGTGCATTTCTTCTGAAAAAATTGTGTTTAAAAAACAGTTGCGTAAATACTGTGTGACATAAAAAATTGCAAAACCCTCTATTTTATTCTATAGGGCCTCTGCATATATAATTGATGGGGATTCTAAGTAAATTTTATAATCAATATGGCACTGCGTTACTTTAACTGACAATTTCGCAGTCTTGCGACACTGTACCCAAATAAAATTTAGGTCCTTTTTTTCCCCACAAACAGAGCTTTTTACCTCTACATTTATTTTTTTTATTTTTTTAAACAACCAAAAACGTAAATGGATTTTATTGGGATTTTATATTATAGAACACCACAAAGTGGTACATAATTGTGAAGTGGAAGGAAAATTATAAATGTTTTTGATTTTTTTTTTTTTTATACAAATAAATATCTGAAAAGTGTGACTTGCATTTGTATTCAGCCCCCTTACTCTGATACCCCCAACTAAAATCTAGTGGAACCAATTGCCTTCAGAAGTCAGTGTCACCCAATTAGTAAATGGAGTTCATCTGTGTGTAATTTAATTGCAGTATAAATACAACCGTTCTGTGAAGCCCCCAGAGATTTGTTAGAGAACCTTAGTAAACAAACAGCATTATGAGGGCCATATAACCCATCTGACACTTCAGGGATAAAGTTGTGGAGAAGTTTAAACCAAGGTTAGTTCATAAAAAATATCCCAAGCTTTGAACATCTCACAGAGCACTGTTCAATCCACCATTAAAAAATGGAAAGAGTAAGGCACAACGCAAACCTACCAAGACATGGCCATCCACCTAAACTGACAGGTTGGGCAAGGAGAGCATTAATCAGAGAAGCAGCCAAGAGGCCCATGTTAACTCTGGAGTAGCTGCAGAGATCCACAGCTCAGGTGGGAGAATCTGTCTTGTGCACTCAACAAATATGGCCTATATGGAAGAGTGGCAAAAGGAAAGCCGTTGTTGAAAGAAAGCCATAAGAAGTCCTGTTTGCCAGAAGCCTTGTGGGGGGGGGGGGGGGTCAGCAAACATTTTGAAGAAGGTGCTCTGGTCAGATGAGACCAGCATTTAACTTTTTGGCCTAAAACGAAAACAAACACTGCACATTACCATGAACACACCATCAGGGACAGAGAAGCTGGTCAGAGTTGATGAGAAGATGGGTGGAGCCAAATACAGTGCAAATTTAGAAGAAAACCTGTTGAGCCTTCAAAAAACTTGAGACTGGGGCGCAGTTTCACCCTCCAGTAAAGCAAAACTAAACATACAGCCAGAGCTACAACGGAATGGTTTAGAATAGATCAAAGCATATTCATGTGCTAGAATGGCACAGTCAAAGTCCAGACACGGTTTAGGAGATATTTGCCAATAGGTATACACCGTTGTCTATGGTGCATGTGCCCCATAGACAACAGCGCAGGCGCAGTGAGAATCCCCTTTGAAAAAAACAGCAATGCCAAATTTGACGGCTCCCGTGCGCATGCATGGAGTAACCTTCCAGGTATCTGTGGAAAGATGTCTGCGGCCAGAGGGGGAAGACGAGGATGGCTTCCGGGGCTCTGATCTAAGGTAAGTAATGCATAACGAGCTAGTATGCTAGTCATACTAGCTCATTATGGCTTTGTCTTGCAGGTGTTTTTTTTTTTGTTTTTTTTTAATAATCCGGGTTTACAACCTCTTTAAGCTCTTATTTTAATTTGGTCCTAACCCTCAATGCAAATTAAATCAGAACAGAAACCTCCATGTTGGGGGTTCCAAACCCCAGCAGCAGGCATATCTACAACCTGTATTCTCACATGCAGGGGCATTGCTGGTACAGAAAAGTAAAAAGCTCAGTACATTAAAAGGTGTCCACTCTCCTGAAGCAACTGACAGGGATGCAGACTAAAACTAGATCAGCCTGATGCCAGCTCATCTGTCTGGTATGCTTGTCCTTATTCTTTGGAAGTGGAAGGATCTGGTTTTAAGTTCAACTGTGTTTGCATGTGTGGGGTGGGGATTATGGGGCAACAGAGTCACAAAATCTGATTGACAAGGACTGAAATTCCGAATATTTTGTTGCTATGCACAACCAAGCAAGTTTACTGCAATCTTAAAAAGGCAGCATTGGGAGATCACTACTATGTGGGCCAGTCAGTAACACCAAAGGCAGATCAAGAACATTTTAAAACATAAGTCCTGGTTCACACAGGGGCAGCTTCAAAGTCATCCGACTCTGAAGCCGCCCCAAACAGCACAAACAGCGCAGCTTGCAAATGTCTTCTTCAATTGAAGTAAATGGAAGCCGCTCCGAAGTCACCCCAAAGTAGTACTTTTTCTTGAGTCGCTACTATTAGAACGGTTACATTGTACTGAATGGAGCGCCACTTGTTAGGCTGACAGGTCGCCCCTGTTCGAACCGGCACTAAAACGTTTATGTGAATAGCTACTACTATAAACAAAATACAACAGTAAATGAGTACTTACATTTGCACAGTGTAAGGCTAAAGCACAGAAAACAGCAAACATTTTGAAGTTATTCTCATCAGTTTTAGAGAAGGCACTTCCACTCAGTTTGTTCACCATTTGGACAACGCCAATAACACTGCCTCTGCTTACAATAGGCATGCATAAAATGTTCCTTGTTGTATAACCTGTATATAGATCCACTTCTCTGCAGAGATACAAAAATGGAAGTTAAGTTACATTGCTACTCCTTTATATCTGTATATACATGGAAAAATAACACGTACAATTATCCATATTTTTTTTAATGAAGTTCATCAAACTAAAAAAATTAATAAATAAAAAACTTTTAGGGAATGCATGCAATAGCGATGTTATTTATGTAATGAGGAATGCTTAACTAGTGCAATAGATTTCATCATGTTAATTTAATCATGACAACTGGATTACCTTTTCCAAAATTGCATTTACAATGACATACTAATTGCATAACTAGATTATAATATAATATATTTGGCAAGCTTTGAGTAGACATTACAGTCCGTGGACAAATGATAGTTAAGCCCCATACACATGGGCAGAATGTTGGGAGACATTTGTCGGTACAAAAAATACCGGCCGACATTCTGCCCATGTGTAAGTCTGTCGGACATGCATACTGGAAAACCAGAAGCTGACTCCCCCCGATCAGCATCATCAGCCAATAACAGAACGCTGACCGGTGTGTTCGGGCAGGGGGGGCGTCCCCCCTGTCAGACCACAACAGCTCAGCAGAGGAGATCACTGGACTAACCTTGCATGGTAAATACAGCCGCTCCGGCCGGTGGTGTTAGTTGTGTTATTTTTTTTTTTTTTTTCGTGCAACCCGCTAGTTGCACAAAACAAAACTGCAGTGTGTACCAGGACTTAATGTATAATTTATATTCAATAACAATGCAAATCATAATTCCAGTTAGGAAAATAGCTTGAAAAAAAGCTGGCTTGCCCATACAACCTACAAGATAAACTTAGCACTGATTATTTTTAGGGCTATGCAAATTAACTTTTAATTAATCGATTAATCTTTAATTTTTTTGATCGATCAAAATCTTTTTGATCAATTAAAATTCTTTTGATTTGTACTCACCTCTCCGGCAGCTTCTGGGCCTTCAGCGAGTTCTGTCGGAGATCCGGTGACGTCACGGACACCGGTAGGGCTTGTTGTGTCCTTCTGAAGGGCTCCTTTGCTGTGCTTACATATCTGCATGCTGGCGGGAACTTAGTATCTGCCACACCCAAGGGCCGTTACACTTCCCTCTATCACTTCCCTCTATCACCCTGGGATTCTACCGCCATCCACTGGGAGTTGTGACAGTTCCCTTCACGGGACATTTAAATGCAGACCGACTGATGTTAACCCCTCCTCATCTGGATTCAGCAGTGGTATCGTTGTACACATTTTTATACCAGTATCATACTTAGCTACATGTTTTTATAACTGCTTTTGGTACCGTTTGGTATTACCATTACTATTACCATTTTTACAGTTTATGTAGCTACATCGATTTTATCTCCAGTGCAATATTTATTTGGTTACCTATTTGAAGACTATAAACGTTTTAATGCTATTCCCATCGAGTGCTGCCTTTGTGTGTCTATCCTGCTATCCATTTTCCCAGTGGTTGGGAGCTGCACTGGGAATCAGCCTGCAAGGAGATCAGCTAAAAGTAGTTGGATCTGTATGTGTGTTATAATTAATCTAATTAGTCAATTAATCGATTAAAAAAATAAACGATTAACACAAAAAATTTGATCAGTAACAGCCCTAATTATTTTACATTTCTGAACTTAGAGGAAAAGACAACTGGACCATAGAACTTCCCCACTGAATTTTCATATTTATTATCATGGATGCATTATTATAAGAAAGTTAGATTATTCCAAAATAAGAATAAAATGTGAGTCAGAGTAACCATCTGACCTTTAAAAAAAAAAACTGAATAAAAAGCTTAATAACTTCATAAAAATCCCTCTCAAAGACATTTTGAAATACTGTATATAATCTAGATGACAGATGTACTGAAAGATCTGGTTTTGTAGAAAACATATTTGGGAGAGGAGAAGTTTTAAATAAATAGACATTAATTAAAATGACCTGCCACCTGTTAGGGAGAGATCCCACATTTGCTAAAAACTGTTTAATTCAAACCTCATGCTATGTTTGGGTTCACAGAAGAAACCAACTATAAAAGTAGTACTAAATTAAAAACAAACATAAAAAAAAAGTATTTTTCAAGTTTGTTGAGCACACACTGCACAGAATCGGAGGCAGTTTTTAGGCTCTTTTTAGAGGCTATTTCAAGCACTAAAATGCTTGAAAACTACCTCAGTGTGAAAGGGGTCTAAATGAAATCATGGGCATTGTATTTTCTTGTGTTGCGGACATTTGAAGGTTGTCTGTACTATTATATTTTGTCAAACGCAATAAAAATATATTTGACTCTAAATGAAATCATGATATGGCCACTGCTACCCAGGTGTTCCTTTATATAAACATTCATAGTAAGCTTTGCATGATTTGAGATTACCAGGTCCAGCAGTGCATCATTTCTAGTTGGGGCTACTATAAACTGAACAATGCAAGATGTTTTGTCAAATCAAGAAACTGCACAGTAACACTGATCGCTGTGCTCCAACCTTGACTCTCAGTTTCACTGCCTAAACTTCAGCAGTGACATCACCATCAGCGGCTACATGTAAGTAACACTTTATTTACAAACAAATAAGATACAGCCAACAATAGGGCACACACCATTAGAGGTACCTTTTTGGTACTTATATTGCATCTATCCTTGTATTTTGTACTTAAAATTCCTTTCTTGGAGCATAACACATGAGAGTAAAAGCAGAACTTGACGTACTAAAGTAACTCCTGCTGATGGGCTCGGGCTTCCAGATGTTGCAGATTTAAGAAGTCTGACATTTTTTCAAATTTAAAATGTGCATTGTGGACAGAGCCAAAATTTCAAATTTAGCCTAGGTCAAAATAGGCTCGGTTTTGCTGAGATCAACCTGATTCCCTGTATCATCTTGAAGATTGATGTATGCTACCATTGCAGTGTTGCCAGATTGAAACTGGACTGTCAGTCCCCAAACCAGAAAGGTCCAGTGTAGAAGGGCAAATTAAATTGGCTTCAGCTCCAGAACATTTAATCGGCAATGAGACTTTCTCAGTTGACCACATCCCATAATCAGACAAGGAAGCCAGGGCACCATCATCCCAGGACCACACAGCTATAAAGGTCCCACCACTTGAAGTGTGGGCACCCCTTCTTTAGGAAGGAGGCTTGTTGCCATTCTTGGCAGGCTTGGGGGTCCAGACTCTGAAAGGGAGCCTTCTGCTTCACATTAAAGCTCTTAAAAGAAACTTCTGCTGCTTGTACAGAGGTAAGGGTGCTCTTTTCTCTCATAATCTTTGGAATAAATGTATCCAAGGCATTGGTGTTCACCTTTGAAAGACATACGTTTCAACTATTTCTACTAGTGGATCTCTGATGAATTTCAGCCAGAACACTCCTCTCACGTGAACTGACATAAGGCAGAGGCGAGAGAGTTGGTGGAGAAAATCTCCTGACCTGTCCGCACAGGAGCGTGATGCTTCAGAAAAAAGCTCCAAGCCTGGAGATGTGTGAACCAGCTCCATTGAGATTTAGTCACAGTCTCCAGTCATACGAATTGGATCTGGGAAAACCTGCATTAAATTTGTATAAATGTGAACCCAGCCTTAATGGACTATTGGAGGTGGCAACAGGGCCGTTACAAGGGGTGGGCGGGAGGGTCGAGTGCCCTGGGCGTGTCTTAATCTGGGGGGAGGGGGGGCGCACTGGGAGCTTTGGTAGCTGCTCCTGCCTCACTGACAGGAGTGACTGTGTATTCATTGCTTACCGGACTCCTCCGCTCATTCAACTCTTATCAACTATTCTCGGTTGTTTACTGCTGCTAATAATTGCTCTCTCAAGTAAGATGCACTTCCGCCCTCAACTTGCCTGTTACTTTCACTGTGGTCAGCAGCTCACCTCCGCTCCTCCCCGTCTACACTTCTCTCTGCCTTTTCTGCACAATCACACAGTAAGTCACTCGACACCTATCCTCTTCTCTCCCCTGCCTAGTTAATTTTTTCCCCTTCTCAGTGGTCTCTTATCTGCTGTCCTCTTCATAAATCTTCACCATGCTGCATCTCAGCTCAGCATTCCAGACAGAGATCTTACACCCTTTCCATCCCAGTTTGCTCTTAGCTCTCAATTGTCCTGTCCTGTAACAACCTATCAAGCCTAGCACATTGTCTGCATTCTGTCACTAATGAAAACATTGGCACATACTTTTTCCACCCCAACCTCCTCACCAATTCTCTCTTTTCTAATCTCTTAGCTCCCCCCTCCTTCACAGTGAAGCAATTTGTCATGCAGTTTGAAAAGTCACATCCTATTGGTAGCAAGGCAGTGTTCAAATCAATGCAACGCCAACTTTGAGTCGCTGCATCAATTTGAAAAAGTAGTACATGCGATTTAGGGTGCGACTTCAATAGACATCTGTGAATAAAGCTACACAGATGTGTTCAAAGTCGCAACCCAAAGTCACACGGAGATGCGGTTCTAAAATTGTGCCATTTTCAAGTTAGGTCGCACAATTTCAAAGCCAGAGTCAATGTGAACGGGGGCCAATAGTAGATTCACACTGGTGTGCTGTGGTCTGGCCACAGTGCGATTGTATATGCAGTTTACCCACAGTTTTAGGTGCGCTCCCATTCAATTCTATTAGACTGTTTTCATTAAAGCAAATCACAGAATTGCATGCTGCATCTTTGATGTGCATTCAGAAAACACACAGTCCACTAGAATTCATCAGGAGCACACCTAAAACTGCAAGTAAATCACACATACAATCGCACCGTGGTCAAACCACAGCGCACCAGTGTGAAACCGCTATAAATCTAGGTTCACGCGCAGTCAGGATCATGCACAAAAGTGTGCCGCTTCGTAGGAGTGAATGGAGTTTCCGATCAGGTCCGCCTGAAAAACTGATAGACAGACCTGTTCGGAAAGCCTGTGTGAAAGGGGCTCAAGTTTGAACCGGGGGGGGGGCGCACTTTGCCATCTTCACCTTGGGCGCTGGGTGACCTTCTCCCAGCACTGGGTGGCAGTACAAACAAGCAAGCTCCAAACTTATATAGAAAAATATTTACAAATCTTTATTCCAATGTACAATGATCACAGGAGTACACATGAGTGTATGGACATAACCTTCATATAGCAAAGAGGATCACAGAGACATCCGAATATCAAATACTAATATGTCATCTACTGGACCTGTGTTCTAATTTTTGTTGAGTGAACCACTTAGGGGCGCAAACACCTTGCCCAGGCCATTCAGTGTACAGGTCCTCTTCAGTGTGAGGATGTATAAAGGACAGGATTAGGCTGAATATTACAACCTTTCTAGACCACCAATCCTGTCACCAGCAAGGACACTCAAGTTTTTATGGATCACCTTTGAAACTGTTTGCGGTACCTTGAGTATTTTAAATGTTTGATGCCAGAGAATGTCCCCTCAGGAGTCATATTCCAACCGTAGGAAGGGTGGGAGTAAAAATTCACAAGGAAGCTTCTGTGGTATCAGAGACCTGGATTGTTTACAATCGCCCCTCTAAAAATACTTATGGATATCTTGCCAGTGTCATGGACATGCAATAATGTCTGGCAGCTTACCTTCTTCCTCCATGTGTCCATTAGAGTCCTGACTCTCTTTCTGGCTGCCTTTTATCACCTCTTCTCCCTGTATGGCTCCACCCCAGGCCACCCCAGGAAGCCTATATTAACTAGTTCAACTTAGTTTGTTAGCTTGTGTTCCTGTTTGCCATGTGCTATGTTAACCTTTCTGTGTACCGATTTTGGCTCGTCTCTGACTAGTCCTGTTTGCCTGTGACCCTGACCTTTGGCCTGTCCCTTGGTTACCCTCGTCTGCCTTTTGCCCCGACCTCAGCTTACCCATCAGTATCCCGTGTGTCCTCAGTGGCTGCTTCCCCTCTCTCCCTACGGAGCGTGACCTGGGGGACTCCAGGGGCCCGACCTGGGTTCAGTTGCAGCGAAGGCCATCCTCACCACTAGAGGCTCTGGTGAACACTATTAGATTAGACTCTAATCCCTGGGGAATCTTAGGTTCACGTTTCCTGTCCATCCGCAGCAGTCCGCTATTGGGTTCACTACCTTGCGTTTCACCCTGTCTCCATCGGGGTGCATTTATCACCTGACCACAGGTGACCTGTCAGCCAGTTGTTCCATCACAGTGGAGAAGACAGCACAAAATTACTCCTTGGATACGAAGGTCCCTTAGGAAAGAGCCCCAGAACGAGTGAGTGATAATTCAGCTGCTGATTCAGAGCCAGATCCAGTCTATTGCCCCATAAATTTATTTCTGGAGGAAAGACCATTATCAACACCAATGCGAGTGTTAAGTCCCCAAGTGAATATGGACCAAAATCTCTATGAAATATTTCCACCAAGAATTATAACTCCTCCTGTTTGAAGGAGTGCCCTTTCTTGATTGGTCAATTGTGAAACCATCAAGCTCTATAAACTAATACAGAACAGAGAGGCTCTAGGATCAGTCGAGTTGTGAAGCTAAGGATGCAATGATGATGGCCATGTCTGTGTTACTATGGGAAATGGGGTTATACTAAGATGCATTATACCAAAAGGCTGAAAGTGACATGGATTATGCACAGTGTATAGTGGAATTTCCACGGGCAGGAGAGGGTATATTTTCGTTGTGTACCAGTCCGGACCTTCATGAGTTTGGTGCATAGCATAATTCATATTGACCATATGTTTTTTTTTTTTTTTAAGTTAGGAATTTTTTGTATTCTGATGCAAAACTAATATACCTTATTTGTAGTTCAATGTACCTGTTGAGTGATAAAATGATAAAACCAAGGTATGGTCCCATGGAGTCACTTCTAAATGTATTGGGGAAATAAGGTGAGCAACACCCTGCACAAAGAAATGTGTCCTTTAATGATACCAAAGTCCAAATGCTAATCCATACTAAACTGGATGAAAGACAATAATCTTCCCATGGAGTACTTCCTGGGGTAAATTTTTATAACATTGCTACAGGAAAAGTAGGCTTGCCAAAAGCTAATTGCTTAGATTTTATGGGTGTAGGAATGAAGGAGTTTGCAAGATCTATGTGCCTTGGAACTTGGGCTTCAACATCCCAGTCAATAAAGCTAACCACCAAGTAGGATGGTGGACAAGCACCCATGAAAGAAGACCTGGTGGATATGGTAGGGCCCATGAAAAGTCTGTCAAGTCTTTGAAGAGGTTCCAAAAAACCACATCCTCCTGGGCCAGTTAAGTGTTTTGAGAATCATCGGAAGGCTCTCTCTCTTGCTCTCTTCATCCAGAGAAGCTGGTGAGGGAGGATCTTTAGCGGGGGGAAAAGCATAGATCAAGTTCAACCATGAAGGCACCGAGGCATCCACGGCAAAGACCCAATGCACACCCAAGGCTAACCCATTCAGGTTGTGGAAAATTAATGACAGTATATCTATGACTGGTGTCCCACACCTGCAGCAGAAGTCTGGGTAAGCAACCAATCCCCGGGAACTATATGCTGACGACTGAGAAAGTATGCTTGCCAATTTTCCATCCATATAATGTGAACTGTGGACAAGGCCAGAAAGTGGAGCTATGCCCAAACTAGAATGAGATCCACTTATTTTTAAGTTGCTTCTTGTGCCCCCTTGATGGTCAATGTAATCCACCACCGAGGTTCTCCAGGACTCTGCCTAAAAAGCTATAATCCATCATGAACACATTCCAGAGTTTTGGGAGATAGGACCCCCCCCCCCCCATTGCAGCATCAGACTGAAAAACACCAGGTGAGATTGACCACCTACGAGCCCCATCGTGGGAGCCAGCGCCGAGCTGGCTTGCCGCGATGGAGACAAAGCCATCATAGATGCGACGGGGATCCGACTTGGATTCTGCCAAATCTACACGCAGCGTTTGGTATGAATCATGAGGGGGAACTCCACGCCAAATTTTAAATAAAAATCCGGCGTGGGCTCCCCCCCAGGAGGCATACCAGGCCCTTAGTTCTGTTATGGATTGTAAGAAGAACCCTCCCCTATGCTGAAAAAAAAAAACGGCGTGGGGGTTCCCCCACAATCCATACCAGACCCGTATCCAAAGCACGCCGCCCGGCCGCCAGGAAACGAGAGGGGGCGAACGAGCGCCCCCCCTCCTGAGCCGTACCAGGCTGCATGCCCTCAACATGGGGGGGTCAGGTGCTCTGGGGCAGGGGGGGGCACTGCAGGCCCCCCCCACCCCAGAGCACCCTGTCCCATGTTGATAAGGACAGGGCCTCTTCCCAACAACCCTGGCCGTTGGTTGTCGGGGTCTGCGGGCGGGGGGCTTATCGGAATCTGAGAGCCCCTTTTAATAAGGGGGCCCCCCAGATACCAGCCCCCCACCCTAAGTGAATGAATATGGGGTACATCGTACCCCTACCCATTCACCTGGAGGCAAAGTGTAAAAATAAACAACACAGGGTTTTTTAAAGTATTTTATTAGTCAGCTCCGGGGGGGGGGGGCCCCTCTTCTTTAGCTCTTTTAATTGGGGGGCCTTCTTTCCCTCTCCGGGGTCTTCTTCTGCTCTCCGCTGTTGACTCAGCTCTCTCCAGTGTCTTCTTCTTCAGGACTGGCCGCCGCTATCTTCATGTTAGCTCAATTACTAGCAGCGGCCAGTCTGCTCTTCTGTGATGACTTCTTCTGTCTTCTCTTCTCCAGATGTTGACTCAACGCTTCTTCCCGCTGTTATGCCGGGTGCGCGGCTCCCAGCGATTTATATAGGCCTCTCTTATGATGTCACAGTCCCATCATGCTCCGGTACGGTAGGAAAGAAGCGTCAAGTCAACATCCGGAGAAGAGAAGACAGAAGAAGACATCACAGAAGAGCGGACTGGCCGCCGCTAGTAATTGAGCCAACACGAAGAGCGCGGCAGCCAGTCCTGATGAGAAGGCACCAGAGAGCGCCGAGTCAACAGGGGAGAGCGGAGAAGACCCCCAGAGAGCGGAAGAAGAAGCCCCCCCCCCCCCTGGTAAAAGAGCTAAAGAAGAGGGGGGCCCCCCCCAGAGCTGACTAATAAAATACTTTAAAAACCCTGGGCCAGATTCTCTAAGAAATTCGCCGGCGTAGCGTAAGCCATTTACACTACGCCGCCGCATCGTACTAGAGCAAGTGCCGTATTCCCTAAGCATTTGCTCTGTAGTTTGCGTTGGCGTAGCGAAAATGGCCCAGCGTAAGCCCGCGTAATTCAAATGGGGCGGGTTGTATTTAAATTAAGCGCGCCCCCGCGAACGAACTGCGCATGCGCCGGCCGGGGAAAAAGCCCAGTGCGCATGCTCCAGCTTTTTAAATGTGTCCCCAAATGCAGCCATGTCCCCCCAGCCATGTCCCCCACATATGCAGCCATGTCCCCCCAGCCATGTCCCCCACATATGTAGCCATGTCCCCCCCAGCCATGTCCCCCACATATGCAGCCATGTCCCTCCAGCCATGTCCCTTCAGCCATGTCCCTCACATATGCAGCCATGTCCCTTCAGTCATGTCCCTCAGCCATGTCCCTCACATATGCAGCCATGTCCTTTCAGCCATGTCCCTCTAGCCATGTGTCCCTCACATATGCAGCCATGTCCCTTCAGCCATGTCCCTCACATATGCAGCCATGTCCCTTCAGCCATGTCCCTCACATATGCAGCCATGTCCCTTCAGCCATGTCCCTCTAGCCATGTCCCTCACATATGCAGCCATGTCCCTCTAGCCATGTCCCTCACATATGCAGCCATGTCCCTTCAGCCATGTCCCTCACATATGCAGCCATGTCCCTTCAGCCATGTCCCTCACATATGCAGCCATGTCCCTTCAGCCATGTTCCTCTAGCCATGTCCCTCACATATGCAGCCATGTCCCTTCAGCCATGTCCCTCACATATGCAGCCACGTCCCTCTAGCCATGTCCCTCACATATGCAGCCATGTCCCTCCAGCCATTTCCCCCATACCTTTGCTGCCGAAAGCCGCCGCGCCACGGCATGGAGAATATCACAGCATTCATTTGAATAGCCCGCGTGTATAGACACTCCCCCTTGCTCGGGATTGGACAGATCACGATCACCCATCCAATCCCGAGCAAGGGGGAGTGTCTATACACGCGGGAAAACTACAGCTATTCAAATGAAAGCTGTGATGTTCCCGCACGCCGTTTAACCTATGCATCGGCTTTCGATGCGGCGGCAGCGGCGGGGGGGAAAGTATTCTATTTAGGTATCGGGGGTACTTGCGGGAGTACAAGTACTCCAGCAAATACTTGGTATCGGTCCCGATACCGATACTGGTATCGGGACAACCCTAGTCACTACGCAATGCCCTATTCACGAACGAGTTAGTAAAACGACGTAAGCTATGGAAAAAGGCGATGCTGACCCGACGCCATACTTAACATGGCATCCGACGGCACCCGACGACATCCGACGGTACTTCGTAAGGTTACTCCTCATAGAAGCAGGGGTAACCTTACGAGTTCGTAAACGACGTACGCGACGACGGGGCGGCGTAAAAGCGATCGGGAATCGGCGTAGTAGCCTCATTTGCATAGGCAAATGAGAAAACAACGTAAAGCCACCTAGTGGCCAGAGTTGTCATTACAACTACGATCCGCAAGTGTAATGGTATTACACTTGTCGGATGTTCAAGCGTATCTATGCCAAAGTGATGCTAAGCATCACTTGCATAGATACGAGCCAAAAAAACGGCGATACGACGGGGTATCTGAGATACTCCGTCGTAGCGCCGCTGAGAAACTGGCCCCCTGTGTTTATTTTTACACTTTGCCTCCAGGTGAATGGGTAGGGGTACGATATACCCCATATTAATTCACTTAGGATGGGGGGCCGGTATCTGGGGGCCCCCTTATTAAAGGGGGCTCTCAGATTCCGATAAGCCCCCCACCCGCAGACCCCGACAACCAACGGCAAGGGTTGTTGGGAAGAGGCCCTGTCCTAATCAACATGGGGACAGGGTGCTCTGGGGTGGGGGGGGCCGCAGTGCGCCCCCCTGTCCCAGAGCACCTGACCCCCCCATGTTGAGGGCATGCCGCCTGGTACGGCTCAGGAAGGGGGGGGGGGGGCGCTCGTTCATCCCCACTCCTTTCCTGACCGGGCAGCGTGCTTTGGATACGAGTCTGGTATGGATTGTGGGGGAACCCCCACGCCGTTTTTTTCAGCGTAGGGGGGGGTTCTCCTTACAATCCATAGCAGACCTAAGGGTCTGGTATGCCTCCTGGGGGGGAACCCACGTCGGATTTTTATTTAAAATGGAGTTCCCCCTCATGATTCATACCAAACACCGCATGAAGATTTGGCGGGAATCCAAATTGGATCCCCGTCGCTTCTATGACGCGCTCGCTGGAATGTGCTTTTTCTGTTCCAGCGAGTGTGAGATGTCGGCACCCTGACGCCGAGAATCAGGGCGGAATATGTTACAGGTGTAGTAGCCCCTGCACCCCCCACTTTTCTTTGTTCTCCCTCCTCTCGCAATAAGAAAAAAATGTGTGGGGCTCCGACCACCTGGTCACGTCATTCATTCACAAAGTTCTGTGAATGCAAAAACTACAAGTACCGACAGCCTTTGCGGATGTTGGCTTGTATTTCTCAATGAACTACCATGGCGCTATTATGCGCTCTAGGTAGTTCACAGAGTCTTCCTGTCAGTGTGTAACTGCCTGCTCATATGAAATGCGAGCAGACAGCTTACACATGTATTGTACCCACAATCTGCTGATCGTGGGTGCAATGCTTTACAGGCTCATAGTTAAAATAATAATAATAATTGCAAATTGTTGTTACTTGCAAAAAGATGCGCATTTATTTTATTTTTTGCAAAGGTGAACTTATCCTTTAAGTTGCAATGGTCTGGAATAAAACTGGGAATATGGTACTGCCTCAAGGGAGGCTACCTTCAAACCCAAGACCAAAACAATGTCCACAGGGACCAGCTTGAACCTTAAGGAATATGTTAAGAATTTTCAGATCCAGAATGGGGCAAGCCTTCCTTGGGGACTAAAAAGGATGGAATTAAAAACCCCTAAAACATCTCTATCCCCAGGACTGGGGCAACAACCCCCTGTGAAAAGAGCTGCTGGAAAGCAGGGTGAAGATTCACCCTCCTCTGTGGGAAAGATGGCAACAACCAAACTATCTTGCAGCCCATAGTGACAATGCTCTGGACCCAGGCGCCCTGAAATATGCTGTGCCCAGATGCAGAAGCAATGGTATAACTTTCTTTCCCAAAAGGTAGGAAGATTAACTCTCAGCTACAATGAAGGAGAAAGTATAAAGACAAATTTGACATTACCTGTTAAAGCGTGGATCTGCATAGGCATCAGGTATATTAAGAACTTCACCTGTTCTTGCAACTTGACCAGCTATACCTTTCTCAATAGAGAATCTGCATGAAACAAAAACACAATATTGGCCGAAAATAGGTACATTTTGTCCACAGTAAAAAAAAAAAAAAAAAAGGACCAGTCTTTCAAATGAGACCTAAAACTAGATGAGAATGCAATTAAAGTAAAAACATAACGCTGGTTCACTGACCGTTTTAAGGGGGAAAAGCATAATTATGTGAACCTTTGCTTTCAAGTTCGTGAATCCCACTCTAACCCTACAATTTAAATTCCTTGGTAAAGTTAATCAGTCCAGCACATCAGCCTGAATGTATTTTAGCCTATTACTCCTTACAGAACCACGTAACTTTTGTTTGTGGGATTCCTGGCCATAATTTACAATTCCAGGTCCCTGCATGCTATTTCCATTAGATTGAGAGAAGTACGGTTAAAGTTTTTGGCCATATTTACTCTTATGGGTCACAATATTGTTGGGATCCACCCCACTGCCTGACAGCTTGCAGACAGTGATCCTGTGATTGCTCAGTTCTAGCTTGTAAAGCCAGTGGGAAAACTAAAGCATCACACAGATGCTACAGCATGGAAGTGAGTGTGTATGCTTATTTTTTTATTTTTTTTTATTTTAAAGCCCGACAACAATATGTATCACCAAACAAAAGCTCTAATTGTGTGAAAAAAAAAGACATCAATTGTGTTTGAATACAGCGTCGTATGGCCGTGCAATTGTCAGTTAAAGCTGTGCAGTGCAGCGCAGTGCAGTATCGCAAAAAATGGCTTGGTCATTAACCACTTAACCCCCGGACCGTATTGCTGCCCAATGACCAGAGCACTTTTTGTGATTCGGCACTGTGTTGCTTTAACTGACAATTGCGCGGTCGTGCGATGTGGCTCCCAAACAAAATTGCCTTCCTTTTTTTTTCCACAAATAGAGCTTTCTTTTGGTGGTATTTGATCATCTCTGCGGTTTTTATTTTTTGCGCTATAAACAAAAATAGAGCAACTATTTTGAAAAAAATGCAATATTTTTTACATTTTGCTATAATAAATATCCCCCAAAAATGTATAAAAAAACATTTTTTTCCTCAGTTTAGGCCGATACGTATTCTTCTACATATTTTTCGTAAAAACAAAAATCGCAATTAGCGTTTATTGATTGGTTTGCGCAAAATTTATAGCGTTTACAAAAAAGGGGGTAGTTTTATGGCATTTTTATAGCGATCAATGCTATAAAAATGCATTGGATTACTATAAAAATGCCATTGGCAGTGAAGGGGTTAACACTAGGGGGTGGGGAAGGGGTTAAGTGTGTTCCTGGGTGTGTTCTAACTGTATGGGGGGGTGGACTTACTAGGGGAAATCACTGATCCTCTGTTCATACATTGTATGAACAGGAGATCACCGTTTCCCCCGCTGACAGGAACGAGAGCTATGTGTTTACACACATAGCTCCCATTCCCCGCTCTGTAACGAACGCGCGTGCCCGGCGTCGATCGCACCCGCCGGGCACGCGCACGGGACGTATAGCTACAGGCTCTCGCCCAGCAGAGCCACCGTCTTGCCATATAATGACGGTGGGCGGTCGGCATGTGGTTAAGCAGCCAAATCTTCTGGGGCTGAAGTGGTTAAAGCACAATTTTAAAACAATATATATATATATATATATATATATATATATATATATATTTTTTTTAAGTTTTTGCTTTTAAAAAGGTAGAGCAGAGATTTTGGGTCATAAAGAGGACCTGTCATTCTTATTTATATTACAAGGGATGTTTACATTCCTTGTAATAGGAATAAAAGTGCAAAAAAAAAACAACTTAAGGGGCAGTGTAAAAATAAAAAGTTAAACAAATACGTGCTCATGCGCAGAAGCAAATGCATACATAAACGGTGTTTGTACCGTAGAGCGAGAGCAAAAATTCTATCACTAAACCCCCCCTGCAACTTAACAGGTAACCTGTCAAGGCATTTAAAGCATTGCCTAGGGAGATTTTTAAGTACCGTAGTTAGGTGTCCGTTTATGAAGCAGTGAAATCTATTCACTGCTTCTTTCTCCGGCATTCACAGTGGAGATTCACCCTTGGAGGAGTGAAGTGATCTACCAACGTTTTAAACAGTGGAGAACGAACCAGAAATTCACAGAAATACAGAGATGTCAGTTTATTGAGCAGTGATAAATTATCTTTAGGTTGGATTATCATAGGATACCTACTCAATTTGAACAAATATGTATTTTGGGCGCCCCAGTCCTGAAAACAACCTCTCTCTCCTACTCCTGGCTGTGCCATCAACAGACACAATTGCCTGATAAACACAAGAACAAATGGGAAAGAGAACTACATATTACACTTAATGATGCCCAGTGGGGGAAGGTGTGCGTGTTTGCACATAAATGTTCTTTAAGCTCGAAATTTCAAGAAATTTCATATAAGATGCTTACCCACTGGTATATCACTCCCCTGAAGATCAAAACTTGGTCACCAACCACGTCGGACAGGTGCTGGCGATGCAAAAAGGATGTAGGCTCCTTCATACATATCTGGTGGTCCTGCCCTATGATATCTGACTTCTGGTCTCAAATCATACACTACATCAAACTTATCACAGGCACAAATATTCAACTTGATGCTGCTGCATGCCTCTTGCATATCAATCACTTGTCTATTGGCAGATATAAAAAGACACTGACTAGGCACTTATTGACAGCTGCCAAAACACTAATTCTTCTATTATGGAAGTCCACCAAATGCCCGTCAATTAACAGGATACAGTATATACACAAAATGGACGAATTAATAGCCATGAGACGCGAACATTCGGATAGCTTCCATGAAACATGGCAACCACCTGTTCAAATATTCTAATGACTATCAACTGCTAATGGCCCGAATTGTACTGCTTTCTCCCTGCATGTAAGTAAATTGACATTTGTATGTATTTCCTATCTATTATCATTTTCAGTATAGTTTCCTTCTGAGCTGCAACTAAGAAGTCTGCTATACGCACACATTCTTATAGATACAAGATTATTTGTCATATTATTGAAACCTACGGTAACCTTGCCACATTCACGTCTCCTTTGTCGCACCCTCCATTCTTCTCCCCCCCCCCTCTCCTTTTTTTCCCATTTTTTCCCCGTTCCCCTTCCATCCCTTCTTATAACAATATGCACAACTAATTTACATTCATTCATTTACTCCATGTAATGATAAGCTCTGTTCAGTCTGACTTATTCAGTCAACTAAATATTGTTTCCTTATTATTGTATATTCTGATTATGGTTTTTCATGTTGCGTACGCACTATATCCTGTATTATGCCACTTTTGCATAAATAAACTTGGATTGTGAAAAAACAAACAAAAAAAAAAACATTATCACCGCTCAGTTCACCGAAAGACGGCGTGGTTAATGTAATTAAAATAATGAGTCCCCCTGCATAATATATATATATATATATGAATACACACACACACACACACATATTATATATACATTTTATATACACACACATTATATATATACATGTACACATTATATATACACATAAATATGACACAGGGACATGGGTACAGTGTTGGGTCTGAACGAGGTAGAAGGAAGTTAAAAATCTTCCTCCTCAGAACCCCCAGGATTCCCTCTTCACTCCCCGCTTTACTACCTCTGAGCTGGTGAATCGGGGCATGTGAATTCTGACTCAGATCACCAGTGAAGAGCTCAGATCACAGCTTCATAAACTGGCCGTTTCTGTGTCAGTCTATGAGACTTCTCTGTGTGTAGAGATTATCGGCGGGAGAACAAATTCAAACACTTCTCCCCCTGATTATCTCTGTTTCATAAACTGTTTATGGGCTGTGATCAGTGGCGATCCTTGGGATCGGCGCTGTTCACTGCTTCATAAACGGACACCTTAGTTGTTATTCCACACAAGTGCACATTTTTTTGTGAGGAGAGAGCGCAAAAGCAGTGATGCTGCTTTCGAGAACAGTGCTGCATTGAAAGAGGAACAAGCAAAAGTGATTGTAAACGATCACCAAAACAACCCATTCAGTTTAAAATAGAAATGAAAGGCAAAACATATAAAAAAAAATCTATAAATACCTTTTCCCTTTTTTATAAGTGCATTTTTTTCTGGGGGGAAGAGTAGCAGCAGTACACTGAGCTTCCCAGTAAATGGCTGTACAGTGGGGACATGTCAGGACAAGTCTGATAATTGGAGGAAAGTACACAGCTAGAGAACTGACCATGGTGTGTTTTTCTACTTCACACAAAGGAAGAAATAAAAAGAGAACAGGATTGTTTCTCATACACATACATTGCACAGCAGGCACATATCAGAAGTTTGAAGTGTTGGGGTAACAAACGTTTTATGTATCTGATGATACTGGTGAGCTGATACTGGAATTTTCTTTTTTACCAAAATGCATAGAATGCATTAAGGTAAAAAACGTGAAGCCTTTAGATCCACTTTATAAACCTAGACGTTCACATATGTTTGCCTCATGTATGTAACTTTGGATCATTTACTGTAGGATGCTTTTGGTTCTTTTGTTTTTTTAAGTTCTTATTTGTTTCAGGACTTGAATGAAAAATCAAATTACCCTTTACAACATGTTAATGCAGAAATATAAAAAAATAAAAGCATAACCAAAAAATTAAAGCATTGGTGCAAAGGGACTTTAAATAGCAAAAAGAATACTAAGAAAAACAGTCAACTCTTATAAGACAGTAGATCACAGAAGATTACAGTATGGCCCCACTTGTGCTTTGGAGTTGAAAAGATTGTCACCTTATTTCTTTGGTCTTTTTGAAAACTGGTTTTCCTTCATCTTCTTCACCGATATCAAAAAGGTCAGAATATAATTCTTTGTTTTTGTGGTCAACCTGAAAAAGTGCACAGCGATCTGCATTCACTAGGTTCTTTGCATATATCTGGAACAAGAAAGAAAAAAAAATTGCATGTTTCAAAATTTTTTATGTTTTTTTAACCAAAAGAACTCAATAGCGACTTTGGCAACTTCAGAGGTTTGTGCTCCATTTTCTTCAAATGAAGCCTAGAACAAGTCCTAATTCTGAAGACGAGTTGGTAACAAAAAGGTCACATTTGGCATTGTTCAATGGCACATAAAGTAGAAAAGACAGACCTGGAATAGATAGTGTTTTTCATATGTATTCACACTCTGAAATCTTCCACATTTTGTGCCGTTACGGATTGAAAATAAAATGGATCACATTCAATGTTTTAGAATGTTATATGAATTACTTAATATTTTGAAACATTTTTGTTGCAAGACAAACGTTTAGAAAAAAGTCGTTTGCTTTAGTATATGCCCTCCTGAGGGCAATACTTTCTAAAACCATCTTTGGTTACAGTACAGCGACAAGGTATTTGGAATATGACAGTACCTGTTTAACATATCTGCATCTTGCAATGCTGCTTCTTTGCTAGATTGCCAAGTTCTGTCAGTTTACATGGGGACTACCAACAGACAACAATTTCCAATTCTTTTATTTTAGATTTACAATTCACAGTTGAAGTCTGAGCTTTGGGGCAATCTAAGAATCTTGGTTCTTCATTTTATCTATGAACTCCAATGTTGCTTTGGCTATGGTTTAGGATCACTGTCTGCCCCATCCTCAGGTTACTTGCAGGTGAAAACATATTTTGCTTTTAAAAACACTCTGTATTTGGCTCCATTCATAATGCCTTCAATCCTGATTAGTTTCCCAGAAAATAATCACACAACATGATGCTACCTCCACTTAGCTTCACCATAGAAATGGTTTTCTCAAGGTAACTAGCAGCACTAGCTCCCTAAAACAGTGGTTTGCGCTAAAGTTCAGTCTCGGTCTCATCAAGCTATGGAAAATGTTTCTGCCATTATTCATGCTACTTTTATATAAAGCCCAGCTTTGTAGAATGCCTGGATGATGCCATCTCATTAACCGCATACTCAATCTCAGTTGTGGATCTCTGCAGCTTCTTTAAGCACAATTACATTTTCCCTTTAAAGATGCTAAACAAAATTCACAGGGGCTCCCAACAAACTTTGTGCAAAGTCTCTGCAACCAGCAAACTCCCTGGTCCTTGCTGAATGAGATGAACAGCTCCGTCTCTGACTCATCAGTTGGCATGGTCCCCTTCTGCAAAGAGACCACTGCTTCCACACAGCATGCTGGCGGCAGGGGACAGGTATTTTCTATTCAGGCATTATATGCTTTCTTAAGAAAATTAACAGTAAAACACTTCACGCCATCTTGGGTCTCTTGGATTCTTTTATTTTATTTTTTTTACTAGAATATCAAGTTTTGCTAGACAACCTTTTCTAGGCAAAATGTTGTCTAGCAACATAACACTTAGGCTTGGTTCACACCAGTCAGGTGCGAATTCCAGCTCTGTTTTCCCTGGGAAGAGAAAAATCAGTTCCGCGTTTTATGGCAGTTTTTGATCAGGGTCAGGTTAGGATTGCATTAGTATCAGGTCAGGATTTTATCCTGTTCACAACGGAACACATCTGCAAATCAGATGCATGCCCATAGAAGATAATGGGCCTGAATTTGTACCTGAGTCGGACCGCACTGCCTAAAAAAAACAGTGCTATGGAGTCGGAGGAAATTTTGGGTACCTGGAGTCGGAGTTGGCAAACAATGCACCGACTCCGACTAAATTTAGATTGGAATTAAAAAAAATTGATTACCTTCAGAAGTTAGTGGAGGGCGTTCTAGAAGATTTTGAAATGAAAAAGGAACAGATTTTATGTGTTGTGACAGATAACGCTTCTAACATGTTGAGCACAATTGAGAAGATGAACGCAGATGAAGAAGGTAACAGATATTAGAGTTAGAGGAAGACAGCTCTGCAAGTATTGGGGAAAGTTTAGAAACTGAAGAGAATGCTGATTTTTTTTTAGACAAATTTGTTGAAGAAGCATTGAAGCTTGCTACCATTCATCATATGCGATGTGCTGTTCATACACTGCAACTTGCCATAAAAGATTGCCATGCAGCTACACTAATTGGCAAATTACGGCAAGTAACTGTTGCAGCCAGGGCCCCGAAAACAGATGCAATTTTGAAAAGACGTGCAGGAAAAGGAGCCATTTTGGTTCAAACAACTCGCTGGGGAAGCACTTATTCAATGGTGAAGTGTTTGCTTGAACTTAAAGACTTCATAGAAGAAATGGACAATGGAAATCTTGCATTAACTGAAAGCCAGTGGACACAAACAAAAGACCTGGAGAACCTTCTTTCTCACCCCTACACTGTCACCAAGAGGTTGCAATGTGACAAATGGAGGGTTTGATAGCTGAGGGCATTGTATCTTCAATGATGAAAAGAGAGTCTTTTGCTGGAAAATTAAATCTTGTTAGCGGCTATTTATGTCGACCCAATGAGCCGACTTTTGCTGAACAGTGAACAGACTGCTACTGGGAAAAAGGCCCTCTATGATGTAGCACAGGGCTCAAAATTTCAAGTCCTGAGCTACTAGCCAGGCCTCAAGGCGTACTCACCACCAGTTGCCTCGCCCAACCTCTACCATATCCCGCCCCTAGACACGCCCTCATAAATCTCATGAAATTACACTTAAATGTTTTATGAAGAATTAAGTTATAAAACAAATATTAACAACAACTTTATCCGTGCCCAAAAATGCAGCCTGCCCATGTCTACCAGTGCTGCAAAATGTCCCCATTTTGCAGCCAGGAGCCCCCCCTACATTTTCAGCCAGGAGTCCCCTCACCATTGCAGCCAGGAGTCCCCCCACAGTTGCAGCCAGGAGTTCCCCCCACATTTGCAGCCAGGAGTCCCCCCACAGTTGCAGCCAGGAGTTCCCCCCACGTTGCAGCCAGGAGTCCCCCCCCACGTTGCAGCCAGGAGTCCCCGCCCACATTGCAGCCAGGAGTCCCCGCCCACATTGCAGCCAGGAGTCCCCGCCCACATTGCAGCCAGGAGTCCCCGCCCACATTGCAGCCAGGAGCCCCCCCACATTGCAGCCAGGAGTCCCCCCACATTGCAGCCAGGAGTCCCCCCACATTGCAGCCAGGAGTTCCCCCCACATTGCAGCCAGGAGTTCCCCCCACATTGCAGCCAGGAGTTCCCCCCACATTGCAGCCAGAATTCCCCCCACATTACAGCCAGGAGTCCCCCCCCACATTACAGCCAGGAGTCCCCCCCCCCCACATTGCAGCCAGGAGTCCCCCCCCCACATTGCAGCCAGGAGTCCCCCCCACATTGCAGCCAGGAGTTCCCCCCCACATTGCAGCCAGGAGTTCCCCCCCACATTGCAGCCAGGAGTTCCCCCCCACATTGCAGCCAGGAGTTCCCCCCACATTGCAGCCAGGAGTTCCCCCCCACATTGCAGCCAGGAGTTCCCCCCCACATTGCAGCCAGGAGTTCCCCCCCACATTGCAGCCGGGAGTTCCCCCCCACATTGCAGCCGGGAGTTCCCCCCCACATTGCAGCCGGGAGTTCCCCCCCACATTGCAGCCGGGAGTTCCCCCCCACATTGCAGCCGGGAGTTCCCCCCCACATTGCAGCCGGGAGTTTCCCCCCACATAGCAGCCAGGAGTTCCCCCCACATAGCAGCCAGGAGTTCCCCCCACATAGCAGCCAGGAGTTCCCCCCACATAGCAGCCAGGAGTTCCCCCCACATAGCAGCCAGGAGTCCCCCCCACATTGCAGCCTACCTGTGCTGAGTAGGAGAGGAGCCGGAGCCAAGCCACCATCGCCGCTGTGACCGCCTGTTTTGTTAATAGCGCCGGCCGGGAAACATTACAGCTTTCAAATCAATAGCTGCCACCACCGCAAGCGTCATATACAACCCCTCCCCCTTGTCCGGGAAACTTTGATAGACAGATGACCCATCCAATCCTGGGATGCGTGATCTGTCTATGAAAAAAGTGCCCGGAAAAGGGGGAGGTGCTGTATATGACGCTTACGGCGGCGGCAGCTATTGATTTGAAAGCTGTAATGTTTCCCGGCCGGCGCTATTAACAAACAGGCGGCGGCGCGACTCTCCTCTCCTTGCTCGCCCTCCCACTCCCAGGCAGCCCACACTCGCCAGACCTCAAAATGTACTCGCAAAATGCGAGCAGGCGATTTACATTTTGAGGGCTGATGTAGCAGTTCGCATGAAGGGATTACGACCTGAAATACCCTCACAGGATGAAGTTCTTTTAAGCAATAGTGGTAACTCAGGATCATCTTCTTCAAATGAAGAATTAGACTTTGATTCCTTCTTAGATAAAATACATTTGCATATTAATACAGAGGAGTCGGGGTCGGAAGTACAAAAAACTGAGGAGTCGGAACATTTATCTACCGACTCCACAGCCCTGTAAAAAACGCACACTTTTTTGGGCAATGCGGAGAGCAAATGCACCGCAGATATGTGAACCAGCCTCATTCAAATTAATGCATTTTAACCACTTAGTAACCGCCCTATAGACGAAATACGTCTATAAGGCGGTTCCTCTACTCTAACAGGACGTCCATGGACGACCGGGCGCGCACACACGATCACTGGTGCTCACCGGGTCCATGGGACCCGCAGCATCGATGATCGCGGTAAGGAGCCAATGGCGGTGGCTCCTTACCACGTGATCGCGCCATCCAATGATGGCGCGATCACGTGTGTAAACAAACCCGGCGTGCGTCAGATCCGCGCGCCCGAGCAGGCGCGCACACGGTCACGGCGCTCGGCGGGTCCACGGGACTCGCAGCATCAATGATCTTGGTAAGGAGCCAATGGTAGCGGCACCTTACCACGTGATCGCGCCGTCCAATGACGGCGCGATCACAAATGTAAACATTGTGGGTCACCTGCAGGTTATCTCTCTCCTCTCCTCACACCATTGCAGCGTGAGAGAAGAGGAGAGAGATGAGTGCCCAGCAGTGGCCCATCTGTTCCCCATCTGTGCCACCAGTGCCACCAGTGCCCCACAAGTGCCACCTGTGCCCCACCAGTGCCACCTGTGTCCCACCAGTGCCACAACACTGCCACATCAGTGACACCTGTGCCCATCAGTGCCAATCAGTGCCATCTGTGCCCACGAGTGCCGCCAGTGCCACACCAGTGCCGCCAGTGCCACACCAGTGCCGCCTGTGCCACACCAGTGCCGCCTGTGCCACACCAGTGCCGCCTGTGCCACACCAGTGCCGCCTGTGCCACACCAGTGCCGCCTGTGCCACACCAGTGCCGCCTGTGCCACACCACCAGTGTCATCTAAGCCACACCAATGCCGCACCAGTGTCATCTGAGCAACACCAGTGCCGCCTGTGCCCATCAGTGCCACCTGTGCCCATCAGTGCCAATCAGTGCTCATCTGCACCCCACTAGTGGTGCCTGTGCCCCACCAGTGCCATATGTGCCCACCAGTGCCATCTGTGCCCACCAGTGCCACACCAGTTTCACCTGCACCACTGCAGTGCCGCCTGTTGGCTTGTTAGGGTTTCAAGAAATGAGAGATGCTGTCAGTACTTCAGGTGTGATCAAATTGTTAAATTTTCAGAAATTGGTACCATAGCTTGTAGACCCTATAACTTTCACCCAGACTAAATAATATCCATTTTTTTTTTTTACCAAAAATATGTAGCAGTATACATTTTAGGCCAAATTTATGAGGAAAAATTACTTTTTTACAAAATGTTATGATAGAAATTAAGAAAAATTCATATTTTTACAAAACTTTTGTTCTTTTTTCATTAATAGCGAAAAAAATAAAAACCGCAGAGGTGATCAAATACCACCAAAAGAAAGCTCTTTGTGGGAAAAAAAGGACAAAAATTTCATTTGGCTACAGTGTTGTATGACCGAGTTATTGTCATTCAAAATGTCAGAGCACCGAAAGCTAAAAATTGGTCTGGTTATTAAGGGGGTTTAAGTGCCCAGTGGTCAAGTGGTTAAAATGTCCTGCGATTTGGATGCAGTGTAAACCGCATTCAATTCGCATAGGTGTGAACCAAGCCTTAGATATGTTCTTCAACAATCTCTTGGGCCTTTCCAAAGAAGATGAGTATATACTGAAAAAAACTAAAAAAATAGAAAGCCTTGTTTGTCCTCCCAGAAATGATATATTCAAAATGATTTTAATGACATAATTAAGGGGTATTAAACCTAAAAACACAAATTTCATAACACCCTTGCACCTAAAAGGTGAAAAAATCTTAATGCCCAAGCACAATTTTGCAAAACCGTACATATCATCACAACTATCAAAAATGAGAAATAATATCATCACATCGCTCAAAAATGACAAATAATAAAACAATGTTCTATATTTCTCCCTGTTAAAAAAACAAATAAAAGCAGCTATTATATTATAGAAAAATTGGATCAAATATATGTCATGCCGCGTACACACGACCGTTTTTAATGTCCTAGAAAAAACTATGGGCCAGATTCACAGAGCGATTACGCCGGCATTACAGGAGATGCGCGGCGTAAGTCTAAATTTGCGCATGCGTTTCGATGCACCGCATCCCCAAAATGCGATACGCAAGAAATTTACTTTTTTTTGACTGGCGTAATTTCGACAGACAGGTGCATCCGTCTGCGCAAAACTGCGCTAGACACACCATTGATTTGCTATTCAAATATGCTAATGAGGGAGTTACGGGGATCCACAAAAGAAAACACAAAAAAGCAGGCTACGCTCTGTGCGCAACAGCTGCACGTCCTGTCTAAAATTAGACCATATAAAAGGTGGTATAAAATTAGACAATTCGTCTACATGTCAGAGAAAGCAACAATGTTAGTGAGGAGCTGAGCAGTCACACTTGTTGCACAACAATCTGTATGCCAACATGCCAGGGACATCCTTGCTCATAGCTATACTACTGACTTTAGAGGAGCAAAGAAGGAGGAGGGCACGGAGGATGGCAAGGAGGATGGCACGGGAGAGGATATACCGCACACGCATAGACCTCTTTGGCATGAGTGATTCTGAGGTGTATCGCATCTTCAGATTCACCCCTCATGCCATCCTGGAATTAACCACAACCTTGCAGGATGACATCACCAGCCCAACACACCGCTCACATGCAGTGCAGCCACTGGTCAAGGTCATGGCAACACTTCATTTCCTTGCCAGTGGCTCTTTTCAAAGAACAAGTGGAGTGGTGGCTGGGATGTCACAATCCTCCATGAGCAGATGTGTGCACCAGGTTATCCCTGCAATCCTCAGATGCATGGCCAACCAAATCATCAAACCCACCACTGAGGACCTGCGGCTGAAGGCAATGACAGATTTCTACAGAATTGTCAGATTCCCACGCACCGTGGGGGCCATTGATTGCACACATGTGGCACTCCAGCCCCCCCATGAGACAGAGCACATATACCGCAATCGGAAGCATTGGCATTCCATCAACGTACAGGTGATAGTCGATGCCCAAGGCCTCATATGGCACGTCCGTGCTAAACACCCCGGATCCAGCCATGACAGCTACATCTACAATCAGAGCCCCATCCGAATGGAATTCAAACAGAACGTGTATGGGGACACCTGGCTGGTTGGTGAGTGACATGGGTGGCAGGCATGACTGTCTCCCCCCCCCCCATGATGCACACATCACAAGGGGCACATGCATGACTAACATCCTCCTGTCTTTTCCCTTACAGGTGACTCTGCATATGCACTGGGACCCCATCTCATGACTCCAATCCGGAACCCCCAAACCCCAGGAGAGGAAAGATACAATGAAGCCCAAACACGTGCAGTGGTGGAGCGCACCTTTGGCCTCCTGAAGTCACGTTTCCGATGCCTGGATAAGTCTGGGGGGACCCTGTTGTATTCCCCAAACTTTGTGTGCCAGATCATCGGTGCCTGTTGCCTGCTGCACAACTTCGCAGTGAGAAACGGCCTGCAGATTGACATACGTGATGACCTGACCCCTGAACCAGACAATCCCCCCCTAACCGAGGTTACCCCGTCTTCTGAGGGAAGAGCAGCCAGGAGACAGCTCACATTAGGCATCTTTGCACGTTAAACACACACATTAATCATGGCACAATGAGAATGCATGCATGCACACCACTGTGGTCCCTAGCACAGACACATCACATCCTCATCTAATTGGATTAGCACAAGCCCACCATGCTGGACTTGTGAGCAGCAACGCCACGCCACGGCTCCAATTATGTCACTGTACATTCATACACCATTCACACGGCCTGGGGATCACTTCTCCCTGGTCCTGGGGAACCCTTCTCCACCAAAACTGAGGGTGACACCCCTTTTCCGGCAGGAATATCACCCCCACATTCCAAAAACATTCACAACACCAAAAAAAAAAAAATTGTCCAACAAAAAAAAGGCAAAAAAAAAAACCTGAAAAAAAAGGGGGAAAACAAATGAATGCCGCTGGCGTGAGCCATGCCTGGGGCGCCCACGGCCCCGGCTCCTCAGGGGAGACTCATGGGGAGGGGGGGGTAATCCGGGGAAGGAGGAGCAGCCCCTGGTCTCTGCCCACCTGGCGGCCTGCCCTCCAAGGCCACGGCAATTCTGTTCAGGCCAGCACTTAGTGTTGCCGTGTTGGCCTGGATAGCCTGGGTGAGGGCCCTCACATCCTGCCCAATGTCTGCTGTTGTAGTCTGCAGTACGTTTAGGCCGTTTGTAAGAGCCCGGGAGTGGCAGTCCAGGTTCCCAAGCGTATCCTTTATGGAGGACAGGCTCTCCTCCATCCACACCAAAGTCTGACTGACCTGTCCCAGATGGCGGGTCTGAAGGGCCTGGTCCCTTCTCAGATTGGCGGGCAGAACCTCGGCCACCCCCCTGGTCTTCTGGGACGACTTCCTGCCTCCAGCTGAGGCTTGTGGCCGTGGAGAAGGGGAGGCCCTTGGGAGGGGAGCCCTGTTGGGGGAGGAGTGGGAGGGGCTAGCCCTTATGGAGGGCTGGCTGCTGCCAGCCAGAGAGGAAGACTCCTCCAAAAACAACAATCCACTGGCTGACATGACATCCTCCTCCTCCTCAATCTCCTCCTCTTCAACCTCCTCCGAGGACTCCGGCCTTGTCGGGGGGTCCTCATCAGGCTGTTGTCCTGGGGATGGTGCGGTCAGCCCAGATGGCCCAGCACCCTCCTGCACATCTGTGGATGACACAAAACATTCACCGGTTGGAGGATCCACACACTTGCCACATATTCCCTTTCACCCCCCCCCCCACATGCTACAAACCTGATAGGGCAAAAAAACCTTACCTGGCATCACGGCTTCATGACTGGAGTCATTGCCAGGCAGGCCCTCCACCTGTTGTCTATGAAAGGTCTGGGCCACCGCACGCTCCTCCGCTGTCAGCCTAACAGGGCATGATGGGCACCCTCCTGTGCCCCTGGCATGGGCTGCCATTTTGGCCAGCTTCTTTCGGACCAAACGCCGGAGGTCATTGATCTTCTTTTCGATCCCCGCGCGTGTCCGGGTCCCCCCCCCCGCTGCATTCACCTGGTCAGTAATGTGCTGCAAAATCTCCCGCCTCCTGGCCGGGGTGGTGTTGGCACTCTCCGGGCCGTGGAGGAAACGCCCAATGGCCCGGGCAATTATTTGTTTCTCCCCCAAAGTAAAATTCAACTTCCTCTTCCTCTCAGTCATACTCATACAACAACTCTCTCCCAAACAATCACCAAAAATCACTCACAAAAACAAGCAGGAAAAATCAAGCAACAAAACAAACAAACCAAAATCTATCAACCAAAAAGTCTCACAAGCGGTCACCAAAAAACACTTTCAAATATATTCTACAAAACACTAGATCAAACAGTCAAATATCACAAAGACAAATCACAACGCAACAAGCAACAGAACAAAAGCACCTTGCTGTATAGGGAGGGATACAAAAGGGTGTACTTTTGCAAAGGAAGTGAGTTTGTGTCTGTCTATTCATGCTGTCTGCGTAGTTCACAAAGTTGCCCGGGTCCACTTCCAATTTCACTGATTGCGCCGTTCCCGAGTTGTGAGCATGCGCGAGCCGGCCGGCCCTTCATTTGCATGGGGTCACGGCTCATTTCAATGTAACATGCCTACGTCCTTCCCAATTTGAATTACTCCGCCTTACGCCTCTGAAATTACGTTGCACCGGCGCTAATTTCTGCGCAAATCAAACGAGAATATGGTGATTGCGCCGCTACATTGCGGCAGTCTAACTTTAAGGAGGTGCGCTACGCCAGTCAAAAAATGTGCCGATGTACGTGAATCTGGCCCGATGTTTTTCTCAATGTGATTCTTGTCAAGCCTGCCTTGCATACACACGATCGTGAAAAAAAAAATGCTGGAGCAAAGCGCAGTGACGTACAACGACACTATAAAAAGGGGAAGTTCCATTCGGATGGCCCCACCTTTTGGGCTGCTTTTGATGATTTTGTGTTAGTAAAAGTTTGGTGAGAGACGATTCGCGATTTTCAGTCTTTGTGCTTTTCAGTCTGTTACAGCGTGACGAATGTGCTATCTCCATTACAAACACTAGTTTTACCAGAATGAGTGCTCCCGTCTCATAACTTGCTTCTGAGCATGCACGTTTTTTTCGCCTTGTTAAAGCCTACACACGACCATTTTTTACGACGTGAAAAACAACGTGAAAATTTAGAGCAAGTTATACATTTTTAATGCCCATTTTTCACGTTGAGAAAAATGCTCTGGAGCCTACACACGATCGTTTTTAATGACATTTAAAAAAAATTGCATTTTTCACGTCATGAAAAATGGTCGTGTGTACATGGCATCAGAGTAAAAAATACTACATTAGCAGCGCTATTGAAACTAATAATAATAAAAAAAGTTATAAAATATATATAGAAAAACTGAAAAAATATCTATTTGATCCAATATCATCACAAATACTTTGCGTATAGAGTTGGATTATAGTGTGTTTTTTTTTTTTTCAGGACAAATCAGGCTTTCAATTGGGGGTAAATAGTATTGGATATCTCCTGATTATTTTTTTAAAGAAAACTGGCACAAAATAGTAAAAAATAAATGATTTTTTATTTTATTTATTTACCTGTATATATTTCTTGCTACTACCATAATTTTTATAACCCAAAATAAATACCGACGATCGCAGTGATACAATATTTTATTTTTTTACCTACCTAAAACACACTGACACTAATTTAAAAAGAAAAAAATCCTGTCCAAAAAACAAATACCGACCCTGACCTTTGACCCAAACACTAACCCCAGCACTGACCTAGATCAAACCTCGATCTAGGTTTTTTTTTTGTCAGTTAAAGCAGCATCACAAGCAAAAAAAAAAAAAAATGTAATAAAATTTTCCCTCTCCGCAAGATTACACTAATCCGCATAACCTCTTATTCTCCTTCTCTATCAATCTATTATATTCCTACTGATTTTTCTTGTTAGTTTCTATTTTATTAACCATTAATATTTAAACATTTTTATTTTTTTATATTTTTACACATTTAACATATATTAAACACATTTCATATATTTTTTTTTTTTAAAGTGCAAAATAAAACATTTTAATTAAAAAAATGGAGTGATGGAAAATCATATTTCTTACCATAATATGTTCAAGTAACGAATCTATTGCAACTATGTTATCAAAGTATGTTCTGCAAAAAAAGAAGAAGACTTGACTTGACAAAACAAAAAAGAGGCAATGGTCTAAGATCACACATGTACAAGAATATGTATAAATTCAAGAATGCTGGCACATATGCTCTCCTCTGATGCCGTTTGCGCCATCAAAAGTGACAAATGTATGTGTTTCAGTCTTGGTTGGTCTTTATTGTATTTTGGTGCACCGTAATTTACACGAATACCCACCCCACTGGATGGTCCGCCAATTTTTTTTTATATATATTATAGGCCAGCAGCTACAAATACTGCAGCTGCTGACTTTTAATAAATGGACACTTACCTGTCCAGGGTGCCCGCGATCAGTCGCTTGGTGAGGGAATCAGGAAGTGAAGCATTGCAGCTTCACTTCCCAGTTCCCTACTGCGCATGCATGAGTCGTGTCGCTGTCTTCTGGGACCTGTGTGCTTCCCAGAAGACAGCACAGGGGAGGGGGGGAGTGACATGACCCTCCCCCTGAAAGGTGCCAAATGTGACACCGGAGGGGGGAAGGGGGGAGGGTTCCGAAAACCGGAGGTTCCATTTTTGTGTGGACCTCCACTTTAACTCATAAGACAGACTAATCTCAAAACCAGTAAAAATAACTAAAGTAATTGTAAAGATTTGCATTGAAAAAAACAAAACACACACACGTTATACTTGTGCTGCCCTATGCAATGACATTAAAGAGAGAAGCCCTGAATCACCTCTTCATGGGTTCCTTGCTGGCCCACTTGGCTCCTCTTCTTTTCAGTGCACTCCCACAGTAGACCATTTTCTACAGGGGCACACCTGCAGCCTTGCTCAGGAGCTGCACTGCCTGCCTCTATAGATACAGACAGCGTGGCTTGCCCCGCCCCCTGCTCACAGAATTTGTTTGACAGCAGCAGGGACCAATGGCTCCTGCTTCTGTGAGCAGAGAGTGAGGAGAGCACTCAGATGGGCACAGGACTGTATCGAGTGAGGGCTCAGGTAAGGGGGGGGGGGGTGATAAACAGAGTGACATTTTTTACCTTAATGCAGAACCCAGAGGGACCTCACATCCATACCCATGACCATTCCGAGTATTCCCCATTTATCACCACCCTCTGAACTCACCCTTGTAGGCAGTTTTCAATCCATGTACTCACCCTATGGTCAATGCCAATAGACCTTCCTTTGTACAGTTAACGTTTATGGGTAAATGAATCCAGATTCACCACATCTACGGGCCTTCCTTTATCTAGATGGCAACTCACCTCCTCATAGAAGGTTAATACATTGGTTTGGCAAGAACGATTCTTCAGGAATCCATGCTGATTACTGCTGATGATACTTGTATACTGTATAGTCCCTCATTATCCCCTCCAAGAGCTTGCACACTATTGATGTTAGGCTAACTGGTCTGTAATTTCCAGGGATGTATTTTGGCCCTTTTTTAAATATTGGCTTTTCTTCAATCAGCTGGTACCATTCCAGTCAGTAGACGGTCAGCAAAAATTAGGAACAATGGTCTGGCAATTACTTGACTGAGTTCCCCAAGTACCCTCGGGTGCAAGCTATCAGGTCCCGTTGATTAATTAACGTTAAGTTTCCTAAGTCTATTTCTAATTCTGTCTTCTGTTAGCCATGAGGGTGCTTTAGGGAAGTTTAGGGAAGTTGGCTCTTTGAAAATTCTGTGTCTTTGTGTTCCTCTTATGTTTCCCATTTGTGTGATTTATACTAAAGCCAATTGACCTGTGATCGATGTTTCCTAAATTGCCCCATATTTCCACCTCAGTGATCAGGTCTGTATTGTTGGTAATCAGTCGATCTAGTAAGTAAGAAAAGTCTGGCTCACAATGCAGTTACACAAGCAGTAAGGCCTCGTACACACGATCAAATGAGTCTGTTCAAATCGGTCGGACCGACCGATTTGAACAGATCTGTCTGCTGGGATTTTGGTTTGTTCGCGTGTACACACGAGCAAACCAAAATCCCCGCCAGCAGACAGCGCGCTGACGTGTCGGTGACGTGGCGGTGACCTTGACGCCGCCACGTCACCGCACCAGGAAGTAAAACACTTCCGCGCATGCGTCGAAACCATTCGGAGTTTGAACCCCAGTCACATTTTTATTATTCTGTTGGATGTATTAAAATAATCAATTTTTGTTGATTTAGATTTTTTCTGAATGCATCTCTCTTTGTCAAAGAGTACCCAGTACAACCTGGATCAGGGCGGTATGGAATATGTTTATGTACAAAAACGACAAAAATAATAAAATACTACATAAGATAATACAATATATAATATTAAAAATGGGATGGACAATAGTGAATGTGATACAAGACTGATCTAACAGCAACTTTAATGTTTTTTTCATTTTACAAATGTACCATTTGTGACAATATATGTTCTAATACTTAAAACGTTAGTAAAGACAAAACATTTTTTTACCCTAATGCTTTGCCTACATGAAGGTTAAAAATTTCCCAGTATGTCTATCGCCTCCTTATCTCCCTATATACTTACCCAACTTCCATCTTGATCCAGCGCTGTGCCCGTCTGCAGCGGCAGTGGTTTCTGTTTCTCTTCCTCACTCCACAGAAGCAGCAGCGGGATCTATTGGCTCCTTCTGCTGTTAAGCAAATCTTGTGAAAAGGGATCAAGGTGGCAGGGTCCAGCTGTGCTGTGTACGTCTATGGTGGCACACAAAGAAGAGGAGGAGCCAGGAAAACCAGGAGTGCCATCAGGGGAAAGCGGGCACAGAGCAGGTAATTAGAACATGTTTGTTATTTTAGAAAAATAAATTTTAGCCTTTACAACTGCTTTAAAATGTCAATAGCTAATCTGATCTTCTCCTTACCAATATTTAGTGCATCAAGTACTTTAGCATACCATGTGCAGTAGTATTAAGTATGAAAGGATCGTCTATGTACTTACTTGGACACATCTAATAAAAAGTCATTTAGCTCTGTTTGTTTGGCCAATCCTCTGCATACCTATAACATCATTTAAAAAAATAAAATAAAAAGAAAATCATTGTCAAAAAATATACAAATTGGAATAGCATAAATAGCCACTGAAAATATTACATATTAACCCCTTTACAACAAACCTTACTACCGAAAACAAACCTTACCACCCAAACTAAATTTTGCAACTTTTTTTTGTGTGTAGTGTAACTGTACATATCATCGCTACTTTGTGTATACAGGTAGATTATAACACATTTTTTTTAAGGGCAGATTGTGCTTTCATTTGGTGCTAAATTTTAATGACCATTTTCTGATCTCCATTGAGAGGGAAACTAGCCCATGGTGATACTACTTTTTTTTTTCTTTTTGTCCAATCTAAACACACTGGGCCAGGTTCACAAAGCACTTACACCGGAGTATCTCGAGATACTCCAGCGTAAGTCAAAATTTGCGCCGGAATATCTATGCACCGGACCCACAGAACTAGATACGTGCCAAAATAGGCTATTCCCGACCGGCCTAACTTGCCTACACCTGCACATCCAAGGTGCACATTTATTTCGTCCACACCATTGATTTCCTATGCAAATATGCAAATGAGGGTGATACGCCGATCCACAAAAGTAAGTTTGTGCAGTGCAGGCTATGCCCTGTGCGCATCAGCTGCACGGCCGGTCTAAAATTAGACCTTATAAAAGCTTGCTTAAATTTAGACAATCCGTCTACATGTCAGCAAAAGCAACACCGTTAGGGACGAGCTGAGCAGCCACACTTGCAGGACAACAATCTGTATGCCACCATGCCATATAACAACAAGAACCTGGGGAATGCCCAGGGAATAACCAAGCCTACTTACCATGCTCGTAGCTATACTACTGACTTTAGATGAGCGCAGAAGGAGGAGGGCACAGAGGAGGGCACGGAGGAGGGCACGGGAGAGGATCTGCCGACCGCCACTGGGCAAGGTACTGGCAACACTCCATTTACTTGGCAGTGGGTCTTTTCACCCTAATGGCTAAATATATATTTTATAGACATTTTTCTTTTTAGTATATATTTTAAATCATAGAGAAAGGAGCAAGCGGGACATTGAATGAAGCATGTGCGGGAAAGGTTTGCACTAAGTTGGGGGATATAAATAATGGTAATAAATCTGGAATACGTTAAATATGTTATTGCTTTCACATAATGCACCGTACATGACTATATTGCACTATTGAAGAAAATAGATAAACATATGTAGTTCACAGATTGGTGATGAAAGGTTTATATAGGCAGTAACCCAAGTGTATACAAACAAAAGGTACAACAAACTGTACCATTCCAGACTACCATTATTTATATCCCCCAACTTGGTGCAAACCTTTCCCGCACTTGCTTCATTTAAAGTCATGCTTGCTCCTTTCTCTATAACAAATACCAGGGATGGAGGTAATTAATCCATTGCCTCATTTAAAGTCCCAAACCCCCCCCCCCCCCTTTTCATATATTTTAAATTAGTTAATATAATAAATATATAATTTTATTTTTTATATCTAATATATATTTAATATTTTAAATATTATTATAATTATATGTTTTATTATTATCAACATTTTTTTAAATATATATATATGTATCTGTATATATATTGGGTGATGGCCCTCAAAATAATGGAACACACCGACACAAACCTACAAACAGCAACAGACAAGGGAACAAAAGCACCTTGCTTCAGGGAGGGAAAAAAATGGATGTACTTTTGCAATGGAAGGGCGTATGTCTGGGCCTATTTATGCACTGGGCGTATCTAACTAAGTCTGCCGGGCCTAGTTCCTATCTCACTGATTGCTCCCGGGCCGAGTAGTGAGCATGTGCAGAGAGGCTCTGACCATAGTCAGCGTCATGCACATGCCCAGTCTGGCCGGCCCTTCATTTGCATGGGGTCACGGCTCATTTCAATGGAACACGCCTACGTCCTTCCCACTTTGAATTACACCGCCTTAGGTCTCGGAATTTAAGTTGCGCCGGTGCAAATTTGGGCGCAAATTCTCTGTGGATATGGCACTTGCAGCTCGAAATTGAGCCGGTCTAACATAAAGGAGATGCGCTATGCCGGTCTATATATGCACCGATGATTGTGAATCTGGCCCACTGACTCTAGAATATAGAACCTTTTTTTTTTTCTTACCTAAAACCCATTGATCTTAGCATTGACACAAACTGTTGTCAAAATACACTGATCAGCAGCGCTGATCAAGTCGTAAAAAACCGACAGTGCGATTGTATAGAAGACGATCAGCAGCAAGACTTCTGCACATTCTGCCAATTCATTGATCGAAATCAGGCGGTTCCCCCTAAACCAGACAAATTTCATTCCATGTATGGCCAGCTTAAAAACTGAGCTCCAGACTCCTTTAGAAAAAATTTTAAGTCAGCAGCTACAAATACTGTAGCTGCTGACTTTCAATATTAGGACATTTACCTACCTGTGAACGAATCCAGCAGTGTCTTCACCTGAGACGATTTTTCAATTGGCTCTTGGGTGCTGCCACCACCATACTGGGTAAGGGAAACCGACAGTGTAGACTTGTGGCTTCACAGTTGGTTCCCTACTGTGCATGCGCGAAGCACGCTGTGCTTTTTGGATGGCCTGGCAGTAGTGGAAGTTGGAGGTGGGCCGAACTTCTAGATGAGTTTGCGGTGGCGAAACCAGGTACATGGGGGAGGCAAATAAGTGTAGCTTTCCTTTTGGTTGGAGCTCCGCTTTAATACTAATACCAATAGGCACTTACACTACCACTATCTGACACTGACACTTAATCTAGCCAGAGATGGATTAATTTCATCCACCTATGTGCAGGCTGATTATACCCAAGTTGACTTGGGTACAACCAGTATGTTGAATTTTTAGTATGTAATTATTGCCAGTGGCTATAGCCACTAGCAGTAATCACTGTGTTCTCCTGACAGGGAGAGTTCCCCGCACCCCCTGGGAGGGAGTCCCACATCAACATTGACTCTGTTGATGAGGGGAATCGAGCAATTTTCTGTCTTGCAACCTGTGAAGAAAATTGCATAATCTATGGCCTGCTTTACACCGACACTCACCAAACTAGATCAAGCCCTGATCAAGTAAAACATTTTTTTTTTCCCCAACAGACTTTTTTTTGTACAGACTTCTCCGCTAGCAAGGAGGAAATTATACATTGTATCTTTTCCACTTCACGGTGAAGAAACAACACAGGAACGGATTACAGAGTGAATGAGCACTGTGCCAATCACATACTATCATAGTGATCGAGAGCAGGTTCTTTCATTTCCCAAACGTTAGTACAAGACCTGGATTAAAGCCCACTTTCTGAATGTTGCATATACAGTATATGCTACCTGGTCATAAAGGGGTTAAATACTTGTTGGCCAAATTAGAATTTTTAGTAAACAGTCAAGTTTTTATTGTGGCCAGGTTGGGTGATTACACCTGACTTCCGGTTCCTGTGATCGCTTTTCACACCAGAGCAACTTTTTCCATTCTGTCCAAAACTGAAAAAACATTTTGGACCTTTACTGATCTGTTTTTAAATCAGCTGACAACAAAACATTAACTTACTTGCACTTGATGTATTGCTACTGATGCCCAGGCAAGGTTTGCTGTTGCCACCTGTCAAATAAAATCAGCATAGCTAAAAATTGTCTTATCAATACAATGCCTAACCCGCTAAACAAAACTATCCACAGTAATGTTGACATTAATCTAATTTCTGCACTTTATATTAAGTGTTTGTTCACATAATTTATCTAGGGCAATGTGCATGTCCTGTTTTTCTAATGTAAAAAAAAAAAAAAAAAACTTTAACAACATAATCCAATGGCAATAAGCAATGTTAATTGTATCCAATAGGAGGCATAACACTATAAATCCTGCAAGCTAAATTCCAGCCTTATCTTCAGTCTTGCATGGTTGCTAAGGTTCCTCTCCTGTTCTAAACTGGCTTACTTGGATTTCACTGCACACTGTGAGCTTCTTATGGTGTGCATTACCAGCTGCAGTTAGTCAGATCCCACCTTGTTTTCTGTCTAGAGTACGCCCAGCATCATCAAGCTCTTTTCTTACAGCCTTACTGTCCCTTGTTTCAATCCCTTCAATTATAAAGGTTCAGCCTCAAATGTGGGCATTAGCTAGGGCAGTCTTTATGCAATGGCAGCCTTACACCAGAATTTAGGTACGGCCATATGCCAATTTGCCTTATTTTTACAGCTTCCATATACAAATCTGCATTCTGTACAAGGAACACCACTACCTGCAAATGTTAGAACAAATATCTCCAGCTTACCCGTTGGTGACAGAGGCGGAAGGCTTCTTTTCCCCAGTACCTATGAAGTTCTAGAATTCCAATAAGGTCTCCAATAGCTGTAACAATTGGTAAGCACAGAACAGACTGGATACAAGTCCCTGAGTCCAGCCCAGTACCTTTTGGGAACCGTTCATCCTGGAATTGAATTAATGCACAGACAAAAAAAAAAAAACAATGGCAGCAACATTATAAAAAAATCCAAAATGTTACTGAGTGTAATTTCATATTAAAAACAGGTTGGTTCTGGTTTAAATGCATGTTATAAAGACATTAACAAAAGTGTAGGCTGGCACTAAACAGTATGATCTTGCACTAAACAAATATAATAAATGTGCAGCACTTCAATCTTAATATACAAAATCATAAATTCTATGATAAAGAATTATCCACGAACGCAATCAAAACAAAATTTTGTTTTTCATAAAAATGAACACCAAACATGTAAAAACGATCCCAGCCTAGTCTGCGTCAGAGGGTGGAAATGAAGCTCCGTTTGCTGCAGACAAATCAAGAGGGGTATGTTTTGTACCTTATAACAATGTATCAGTGTGTGATACAGAGATTTCTGCAAGAGCTGACCTGTGAGGCAGACAGAGCAAAAACTTTCCCTGTTGCAAGTGAGACAAAAGCCAGCCATACATGGACAACATTTGTCCAGTTCAACAGGGAACGGACGCTTTTTCATGTATGGACACGCTGGTTGTACCCAAGTCGATCCATTGATTGGCTTGGGTAAAACCAGCCTGTCAGATTTTTCTACACGATTATTACCAGCAGCTATAGTAACCGGTGCATTCTGCCAGCCAGGAAGGCTCCCCGCTGGCAAGATACAATAGTGCCAGGATAAATCAAGCTACTTTCTTTCCTTCCACCTATGGTGGAAAGCAAAATGAGAACAAAAAAATAGTAATCTATGGCCTGCCAAACACTTACCCATTCAACAGGATTACCGTTTATATTTAGAAGTTTCTCCTTAGGAAGTGTTTATTACCTCTGTGTGTATTGTCAGTGTTATTTTCTCCTGTTTCAGAGTCAAATCAGTCTGTCAAACACTGGATTACAGGATTACAGTTTACATTTAGGCTGGTCATAGACAGTACAAATTGCTTCTTGCAAACACAGGTTACGGGAAAGAAATGTGCATGATTCCATCATAAACACCAACAGTGCTGACAGGGAAATCCCTCCTGGACTGATTATTCCTAGCAGCCCGCTAGCAATAATCCCAAGTAAATCTCACAGGCTGGTTGTACTCAAATTGATTGATCGATTAACTTGGTACATTCAGCCTGCCCGTACATGGTTCGAATCTCACCCGGTACCTGCTGAACTGGCCAAGATTTGAACTGTCCATGGCTTGCCTTAGGAGAAGCTTCGCTTAACCACCCCAGCTGCATGAGATTTTACCCCCTTTATGACCAGGGCATTTTTTGCTATTCAGCACTGCATTACTTTAGCTGGCAATTGCATGGTCAGGCAATACTGTAAGCAATAAACAAATAGTGAAAAAAGGAAAATATATGCGCCCTTCAACCGTCTCTCACCCCACTGCGCCAATCAATGTGAAAACCCTAAAAGCAGCTACTTTAAAATATAAGTGATAATGTGTAAGAATTCTGAATGAACAAAATAGTACCGCTATGTTCAAAAAAAATTCTGAACAATCCTAAATAAATGTGTAAATAAATCTGTGCCAAAATATATATATATATACACACATGCTAATCAATAATAAACATATAGGCCCGGATTCACGCAACACTTACACCGACGTATCTCGAGATACGCCATCGTAAGTACAAATGTGCGCCATCGTATCTATGCGCCGATTCCCTAAGCAAGATACGTCGAAAAAGAAGGCTTCAACCGCCTGACGTAACTTGCCTATGCCGGCGTATCGTGGGCACATAGTTACGCTGGACGCATCTGGCGTTCCCATTTTAAATATGCAAATGAGTAAGATACGCCGATTCACGAACGTACTTGCACCCGGCGCATGTTTTAAGCGATTTGCGTAAGGGTTACATCCGGCATAAAGTCATTCCTCATATAGGAGGCACAACCCATGCAAAGGTATGGACCAGGGAACAGACGCCGTCAAATTTTGTGTCAAGTACGCTGTTTACATAGTACGTGAATAGGGCTGGGCGTAGGTTACGTTCACGTCGTAAGGAGTAGTGACTGTGATCATGCGCACTGGGATGCGTCCAAGATACGACGCATGCGCCGTTCGTTTTTAGTACTTGTTTGAAGCTCAGCCCATCATTTGCATGGGGTCAGGCTTCATTTAAATGTAACATGCCCACTTCCACCTACTTTGACTTACGCCGACGTCTATACGCTATGCGGGCGCAACGTTGGGAGCATTTGCTTTGTGAATTCCATGCTTGCCTCTCAACGTTGCGCCGGCGTAGCGTAAAGAAGATACGCTACGCCCGCATAAAGATGCGCCGATGTATGTGAATCTACCCCATAGTGCAGGGGTGGCGAACAAGTTCGACAAAAAGAGCCAAAATTTTAAACTGTGAGAGTCAGAGAGCCACACCACGCAGTGACCTGCCAAAACAGACAAACACTCACACAAAAGCATATCATTTTAACAATAATATATTAAACACATAATATAACATGCTCAGTCAGGTGTTTTTTGTTACCTTGTTGGAGTGATTTGATGATAATCTCAGTGGGATTTCTGGCATCTTTTGTTTTCAGTAATCTTCTGCAAATCAGGTTTGTATTCAGTTGTAGCCACTCGGAGCAGTTCCTTTACATGAGTGTCAGTCAGAATGGACCGGTGCTTTGATTTCACGTGTTTCAAAGTAGAAAACAGCTTCTCACAGACGTATGTTGACAAGAACATAGAAAGCAGCTTGAGAGCGGCTCTTTTTACACACGGGTATTTTTCAGTTGGCACAGCTCTCCAAAACGTAACATGGCCTTCCTTCAAAAGAGATTTCGGTCTATCGTCCTCGCGTAGCTCAATCATTTCTAGTTCACTCGCTGCCTCATCAGTAACAAGTGGGGTTTTCAGGCAGTCGGTGTCAGCATTAAACAGGCTGATGAGAAAAGTGATCTGTGGTCTTTTTTGGTCCAAGTCCTCAAACCGCAAAGTAAACTTCTCTTGCAGTTGTGTAAGTTGTTTCACGTATCCAGCTATATCTGTTTTAACACCGGTCTTCTGCAGGGTGCTGCGCAAAGAAGGAAATGGGATAGATTGCTGTTTTGAATGTGTGCTTTAAAAAGCTTCAACTTGTTTACAAAGGAGAATATACTTTGTGTCAGCTCAGGAAGAGTTTTTAATTTCCCCTGCAGGTCCACGTTTAGTTTATCCAAGTGTGAAAGCATGTCCACTAAAAATGCCAAATCCATAAGCCACTCGGGGTCTGAAAGCAGAGGATACGTTTTGTTCTTCTCTGCCATAAACAATTTTACTTTTTCCAAAAGCTCAAAAAAGCACGAAACTACTTTGCCTCTTGAGAGCCATCTCACTGCGCTGTGCAGTGGCAGGTCACCGGGCAAGTCTGCGTCAAGTTCTGCAATGAGGTTCTTGAATTTCCGGTGATTAAGGGCGTGCGTATGGATGTAGTTTACAATCTCCATCACAGGCTTCATAACGTGGTCTAAATTCAGTGTTTTGGACACAAGTTGCTCACGATGGATGATGCAGTGGAAGTTCCAAAATTCAGGGAAGGCGTCATCACCTTTACAAAGACCCACAAGTCCATTTACTGAGCCAATCATCGACGGTGCTCCATCCGTGACTATTGCGGTGAGTTTTTCAAAAGACATATTCGCTTTTTTTAAAACGGCAGTCATTGCCTCTTTTATGTCAGTACCGCGAGTTCTGTCTTTTAATGCGACAGTGTCGAGAAGCTCTTCTTTAATCACGCAGTCCTCAGAAACCATTCGCGCAAATATTGCCAACTGTGGCTTGTCTTGTATGTCGCATGACTCGTCTAATGCAACACTAAAATAAGCACATGCGTTCAAGTCTGCATGTAGATCTGACTCAATCACATTATTTATGTCTGCTATTCTGGTTTCAACTGTGTGCAGTGACAGCTGGAGATCATTGATGGAATCTGAGTTTTTTATTGTCTGAAACCAAGGTTTCAATTACATCCGCAAAACACTGTTTTAGAAACTCCCCCTCATTGTATGTTTTTTTAGCACAGGCAATGTTCCACACCACTTTATAGGATGCAAGGGTCACAGTTTCTCCATGCTTGGTTAATTGCTGAAACATTTGAGACTGTCTTTTTACCTGGCTTTTCAAGGTGCTCAATTTTTGCTTGTGTAGTTCAGTACCTTTGGGTAATTCCTTGTCAATATTAGCATGGAGAGTGCTAAAATGACGCTGAAGATTTGAAGCCTTGAAATGTGATATCATAGTATTGCATATTAAACACAGCGCTTTCCCATTCCGTTCAATAAAGAAGAAAGCATCTTCCCATTCTTCCAAAAATGTCCTGTGTTCATCTTCATATTTTCGTTTAGCTTTGCATTTTGCCATTTTGAGTGAGGGTAAAAATCCTGCAGTGATGGTGAGGGTGTGCTGCGTCCTCCACACTAAGAACTAACGGCAAGATGTGACACAACATGTGACACACGGGTCCCCACGCTCTCTGGCCCGTGCAGTTGTTTCCGAGGGATGGGAGACGTGATGACGCAGCCTGGGGGCGGGACTACGCGCTCGGAGATCTCTCCTCAGAGGTCCCTCCTCAGAAGCAGCATAACAAAATCCAAACTTGGCAAAGAGCCACAGTATACAAAATAATCATAAGAGGCAAAGAGCCGCATCCATTTTGGCCGGGAGCCGCGTGTTCGCCACCCCTGCCATAGTGTATATTGCCTGACTGTGCAATTGCCAGCTAATTCATTCAGAATTATTACACATTAATACTGTAAGCAAAATACGTTTTTATCATTTTTTTCACACAAATTGAGCTTTCTTTTGATGCCATTTGATTACCACTGGGTTTTTAGTTTTTTTTTGGCGATATAAATATGTCTCAGCCAATAAGGAAGGCAAGACCTGTGAGAGCCACTGCTCTCATTGCTCATCACTGTTTCGAGATGGGGCTCAGATAAGTGTTAAGGGGGCGTGCTGCACAATGTAGGTTTTTTACCTGCATGCATAAAATGCATACAGGTAAACAACCTACAGCCTTTACAACCACTGTAATCTATTTCAAGGGGCTGTAAAGGCAAAATTTTATTTTATCTAAATGCATTCTATACATTAAGATAAAAAGCCTTCTGTATGCAGCAGCCCCCCCCCCCCCCATCCTGAGGTCCCTCGCTGTCCACGAATGTCTCAGTCATCCGAGATGCTCCTTCCTGATTGGCTGAGACACAGCAGCGGCATAATTGGCTCCTACTGCTGTCAAAGTCAGCTAGCCAATGAGGGGAGAGGAGGCGGGGATGGGTTGGGGCTCTGTGTCTAAATAGACATAGGGAGTTGTGACTTGGCTTGTGTGCCCCCTGCTTGCTGTGGGGGCACTGGACAAGAGGGAGGGGCCAGGATCACAGAAGAGGGACCCAAGAAAAGGAGGATCTGGGCTGCTCTGTACACATCCATTGCAACCGAGCAGGCAAGTATAACATGTTTGTTATTTTTATAGGAAAAAAAGCGAGACTTTACAATCACTTTAAAGAATAATTCCAGGCAGGCATGGTATATTTTTACCTAGTTACATAAACCACGTCTAGCTGATACCACTGGAGGCCGGAAACCCCTGATGTAGAAACAAATACTTCAGAGATCTCATCCTGCTTCTGGGTCCTGTGCCGAGTTGCCAACCTGAGACATTCTGAACACAGGAGTTTTGCCAGAGATCTGAATAAATGCATAGCATTCTCTAAATGAATGAGGTGGATAGGAGGGACAGTGATATCAATCTTGCCACCTCATTCAATCAGAGAATGCTTTTCATTTACTGAGAAAATGCAAATCACTCTAAAAATGGTGCCAGTGCTCAGCAGCTGACCAGGAAGCAAGTGGAGATGACTTGAGTCAATTCAGTAATTTCCATCTTCCAGGAGCATTAGCTAGGCATGGTATATACAGCCCTCAAAATTTCCACTCGCCTACTAACATTTGGCGAGTGGATGGATGTGATTTGCAGAGGAGACAGCAAGAGAATGGGGAAGAGACCCAGTTCTAGTGCCCTGTCCCTCTGGTCTGCCCCCAGTGCCCTGTCCCTCTGGTCTGACCCCAGTGCCCTGTCCCTCTGGTCTGACCCCAGTGCCCTGTCCCTCTGGTCTGACCCCAGTGCCCTGTCCCATTTTGTTAAAGTTGTTGTTGGTAATATTTAATTTTGTAACTTGATTCTGCATAAAACATTTAACAGTGTCATTCCATAAGATAATCTACGAGGGCGTGTTTACAGGTGCGATTAGGCGCAGGGCAGAGTATGAATTAGGCGAGGCAACTCGTGGCGAGTATCTCTTGAGGCCTGGCTAGTAGCTCAGGACTTGAAATTTTGAGCCCTGGTATATACATAGTTAAATAGATCCAAGCTGAATCCATTTAACCATTTAAAAATATACCATACCTAAAATGAATCTTTACATGAAGGTTTTGGTGCGTGGAGTTTACCTTTAACAAATGCCATCTTTCTATCAGGGTAGTCCTGTAGAAAATAATATAATCAACGTGACATTTACATCTGATTACTCAGGGAAAGAGTTTAGCCTGAAAAAATTATTCTATATACACACATCTGTTGACAGTCAATAAAAAGTATCTTACCCCAATAATATCTTTTATCAACAAAGTGTTTCTGGATTTGGCTACATGTGCAGATATTGTAGTGCCATATTCAACTGGTCCAGCAGGTGTTAACTGTGTCTGTCCACCCTTTGTTCCAGTTGGTGTGAACATACATAAGCTCTAGAAAAAACATAAAATAAGCTTCTTAACTTGTAGTCCATTACAAATCAATCAATTCAAAATGTTACACACCTATTTAGATTTTTCTGAAAAGGCAAGGATCTACACAATGCACATTTTATTTAGCTATGATGTACAGTAGCATAGCTCCCAACTGCCCCTATTTTCGAGGAACTGTCCCTGATTTGGAGCAATGTCCCTCTGTCCCCCATTTTGGTTTGATCCATATAATGGTGTATAAAATGCACTTTTTATCTTTCAAAACGTGTTTCTCAGTGCTAAACCTTTCATCCAAATTCTAAATTGCTGCATTTGTAAACTTTATAAGCAGATATAAAGGAATAGTAGTGGTAAAAAAAAAGCCCTGGATTTAATTTCTGTGTTAATTTTTCTTTAATGGGGGTGTGTCAGGGAGCATGTCCTATACCTAAATACGTTTTCTAGTAGGTGTCCCTCATTCCCATCTCAAAATGTTGGGAGGTATGCAGTAGGTATTAGAACAGTGGCGGCCCGTCCATTGGGGGGGGACGCCGCCCTCCCAAGCTTTTGACAACAAAAAATAAATAAATAAAAAAGGTCACTTAAAGAGCGCCGGACACACGGCAGTCTATGGGAAGCTTCCTAGCTTGCAATCAGCTGATTGCAAGCTGGGAAGCTGATTTGCCCATGTTTAGGGCGTTTGCAGGGTGGAAGCTGTGCGCCTGCACACACTCCCACTCGCCACTGATTTGTCCCTGGCTCCTGCCCTGTCGTTTTCATTGGCCAGACCGGAGGGTGATTGGGAGGTGCTTTTTCTGCACTGTTGCGTCACTTTCAGCTTCCCGACACTGGGGCTCACCGACTCTGCGACTTGTGGAGTGCGGCAACTATCCGGGACCCTTTGATGAAGGCAAGGAGCTGATCACAGTGGCAGGCTGCAGCAGATGGATGGACACAGAGCTGGCAGTGTACCACTACCAGAGAGCACCAGGTGAGTGCCGGGATTGGAGAGGATTCCTCACCTTTCCAATTTGCTGTTGGCGGCATCACGGCATGGCATGTCTCTCTCTCTCCGCACCATCATGCTTCCGGGTAGCTTCCCCCTTTTTGGTCTCCTCTGCAGAGCAGCAAACCGAGTGGAGAGTCACTGTTCCAGTGAGTACTGTGTCCTGCCGTGATCATGGCCCCCCTCCCACCTCTGATCACTATTCTCAGCTGATGAAGAGCTTCATGGAGGGGGGGCTGCTGAGTGTTGTGGTTCATGGCAGTGACTGGCAGCTGTGGGGGGTTTCTCCACATCTCCTTCCGGGTAGCTTCCCCCTCCTCGGTCTCCTCTGCAGTGCAGCAAACTGAGTAGAGTGTGACTGTTCCACCCAGTGAGTACTGTGTGTCCTGTCGTGATCCTGGCCCCCCTCCCCCACCTCTGATCACTTTTCTCAGCTGCTGAAGAGCTTCATGGAGGGGGGCTGCTGAGTGTTGTAGTTCATGGCAGTGACTGGCAGCTGTGGGGAGTTTCTCTGCCCTAAACATCCCCCTCCCTGCATCTCCACCCTAAACACCCCCCCTCCCTGCATCGTCACCCTAAACACCTCCCCTCCCTGCATCTCCACCCTAAAAACCCCCTCTCTGCATCTCCACCCTAAACACCCCCCCTGCATCCCCTCTCTGCATCTCCACCCTAAACACCCCCCCTGCATCTCCACCCTAAACACTCCCCCTCCCTGCATCTTCACCTTAAACCCCCCCTCTCCCTGCATCTCCACCCTAAACACCCCCCTCCCTGCATCTCCACCCTAAACACCCCCCCTCCCTGCATCTCCACCCTAAACACCCCCCCTCCCTGCCTCTCCACCCTAAACACCCCCCCTCCCTGCCTCTCCACCCTAAACACCCCCCTCCCTGCCTCTCCACCCTAAACAAAATAACCTATCTTCCTGCCTCTCCACCCTAAACACTCCCCATCCCTGCCTCTCCACCGTAAACAAATTACCTCTCTGTGTTTAATTATGGGGTTAGTAGGAGGGAGGGGGTCCTGTGTAACAATGGGGGGGTAGTGTTGAGGAAGGGGTCCTGTGTAATGATGGGGAGAGGGATGGTGGTAGGGGGGATTGGTTTTGTTTAACCATGCCCCTTAAGCCCCTTCCACTGATAACAGTCTGGTCACACCCACTTTTTGGCGTGATGTGCCACATGTTTACAGTTGGGGGTATGTACTCTGTCCCGTGATGCTGGCGTTGTATACTCTGTCCCGTGATGCTGGCGTTGTATACTCTGTCCCGTGATGCTGGCGTTGTATACTCTGTCCCGTGATGCTGGCGTTGTATACTCTGTCCCGTGATGCTGGCGTTGTATACTCTGTCCCGTGATGCTGGCGTTGTATACTCTGTCCCGTGATGCTGGCGTTGTATACTCTGTCCCGTGATGCTGGGGCTGTATACTCTGTCCCGTGATGCTGGGGCTGTATACTCTGTCCCGTGATGCTGGGGCTGTATACTCTGTCCCGTGATGCTGGGGCTGTATACTCTGTCCCGTGATGCTGGGGCTGTATACTCTGTCCCGTGATGCTGGGGCTGTATACTCTGTCCCGTGATGCCGGGGCTGTATACTCTGTCCCGTGATGCCGGGGCTGTATAATCTGTCCCGTGATGCCGGGGCTGTATACTCTGTCCCGTGATGCCGGGGCTGTATACTCTGTCCCGTGATGCCGGGGCTGTATACTCTGTCCCGTGATGCCGGGGCTGTATACTCTGTCCCGTGATGCCGGGGCTGTATACTCTGTCCCGTGATGCCGGGGCTGTATACTCTGTCCTTTGATGCCGGGGCTGTATACTCTGTCCTTTGATGCTGGGGCTGTATACTCTGTCCTTTGATGCTGGGGCTGTATACTCTGTCCCGTGATGCCGGGGCTGTATACTTTGTCCTGGGATGCTGGGGCTGTATACTCTGTCCTGTGATGCTGGGGTTGTATACTTTGTCCTGTGATGCTGGGACTGTATACTCCTGACACTATGGGTGGAAGTTAGTGGAATAGAGGGGACGGAGTGGTAAATTATATGAGGGTTGGGGCTTATGAGAAGTGGGATGGGCCAAAAGGGAGGGGTGGGGTCTGGCGCCCCCCCCCCCCCATCCTAAAACTTCACCAGCCGCCACTGTATTAGAATATTCAACATGAAATACTGCATAAATAAAGAATTTTTGCCAGTGTACATCACCCAATTTAATACACAGACATTTTAGTATTTTAATGAGTCTGTCAGACAAAAAAAATAGGAGTTTCTGAAAAAAGAAAATCAGATCTCTTATCAGGGCCGAGGGGTTGGCAGAAGAGGCAGCCGCAAAAAAAAGACCAAACTTGGATGCTAGATTATCTTGTCCTGGCACTGGTTTTAGATAGTTAAATATACACCATGTAACCATACACGAGTGTATAGTGGAAGACGGACTTTATAGGCGTAGTACAGTTAAAAATAGATTATTTATTACATACAAAAGGATACATAGTAGGTGAGACAAACAAAGTATATATTAAAACATAAACTGTCACAAAAAGTGGCAGTTGACTAGCATGTATCAGAGTGAGACAGACCACTAGAATATATTTGTACACATATATACAAGGTAACCAAAACGTAGATATTTCACATCTACTAAGATTATGTAGAATTTTGGAAACCGGTACAGTTTCTATAGGTGGGGTGTCGCACGATGGTTAGCCCAATAATGTTTCGCGTTTTTGACGCTTCTTCTGGAGCTTTTTAACACAGATATTGGGTGAATAGTAAAATGTATATATAAAATATGACAAAGATGTTTTTTCAGGGGCAGAGGTCAAGAAAAGATGTAAGTACTTTTTCACAGCGGGTTCTGGGCAGAGTGGTTATCGTAGACTTCTTAGTCCATAGTGCGCTGTCACATTGGCGGTCCGAGATGGCTATTAAAGGCGGCCTAGCGTCTGCTTTACAGGGTAAATCCACCCAAACGGATCACACATAAACAGGGATCAACCAAATCTCCTAAGGGGAATTCACCACTATAGGAAGATAATCTTGCTGGAAGTACACTAAACAGGACCTCTGCCCGTGGTGACATGAAAAGTAAATAAACAGCCGCTTGTCCTAGCACTGCTTTTAGCTGTCCATTGTCATTACGAAGCCAGAACCAGGGCAGTAACTGAATGACTTTAGGTCACTTCTATGACCATCTCAGAGCAAAGGGTAAGACTCTGATAAAGCAAGAAATGCTCAATATGGGAAGTAGTATACATACATCACAGGTGATAATTATTAGGCTTCGTGTACACAGGACTTTTTACAACCTCACCTGAACTACTTATGTAACTTGACAGATAGTAACCAGCGTTTAAAACATCTGTTTTGCCGCATTTGTGTTTAGAAGTGTTTATAATTATTATAACTATATTTATTTATAATTTTGAAAGTGAGAACACAGGTATGCAATTTTTCATGTTAACCTGACAAAAAGATATTTTTTTATTTTTTTATTTATCATCAGAAAGGAAAACCAGTCCGCACGGACCATAAACATACAATCATAAAGAGTGACAAAAAGACATCTCGTATGAGGTAAATAACAGCAATGCACACAGGCATTGACATATACAGGGACATACTTTGACATATATTTCACTAGGTATATTCTCACAATGCCCTTTCGTAATCCATCTATCTGGCCCAGACGAGCCGGTTCCCCACCCTATTTTCCGTTTACTGAAGTAGAGTAGAATAATAGAAGATAAAGGTACAGAAGAGAGGGGAGAGAGAGGGAGGTAGCGGGGAGGGGGGGGAAATGTGGGGAGGGGGGGCTGCACGAGCAGGGCAAGCCCAAAAAGCACCCCTAGGGGCGTATAGTAAATTGCAATTACCGTCTAGGTCCTGTTTCAATAACTCATTACACCGGCAAGGGACTCAGTTATGATGGGGGAGGCGTGTGGCAGTCCGTCTCCCGGAGTCTCTGGCCCTCCTCAGAATATCTGAAGATGTTAAATAATCGCCACGTTTCCGAATATGCCTCCTCCCTTTGCTGGCTAGATAAAACTAGGTCCTCCATGCGACTAATCTCATCTACTTTACGTAGCCACATGGCTATGGTCGGCGGGTGAGGGGACTTCCAGAGAAGGGGGACACATGCTTTGGCCGCATCTAGAAGGTGGCGCACCACCGATTTTTTATATACTTTTGGTGACATGTCGTTTGCGTGTAGGAGGAAGTAGGCCGGGTCATCCGGTACTGCTGTACTACCTGTGAATTGTTGTGTGATCCAGCGTACCTCCTCCCAAAAGCCTCTGATCCGCGGGCAGGACCAAAATTTATGCAACATAGTACCCCTATCTTGCTGGCATCTCCAGCAAGTGGCTCTGGTATCAGGGAACAATTTACTCAACAGGTCAGGGGTTCTATACCAACGTGTGAGTATTTTATAGTTCGTCTCCTGCGTTTTTGCGCAGACAGATGATTTGTGCGTGAAGCGAACTATATTTTGCTTTTTGTTGACTGAAAATTGCATACCTAATTCTCTTTCCCATTTAGCCAGGGCTGGTATCTGGCACTCGCCTGTTGGAGCATTTGGTAATGTGTACGTTAGGGACAGTGTGTGAGGAAGTACCTCCTGCCCACTACATAAGTCCTCCAGAGCCGTCCAAAAAGATTTTTTACATGCATACATGAGTGTGAAAATCTGGTGCAGCTCTACATAGAAAGCAGAGGGGCCCACAGGGAAGGATAGCTCCATCTTCAATGGAGTATTGAAGGACTGAGAAAGAGGCACATGGGACCAAGTACACTTTCTGAGGTGGGATGCAACAAAAGTTGTTATTTGCCCCTACATCTCAGGATTCCATAGTGACAGTGGACTTATTGAGATGCAGCTGCACTAGACTTGTGGGATGTTGCAGTGGTCATAAAGGACACTAAGGATGCTCAGAAGTTAATTGGATCACAAGGTCCCACAGTATGCTAAAGGTACTCTTGAGTCACAGGGTGACAGGATTATTAGGGTGCTCTGGAGTTACAGTGTAACACAGGAAGCTCTGGAGCAAAAGGGTGACACAGAATCCTCTGAGTGCTTTGTAGTCACAGGGGTCACAAGGTAACATTGGATGCTTAGGGTCATAGGAGTGCCAAGGAGATACTGCAGCAGGATTTCTTGACCTAGTGACGCATTGTTTGATTAAACAATTTTCTTAATTTGTGCCACCATTTAAAGTCGCCACCAATTGAGAGGCTGCAATACCTGGAACCTATTGAGTCCTGAACACAATAACAAATAAAAATATAAGCATTTTCTTTGAAAATAAATCCGGTCATATGAGAAAAAATACAAGGGCTGCCATGGCTAATACGCTGACAATTAATGGACAATTGTGTTAGCCCTCTGGCTTCAATTTTTTTTTTGTTTCTCCTGCCATTATCTACAAATTGTGGCACATTTTTTAGAAACTCTCAAGTCCACATGCATTCTGGAATAAGGGCCCTCCAGTACCCTGGCTTAACCAAGTTCCAGGAACTCTGGCATACCTTCACTCTCACTACATTCAATGAGTTATCTTTCTACTGGACAGTGAGACTAGACCATGCCTAGGCTCCCAGAATACAGATAGATACAGAGTATGACTAGGTTATGGGTCTTCACACTGATCAACTTGGCAAAAGATAAACAGTGCATACACACACCTAGCAGTGTCTCCCAGAGAAATCCAATAGCAAGATCTTACCAGCTGAATTGCCTATTCTGCCCCAATACCAGAATTGTCAAATGCTAAAGATGTCAAATTTGCATGTAAATTTAGGATAAAAAATTACTAAGTCTTGCTGGAATAAATCAACACAATAAGCCTTTGAGCGATAGAAACCAGTGCATAGAATCTTTCAGTGCATGGTTTAAAGAAAAAGCAGGTAAGCAGATTTAACCCTCAGTTACTCTTCCAAAACGAAAATATCAGTTTAGTGGAGAGCTTTAAATTTCATTTTTATAAAATGTTTGACGCTAGTTTTCTTTGAATACAGCATTTCATCATGCTACAATCCGCTAATAAAACATTTTCTAATTTGAACATCCATACAACAAAGCTGATTGGACACAGGGGGAGCCAATCATCAGGTACAAGAAACTTGATATCCACTTGGACCCTCTGATGGTTGTATGTAAACAAGGCAGATCGCCATTCTGTGACAGGAGACAACAGATCTTGTGCTTCTGCTAAGCAGGAGTACGGATCTCTGTCTACTTATAGCACAAGCACTCCCCCCCCCAGTTAGAAAGCACCCCCCAGGGATACATTTAACTGTTTGACTGCCCCTGATGTTATCCCCTTCTCTTCCAGTGTCATTAGTACAGTGAGACAGTGTATATTATTCAGCACTTATTACTGTATTAGTGTCACTGTTCCCCACAAAAGTGTCACTTTGTGTCCGATTTGTCCGCCGCAATGTCACAGTTCCGCTATACATCACGGATCACCGCCATTACTAGTAAAAAAAAATCCATAAAAATTTGTTTTATAGCAGAAAGTAAAAAATAAAAATCTCTGAGGTGATCAAATACCAGCAAAAGAAAACCATTTGTGGGGGGGGGGGGAGAGACGTCAATTTAATTAGTGTACAGCATCGTACGGCAGCGCAATTGTCAGTTAAAATAACGCAGTGCCTTATCGAAAAAAAATTCCCTGGTCATGAAGGGGGGTAAACCTTTTGGACTGAAGTGGTTAAGGTATATAATTCTGTTCTTTCATGGCAAACATTCTTTAGTATTTATAAAACACGAGAACCCTCTTTATGCCTCAAACCCACTTACAAAACGTGTTTAAACATACTTTGGTCCTAAACGTTATAGTACATTTCTTTACATTAACATTTGAACTAAAAATTTTATTATATGCTGGCACTTTGACGTCAATGCTTTAAACAAGTGTGGGATGCCCCACTGCTTTTGCTTCAAGGAATGTATAAAAACAACCATGAAGACAAATTAAGTTCCCTTTCATTTGCTCCTACCAGTTGTTCATTAACCATGAGCTTCACATTTTGAAAAAACAATTGCACCCAAAAGTAAAAATGAATGTACAAATGACTAATGCTATCTAGCACAAATATTCCAGGAGAATTAGGAGAGCAACTCACAGGGGAGTGTGTTTAATGAAGCATGTGCTTTGATGATAAAAAAAATAAAAAGTATGCAAAATGTGACAGTGAAGTAAAGTGTTCGTTCACCAAAGTCGTCTGCAAAGCAAAATAGGCGCGTTGGAAACTTTGGTGCATGAGAACTATGATTTAATTGGTATTGCTGAATCTTGTCTTTATTCTACACATGACTGGGCTAATATTATTCCTGGCTCGCTTTTGGAGAGACAGGGTAAACAGAAAGGTGGTGGTGGTGTCTGTCTCCGTGTGAGAAGGGATTTCAAAGTGTGTGTGAAAGAGGACCTGGTTGATGAAGAGTGTAATGAGTTTTACTGCGGCAGAATGGCATTGCTGGGCGAAGCGACGTTACCTTACGTCGCTTCGCCTTTCAGCCACTAGGGAGGCATGCTGCTGGAGGCATGCGCCCATGGCACGGCCCCGGAGCCGATGTGCCTGGCGGGCATGATTGCTACTGACAGAGCGAGAACCGGCATCTGTGTGTGTAAACGCACAGATCCTGGTTCGCTTAGGGGAGAAGAGACTGACCGTGTGTTCATACAAAGTATGAACAGTGATCTGTCATCTCCCCTAGTACGTCCCAACCCCTTTAGTTAGAACAGTGAGGGAACACAGTTAACCCCTTGATCGCCCCCTAGTGTTAACCCCTGCCAGTGACATTTATACAGTAATTAGTGCATTTTTATAGCACTAATCGCTGTATAAATGTCAATGGTCCCAAAAATGTCTGCCGCAATATCCCAGTCCCAATAAAAATTGTAGATCGCCACCATTACTAGTAAAAATAAAAATAAAAAATGCCATAAAACTACCCCCTATTTTGTAGACGCTATAGCTTTTGCGCAAACCAATCAATATACGCTTATTGTGATTTTTTTTACAAAAATGTAGAATACATAATCGGCCTAAACTGAGGAAACTTTTTTTTATTTTTTATTGAGGGATATTTATTATAGCAAAAAGTAAGATAGTGTTTTTTTCTAAATGGTCACTCTTCTTCTGTCTATAGCGCAAAAACCTTAAACCGTAGAGGTGATCAAATACAATCATAAGAAAGCTCTATTTGTATGAAAAAAAAAAAGACGCAAATTTTGTTTGGGTACAGTGTCGCATGACCGTTCAATTGTCAGTTAAAGCGATGCAGTGCCAAATTGTAAAAAGTGCTCTGGTCAGGAAGGGGGTAAAATCTTCCGGGGCTGGACCGGCTAAAACAATTACATTTATTCTGGAATATTTCTATGCAGTGATAAATATAAAGAACCAACTATATTGGGTAGGGAACAAAATATCGAATTCACTCTGAGAATTTGTTATTTAAAGATTTTTTTCTTTTAAAAATAAAACACTGTTTTGCAGATCTTCAGACAGTATTGTAATACAATATTGTGCATGACCGACCCCCTTGTCATAGGCAGGTAGATTGATACAAGCTACCTGCACCTACTCTCCCTTATGCTGATCATACAAAATTTGGTCAAGGTACCCAAAGCCAGATACAAGTCCAAAGGAGAAAGAAGGTTTGCTTTCCAAGGTCCCAGACTATGGAACGCTTTACCAACCAGCATTCGGTTGGAGGAAAACCACCTGACCTTCAGAAGACGGATTAAAATTCTGCTCTTTTGATGTCAAGAGAGACAGGAACAACGAGCGCCCAGAGGCGATTTAGTTTGCATGTGTCACGCTATATAAGTTTTTCATTAATTTTTCATTCATTCATACACAATTTTTCCTAATTCAAATACATTTTTTAAGAATGTTCATTCGATTTCCTAATCATTAGTAGGGTCAAATCGATGTTCGCTTTCAACTACAGTGACAGGAAGATTAAAAGAAACAGAAAAGAAAACTTCTTGGTCTAATGACGTTTCAGACAGTGTATGTGATTTTCGTTCAGAATAGACATTTATTTTAAAATAGAATGTTAATAGCAAGTGACAATTTTCGAAGGACATTCATTCATGCATCAAATATACAAAGAATTTTCGGACAAATATTCTCATCCAAAAATCTATACGTCTATACATTTTTTTTTTTTATCAAATGTCATGATGGGTTTAAGAATTATTTTTTCCCTTTATAGTACAAAAAACAGTAAAATGTAGGATACACAGGGTATTTTTTTTTAAACATGTTTTTGTTGAAGAAGTTGCATACAGAGTACAAAGCAGAACATATGAACATTTTCAAAGATGTAATACAAAGAAAACAGGACAAGTTGAGGGCAATCACAAAAAGGTAAGGCAATCACAAAAAGGTAAGGTAATACCATTGTGCAGTCAGACACCGAGAGAGTAGGACGCTCTCAAACGAGTCTCTCTCTCAGGGGTAGTGCAGGGTCCTCCCCACTGTGCGGCTCCAGGCCTCACAGACAGGCAGGATTTCCACCTCCCTGTCAGCTATCCATCTGCCACTGGCCACTCGGACAAGCTCCTCTCCCCCCTCCAGGAATTCCACAGCTTTCCCCCGGTGCACCTGACCTGGTAAGCCACCCATTGGGAGCTGCAGGCGGCCGTCCTTCTCAGGACAAGCCACAGTAGCTTCCCCCAATCCCCACGGCTTTTCTCCTCTCCTCACCCCATACCCCATACCCCTACCCCCGCTCGGGCGTCCTTTCCGCCAGCCATCCCCACAAACCGCCGCTACCCTCGGGCGTGCTGTTTTCTTTCCTCCGCGCCGATCAGTGGAGATTCGCGGCAGCCGCGACTTAGGAAAGGCCGCGGCTTCATCCGCGGCCTAGCGGCGCGCCGCTCTCCACCCCCCAACAGTCGGCACGACTTCAATAATCGGGCCAGAAAGCCCCCCCTACCCCAGTAGAGCCCCCTTGCCCTCCAATCATCTCCCTTAGCCCCCCTGGCGCCACTCAGCCTGGTACCCCCCAGCCTGGATCCTGCTGCCAGGTCGGCGGCCATCTTGCTCCACCCTGCCCTATCCCTCTCAAATTCATTAAAACTTGATCCAGGGCTTAAACTCGATCGCCTCTTTAGGGGTCAGGAAGGAATTTTTTTCCCTACCACAGCATATTGGCGCAGCGTGGTCAGGTTTTTTTTGCCTTCCTCTGGACCAAGCCAGGATCAGAGGATTCAGTTATCCTTGTGAATCCACCCCCCCCCCGCCCCTTGGTTCCACGGCGGCCATGGTTAATCGGCAATACTCGGCGAAGAACATTTGGGATCTGGGTCGATTTGCCGCAATTCTGCCGGCCGCCACCAAAAAAGCCCTAAGAAATCTGCGACTTTTGAGGATCGATCGACGATCGACTGCCAGAAATCGCAGCCATTTACCCCAGCCTAAGCACATATCATGTGCTTTGATCAACACTAGATCAGCAGTAAAACACCGATTGGAAATCCATGATTTCTTATTGCGACATGACTTAGTCTGCCTCTTTATTACAGAGAGCTGGCTCACAGCCGACTGTAACACCATTCTAGGAGAATTGGTGCCAGAAAACTACCGTATTATAACGGAAAACAGAATAGGGCAAAGAGGAGGAGGACTGGCGGTGATCCAAAAGACGCGTCTTGCGATCACTAAACCAAGCCTCCAAAACCCTCTTCCATTCATGGAAACCCTGACTCTTCAACTGCAAGTAAACGGCCAGGAGACCATCCGGATTCTACTCTGCTATAGGCCACCAGGCCCCAAGTCGCAGCTGCTCCCATCTTTGACGGACTTTGTCTCCACTTATACCCTGAACAGCAAACACCTTTTGCTGCTCGGGGACTTCAACCTCTGGGCCAAATCCCCGCAAGACCCCATTGCCGACGCCTGCATCGACCACCTGGAAGGATTAGGGCTTCAGCAACTAGTATGTGGGCCCACACATGCTTCAGGTCATACGCTCGATCTTATTTTCAGACAAGATCTGGAAATAAAAATCTTGGAAAATGAACCATTGCCATGGACAGATCACCATGCAATTAGATTCATTATTTCCGAATTCCCCCCCTTAACAAAAACATCAAATCCAGTGACAACACACTGGACCAGATGTCAGAAGAAGCTCCACTCGGAACTCTTCAAAACCACGTTAGGGGAAAAAATAAACATAATTCAGCCGCACCAAACAGCGGAAGAAACACTGGAGGCCATAAACATAGCACTATTGCAGTCAGCTGACTTGATAGCGCCGAAACGAAAGACCCAGATCGGGAAAAATAACTCCGGCTGGTTCAACAACCAGCTGGCGTTACTGAAGCAAGAGCGCAGAAGGGCAGAAGCAGCCTGGAAAAGAAGCTCTTCAGATGAGAACCTCTCGATCTACAAGGCAATAACCAGAAAATACTACAAGCAAATCTTCGAAGCCAAGAAAAACTATTTTTCTGAGGCTATCAACGGTGCCCTAAACCGCCCCCGCGAACTCTTCAAGCTGGTCACTCAGACCATGAATCCAGGATGTCTTGAAGCGCCCAACTTGGATACACAAGAATTTTGCGATGAGTTATCGGATTGCTTCATTAACAAAATTGAGGCAATCCGGCAAAGCATTCAGCAGAACAATTGCTCTCCCAGCCCCCCTCGTAGTTATTTACACAGCACCGGCAGTAATTCACCACAGTTAGGTGAGTTCACGCTGGAACCCATCTCCATTCAGACCACAAAAAATATCATCGGCACTCTGCGCAACAGCACTGCGCCAAATTATATTATCCCCACCAAACTGCTGAAGGAATGCGCCGACATCCTGGCACCTCCTGTCACGCAGCTTATCAACCAATCCTTCAGGGAGGGCATAATGCCCTCCCAGCTGAAGGAGGGCTTCATTCAACCCATCTTGAAGAAAGCCACCTTGGATCCTAAGGATCCACTCAACTGGCGCCCCATAACAGGCCTAAATGTTCTCTCCAAGGTAATGGAGAAAGCAGTGGTACAGCAGCTGCAACAGCATCTAGATACCCACAACTTACTCGACCCATTTCAATCAGGATTCCGTCCCGGACACGGGACGGAAACAGCATTGCTTAAGATATGGGATGACGTTCTCGAGGCCGCAGACGAAGGAGAATCTTCTCTTCTGGTTCTGCTGGACCTAAGCGCAGCCTTTGATACAGTAGATCACAAGCTGTTATTGACTCGACTGGCCAAAATAGCCAAAGTCGCAGAAAGCGATCTACCTTGGTTCTCTTTTTTGGAAATCCGATCGCAAATAGTGAAGCTAGGACCCTTCACTTCTGAACAACGCACATTATCGTGCGGGGTCCCTCAAGGATCTCCCCTATCGCCAATGTTATTCAACATCTATGTGCGTCCTCTTTGCGAAATCATCAGCAGCCAAAAACTGCTTTATCATTCATATGCAGACGACACGCAACTGTACTTCCGCATTTGCAATAAAAAAGATCAACACCTCAATCTAGAGACTTGTCTCTCTTTGATAGAGGACTGGATGACAAAGAGTTATCTCAAACTCAACGGAGCGAAAACAGAACTTCTTCTGTTTCACGCCAAGCGTAGGAATCAATCGGCAACAACCTGCATCCCCCCGCCCATTCTGGGCAAAATCATCACCCCTAGCGCCAAAGTCAAAAGTCTTGGGGTCATCTTTGACTCCGACATGACAATGAACGCACAAATAGGGTCAGTAGTCAGCGGATCTCACCATCTGCTGCGCCTACTACGCAGACTCACGCCTTTTATTCCCAAGAAAGACATAGCGGTCGTGGTGGGAGCGATTGTAAACTCCAGACTGGACTATGCAAATGCCCTTTACCTCGGACTCCCCAAGTACCAAATCGCTCGTCTTCAAGTCGTTCAAAATACGGCCGCCAGACTTGTGACTGGGAAAAAACCCTGGGAATCAATCTCACCTTCACTGAGATCCCTTCACTGGCTACCAGTTAAAGACAGAATCACCTTTAAAGCTCTCTGTCTAACGCATAGATGTATCCATGGGAATGCTCCCCATTATCTATGCAAAAAATTAAAACTTCACAATCCCAATCGTATTCTACGATTCACCAATCAAAATCGGCTTCAGATACCGAAGGCCAGATACAAGTCCAAAGGAGACAGGAGATTCGCTGTCCAAGGTCCCAGACTATGGAACGCCTTACCAGCCAGCATCCGGCTGGAGGAGAACTACTTAGTCTTCAGGAGAAAGATTAAGACTCATCTCTTTTGATCTCAAAGGAGACAGGAACAACAAGCGCCCAGAGGCGATTTACTTCGCATGTGCTGCGCTATATAAGTTTTTCATTCATTCATTCAATACGTGCACGAGAAAGTATAGGAGTGGTGATGCTCTCAATTCCAGGGGGTGGAGAGGCCCAGTAACCCTGTATGGCATGGGGGGGAGCCTTGAAGGGCACATCCGTAATGTAGGAAAGAAAAGGGAGAACAGTGGAATAGAAATAAAAATTAAAGAGGGGGGGGCATTAACACCGCGAGGGGTCATGGTATAGAAAAGACATCTTCTCGAAATTCACCATCTCCGTGGGGGTGAGAGTATACATCATGTAAGGTTTCCATAAGTGGTAGAAACGCGTTCTGCTCCGTTCATGGGTTAGTCTTTGCCTGGGTGTGTGGTTAGGGGCGACCAGGGGAGCAGTTAAGGGTCCCAGTGGCCGAAGATGAGTAGTAAAGGGTCCTTGGGTAAACGCAACAGGGTGACATCGAAAACATATTGGATGACTTGGTCCCAAAATGCGGCGATATATGAGCAAGACCAAAAACGGTGAGCCAAATTGGGTTTGGGTTGGTGGCATTCTAGGGTGGCATGAACTCGGCTGAAAGGAATGTGGGCCGGGTGGACGATTTTGATTTAAGTCTCTCTCCAGATCTCGTTGGGTACGAGTCTGTGAATGGTGTTGAGGCCATGTAGAAGTTTCTCCACCAGCTCAGAGTCGGGGAAGTCCTTTGACCAGTTGGCAGCAGACGAGGATGTTTGGGGGGGGTGGTTTGCAGAAGGAGAGGGAGGTAGATGTCCGAAATCTTGTACGAACCCCGGGCGAAAAGGGTGTCAAACTCACTCCTTTTTTTTTTTTTTTAATATTCATTCTTTATTTCTTTTCATATCATACAAAATGTTCAGTTGTTCATTTAAAAAAAAACCAGAGGAGACTGTTCGTTATAACTATAAACACATAATTTAAACATTGATATACATTGTCCTATCATAAATCTTAACTTATATCAGGAGGTGAGTAATCTCTTAGTTAAGGGGGGAACACCCACTCTTTCTCATTCTAGTTGATATTATCGCTTTTACTACTTGGCCCCTCTCCCTTTGACCCTTTCCAGCCGACATTCCTCTCTCCTCAGGTGATACACCCTTTTTTCTCCAGCCATGGCTTCCACATGTCCTCAAAGTCTCTAAGTTTTCCCCTTTTTATATAGACTGCTCTTTCTTTACAGAGGGACTCATTGACTGCCTCAATCCAGTCACTTACTGCCGGTGGTGAAGTTGCCTGCCACCTCATGGCTATTCGTTTTCTAGCTTGGAATAAACATCTTAATATTACGACTGTGGTATTTCTTTTCTCCTTCCGTTCCTGCCTATAACCCAGTACACACAGTGTGGCCTCCATTTCTAGTGAGATTGTAAATATATCTCTCAAGGTGTCCATCACACCCTTCCAGTACCGGACCAGCTTTGGACAGCGCCACACCATGTGTACTAGGTCTCCCTGCCCCGGGCATCTAGGGCATTTATCATCTGGTCTTTTGCCGAATTTAAAAAGTGTCTTTGGCGTATAGTAAGCTCTATTTATCAACATCAGGTGGGAGATTTTCTGGGGGGGTGAAAGTGACACCTTTGATCCCATCTCTAATATTCTCTTCCACTGTTCTTGTGATATTTCCCCTATATCTTCCTCCCATCTTTCTCTTACTTTGAGCAGATGTGCCCCTGTATTGATCTTTTTGATTATCTGCGTGTATATTTCAGATATGAGGCCCTTAGTTGGTCCCCCTTTAGCTAATTTTTGAAACAGGAACATTTTGGACCACACTAATTTTTGTGTCCTAAACTGGGCTTCAAGAGCGTGGCCTACTTGTAAATAGGTAAAGAATGAGTGTTGCGGGACATTAAATTCTAATCTCAGATCCTGAAATTTTTTATAGGTATCGCCCTCATACAGGTGTATCAACCTTTTTATACCGCATTTTTCCCATTCCCCCACCTTTCCTAACCGTAGTATTTCTTGTAACTTAACATTGTTCCACAGGGGAGTATACTCATTAAATCCAGTGTAGCCCATTAGCCTCTTAACTTTTTCCCAAATTTTTATTATCATTTTAACTGTTGGTATCCTATATCTAAAGGAGTTTGCTTCGAGTAATTCAATGACCGAGTCATGTGGGGCCCCACTCAGCATTACTCTCCCACTAGAGGTCTCCCCTCCCTGGGTATTGCATCCCATTAGTTGTTGCAATTGTGCTGATAGATAATAAGCCTCAGGATGGGGGACAGCCAATCCCCCTTCCACTACTGGAAGCTGCAGTGTACGTAATCGAATCCTGGGTTGTCCCCCTTTCCATATTAGTTCCCTAAAAAGGGTTTCGATTTTGTTGAACCATTTTCTACCAATCCAGACCGGGCTATTATGCATTATATACAGCAGCTGTGGCTGCCAGATCATCTTAATTAAGCTACATCTGCCAGCCACTGATAACGGGAGCCGTTTCCAGATACCAATTTTTTGTTTAAATTTAACCAGTAGTGGGGTTAGGTTTTTATCTATGTATTGTTTGGGGTCTTTCGTTACTCGTATCCCTAGATATTTCAATGTATCCACTACCTTCACTTGTGGTATTCCCACTATCCCAGCTTCTCTAATTGGATCTACCGGTAATAGCTCTGATTTTCCCCAATTTATTTCCAATCCCGTGAAGCTACCGAATTCCTCCACTATGCTCATGGCTCGTACCAGGGAATGTTCCGTGTCGCCCAGATAGAGAAGGATATCATCGGCATAGAGTGCGATTCTTTCGTCCCCCATCTTTCTTTGGAATCCAAGTAACTCAGTACTTGACCTTATGGCAATCGCCAGTGGTTCCATCGCTAGGGCAAAGAGAAGGGGTGACAAAGGACACCCCTGTCTCGTTCCCCTCTCTAGGAGAATCTTTTTTGAAAATTCGTTATTAATTTTAATTTTGGCACTAGGGTCATTATAAAGCATTTTTATCCAGCCAGTAAATTTCGGACCAAATCCGAACTTTCCCAGCACCCTCCAGATATATCCCCATTCTACACTGTCAAATGCTTTTGTCACATCTAGTGACACTACAGCTCTCGTTCCCTCTAAATCTGTCGGGGTTTGCAAATTTAAAAAGGTCCTTCTTATATTTGTACTGGTGGATCTATTAGCTATGAATCCCGTTTGATCTGGATGGATCAGTTTTGAAATCAATCTATTAAGTCTCGCAGCCAAGACCTTAGCTACTATTTTGGCGTCCGGACACAAGAGGGAAATTGGTCTGTATGACGCTGGGTCTAAGGGGTCCTTGCCTTCTTTTAATATAAGTATTATGGTTGCCTCCATCATTGACACTGGGAGTCTCCCCTCAATGTCTGCTCCATTCAATGCTTTTAACAGCTCAGGAAGTAATATTTCTCCATAGTACTTATACATTTCTGTCGGGAGTCCATCTGGGCCAGGTGACTTGATTTGCCATATCAGCTACTGCTTGCTGTATTTCTGTTAATGATATCGGGTGTTCCAACTCGTCTCTTTCTACTTGGGTGATAGCTGGAATCTCTAACCTCCCCAGGAACTCCTCCATCTCTGCTTCCATCCCCACCTTCTGTGTAGTATACAGCTTTTCGTAATATCCCTGAAATGTCCGCACTATCTCTGCTGTATCTGTTATTATTATTCCTCCTGCAGTTCTGATGGCCCGAATATCAGAGGGTGGAGAGTTTGACTTCACCAATTGCGCGAGCATCCTTCCAACACTCTCACCCTCTACAAAGGATGATTGTCGCACAAAGATTCGTCTAGTCTCCACCTCTCTCATAATTACCGTCCTATACACTATTTGTTTATCTAGCCATATTGCTTTTTTCTCTGGCGTTGGGTCAATAACATAGTTATTTTCTGCCACCAGTACTTCTCTACGGGTGTTTTGTTCACCTTTTCTCGCCTGTTTATTAATTTTAGCCACCTGTTGGATCAGGATACCCCTCAGGTATGCCTTCAGGGTATCCCATATTATTCCCGTCCCTGCGGAGCCTTCATTTAGTTCCACAAATTCCCTCAGTTTGGGCACTATCCCATCTGTTTCTTTTATTATCTCTAACCAGTAGGGGTTAATTCGCCATTCTTTCCTAATTTTTTGTCCTTCTAGATTTATTATTAGGATCATTGGGGAGTGGTCCGAGACTCCTCGTGGCAAATACTCTATTTTTCCTATGCTCCTTAGTGCTCTCTCGTTCCCCAGGGCCATATCTATCCTGGAGAGTGTGGAATGCGTGCTTGAGTAACAGGAGTATTGCTGGATGCCCGGATTCCTCACTCTCCACATATCTACTAGTCCAACTTCTTCCATAAGTTGGCTCAGCCGGCTTTTCCCTATGGGGTCTGAATATGACGGTACCGGAAACCTATCGGCCCCTGGATCTAAGACCTCATTGAAGTCTCCTACTACTACTACCGGTATATTTTCCTTCCCTTGTATAAATTCATTTAATCTTAACATTATATCCATTTTCAAACTCACTCCTGAACCATTTGCTATCATCCCTGCAGGTGTTTTCCAGGAAACTGATGCAATGACCGTTTTGGAAAATGTGTGATGGAGGGAGAGAGAACTTGTCTGCCAGGGCTCTAAAACCGATGGGGCGACCCGACTGTGGGTCACAAAGTAAAAAGAAGTCCTCGAGTCCCTTGCCCTGCCAGATGAGGTAAGGTTGGTTTTCCAGGCCAGGGAGGAAGCTTGGGTTTCCCCGGATTGGGAGGTAGCGGGAGATAAAGGAAGGGAGATTGAGGGCTTTCCTGACCTCTCTCCAGGCGATAACCGTGTCATGAAGAAGGAGATTGTATTGGAGGGGTGGGGGGATAGATTTCCAGTGACAATGGAGAGGGGCCGTTAAGGAGAAGGGGTGGACCATTGCTGATTCCAAGTGGTAGTTTGAGTACCGGGAGGACTGGGTCACCCAGTCTAGACTCGTCCTTAACAGACAGACCAAGTTATATGTTCTGATGTTAGGTAAGGCAATGCCCCCCTCGCGCCTGGGAAGATGGAGTTTGACAAAAGCTATGCGCGCCCGTTTGCCTCGCCAGAGAAATTTAGATATGGCAGAGTTTAGAGCTTTAATGTCTATGTGGCGTATAAGTAAGGGAATGGTCTGTAGTGGGTACAGTAGGCGGGAAAAGCTGACCATCTTCACTAGGTAACATCTACCCAGTAGCGAGAGAGGCAGGTCCATCCAGTTGTCCAATTCCTGGGAAATTTTCGTGAACAGGGGGGATAGTTGAGATGGTATAAGGAGGAGGGCAATTTACCTATTTTAATTCCCAGGTACGTGATGTGAGATTTTGCGACAGTAAATAAGGATTTTTGGGACCAGGAGGGGACAGGAAGGGAGCCTATGGGGAGAATTTCGCTTTTGCTGTAATTGATGCGGAGTCCCGAGCATTGTCTGATATTGTCAAAAGTTTATTTTATCGTGGACATGTCCTGGGAGGGGTCGGATGTGAAGATAAGGACGTTGTTGGCAAAGAGGGAGGTACTGGACTGCGCACTTCCAAAATGCTCCTTGGGCATGCCTTGTATATTTGTTTCTCTATTTATCGTATGTTATTTCTATTTTGATTACTGATCAGACGGCAGACAGACCTTCCCCCCCCCCATCCTCCCCCTCTCCCCCTCTTTGACCTTCCTTGCTATTCCCCTCTCCCCCTCTCCCCGATTTCTTGAGGTAACCGGTTTGCATTTCATTTATGGTTCCCTGTTAGGGAGTTAATTTTATCTTTTCAATTTGTGATTTTACCTTTGTAATTTTGGTCCCCATGTGGAGAAATGTTGTACAATTGATCTACCTAGTCTCCTTAATTTTATCCTTGTATGGTAACCTGTTTTACAAACTTTTCCTTCAATAAAAACTATTTGACTAAAGAGGGAGGTACGTAGGTCATGGTCCCCAGTCTGGATACCATGGAGGGGGGCTACCTGGGTCAGATAACGGGATAAGGTTTCTAGGGCAATATTGAAAAGGGGCGGGGATAGTGGGCAGCCCTGTCTCGTGCCTTTGTGTAGACGGAATTCATCTGAGAGGAGGCCCGCAGCCACCAATTTTGCGGCCGGGGCAGTGTACATGGTCTTGACGAGGTGGGTAAAGGGGCCAAGGACGTCCATTTTAGACATGACCATGGAGAGCCATTCGAAGCGGACGTTATCGAAGGCCTTCTCCACGTCCAATGTAATGATGGCATGGTCCCCCTTCGGGTCACATGTTGCGTGTTCCAGGGCTAACATTACCTTCCTAATATTCATGGTGGCCGTCCTGCCCTTTACAAAACCTGATTGGGCGTGGTGGATCAGGGAGGGTATAACGGTTGCCAATCTGGTGGCAACAATCTTGGAGAGGATCTTGACATCGAGGTTCAAGAGTGGAATGGGCCTGTATGAACCGGGTTCTAGAGGGTCTTTCCCTTTCTTCTCCAAAAGTTTCATAATAGAGATCGCAATGTCGTGGATGTCCGCTTCCGAGATCAATGGGAGGAGGGAATCAGAGCAAAATAGAGAGTCCAGTCTCGTGAAGACGTTGTGAGGGTTAGAATAAAAATGTGAATTCCCTGTCTGCCAGGTGGCTTAGATGCCATATATCGTGAAGGTGTAAAGAGTCCATTGTTGACGCCAATAAGGTCTGGGCGAGAGGTACTGAGGGGAGTCGTGGATTCCTAGTTTAGGATCTGTCATCTGTCAGGTGCATGGTTGAGTTGAAATCCCCGCCTATCAAGTGGGGGTGGGCTGGGTCACGTAGTACCCAAGTCGTGAGCTCCCCAAAGAATTTGCTCGTGGGACTGTTGGGCGCATACACGTTTGTGATGATTATGACACTGGTCCCCAGTTGGATTCGGGCAGATACGAAACGGCCCTCGGAGTACGAGTCCGTGGAGAGGACAGTGCAAAGAAGGTTTTTTGTTAATGAGGAGCATAACACCCGCTTTACGTCCACAAGAGTCAGATCCGAGGACCGTTCCCAGGCCAACTTCCAACGCAGGACTCACTATGCTGCATTTTACCCGCGGTACTTAAAGGGGGGCAGAGGCAGCAAGAGTAGGGTGTGGGGGGGGAAGAGCCAAGCAGGGATCCCAGTGGGAAAACGGAAAGAACACTGCAAACAGTTGAAACGTAAATGATACATAACATAGCACATATGCATAATACTTTAAACAATAACTACCAGTTTTATAAAATAACTTTGAGCCTGGGGGGACCAGGGTGGACTGAAGGTGATGCATAGTAACAGCAAAGGAGTAGAGCAATCGAGAGAGAGTCAAGAAGAGGAGATACGTTGTTGGTTCGGTACAGAGGCTCTGAATCTTTTTGGAGACGCTTTACGCGGGCTTCCGTGTTCCAAGGCCTTAGTGGTGGGTGCTGATCTGGGAGATGGGTTAAGGTGGGGGCCCGAATGTTGCGATCTCAGGAAAGCCTCGGCTGCAGAAGGGTCGTGGAAAGAGAGTTGTTCCCCGTTGGGTGCTTTGAGCCGGAGGACGGCCGGGAAAGCCAGAGTGAATTTAACCTGCATACGGTGGAGCTCTGAGCAGATCTGCTGGAACGCTTTTCTCTTCTTGGAGACTTCAACGGAATAGTCCGCAAAGACCAGGATGTTCATGCCGTCTATCTGAAGGGATCTGGACTGTCTGAATTTCTGCAGGATGAGGGCCTTCTCCGAATAATTGAGGTACTTGGCGATCACAGGGCGAGGTGATTTGCGGTCTGAGTTGAAAAGACCCATACGGTGGGCACGCTCAACTGTGCAGGGGCCTGGGAGGCCCAAAGCCTCAGGGATGCCGTGTGAGCAGAGATCCGAGAGCGCCGAGGGTTGTAGCGATTCAGGGATGCCCACAAAATGCAGGTTACTCCTCCTGGATCTGTTCTCCAAATCGTCCAGCTTGTCGAGTATGTATTTATTCGTCTTGTCTTGAGCCAGTTCCGTGGATTGGGCCTGGTAAAGTTCTTCTTCAATGTTGGAAATGCGATGCTCAGCTTCGTTCAGCCTGGATGCATGCTCTCCCAGTTCAGCGTGGAGCTTCTGCATACCTGTATTGATGGCCTTCTCCACTGATGAGGCTATCATTGGGAATAATAGAGCGGCCACTGCCTGGGCTATTAGCTCTATATTGTGAATGTCCCCTGTTTGTGGAGGAGGTGGGGAGGGTAGGACAGTCTGAGGGGAGGTTGGAGGGGCTGATGCAGCGCTCACCTCCATCGCGGGTGCCGTTTCTGCGGCCGGATCCGTGCATGCCGAAGCCGGGGGCCTTGATTTGCGGCTGCCCCGTCCGCGCCGCGGCAGCCTCGTACGACCGTGCGCCGCTTTTTTCAAGGAATCTGTCCATCCTTACCTAGGGGGGGTGGCGGATGGTGCTGGCGATGCTTAGTGGCGGGTCTGCAGGATTTGTAGGCCGATTTTAGGAGTCTGTCTGCGGGAGCTGATGTGGCAGCTACTCCATATAGCGCAGGAACCGGAAGTGACATGGTATTTTAACCACTTAAGCCCTGGACCAATATGCTGCTAAATGCCCAAAGGTGTTTTTACAATTCGTCACTGCGTCCCTTTAACAGACAATTGCGCGGTCGTGCGGCGTGGCTCCCAAACAAAATGTGTGTCCTTTTCTTTCCACAAATGGAGCTTTCTTTTGATGGCATTTGATTGTCTTTGCGATTTTTATTTTTTGCAATATAAATGGAAAAAGACTTTTTGTTACGAGAAAAAAAAATCGCAATATAAAAAAAACTACCTACCTAGCGGCAACAGTGACACTAATACAGCGATCGGAAAACCGATCGCTTAGTGACACTGGCAAGGGGGTGAAAGGGTTAACTAGGGCGGTGATCAAGGGGTTAAACCTTTATTAGGGGGGTAGGGGGCTACCCTGAACCTAACACTAACTGCCTGTCACACTGACACTAAATGCAGTGATCAGTAAATATATGATCACTGCTATTGGTGACACTGTGATAGGGGGCTGGGGGGGTGATCTGAAGGGGTTAAGTGTGCCTATGTGTACTGGTGTCAGTGTAGTGTTGTGCAACTTACTTGTGATGTCTTCTCTCCTCTCGCCGGATTGAAAATACCGCCGAGAGGAGAGGTGACATCACTTCCTCTGCCTGTGTTTACATTACACGGGCAGAGGGCGGGCAGAGGGGGGAAAGCGGATTCGCTGGGGACGGACAGAAACGAACAGCCTCCCCCTCATCCGGGATCGCTCCCAGAGGCTTACCGACCGCCGCATGTAGCGGGGGGGTCCCGATCGGACCCCGGACCCGCGGGAAGGCAGGGACTTGCCAGCACGTCCATCTGCCTGTACGTGCCATTCTGTGAACGTACATTTAGATGCGGCGGTCGTTAAGCGGTTAACTGAGTCAAACATGAAGCAACATGGGAGAATATACATTTTCACACCAGATGCAGTTCCGTGCGCTTTTTTCTGTACTAAAAATGCACGCACATCGTTTTTCATGTATTCCAGTGACTCTAGTTTACACCAAGGCAGTTAGTCCTGGCCATTTTCTGCATTGGAAACTGACCGGAAACTGATGCACTGGTGTGAACTAGAGGATTAGTACATGGAAAACATGCATTTTTAGGGCCAGTTCACACCACAAAAATGCACCTCATCGCCAGGATGTCAAATCAGATGTACAATGTCCTCTGGAGAAACCTTACTTGCAGCGTTGGAACAGCAGGTGGTGGCCCTGGAGATCCAACAGGATTCGCATGTGGATACCGCAGTGACCCTTCAATTACATCTGGAGGACTTCGAGCACCGGAGTCATTGTAATAACCTGTGGCTTCAGGGCCTCCCAGAGGCCACAGGTGCGGAACATCTGGCAGACACAGTTATTGTTATTTTCCACAAAGTGCTGGGGGATATATTCACTGCAAACCTAGAATTCGATAGAGTTCATAGAGCCATGGGGCCTAAATCTGTAGATTCTAACAGTCCTGTTCTACTAATCCTAACAGAAACTGTCCTGTTGGGAACTAGCATGTAGCTGGTTCACATATTAGGAATTAATGACAGCTGTTGAAATTCCTTTGTTTTGACAGTTTTTTGTCTCTATACATGCTCTTTGTTCATTTACCATGTTTACCCTCATTTAGCTGGGGTGGTTTGGATAGGCTTTGTCTAATGTCACCAATTTAGGCCGGTGCACATATTCCCAGCTGCGAGACTGTGTACGTTTTATCAATATTTTGCTACCTTAGACCTAGAGGCAGAGCTCTATTAGACTAGCCTCTAACTTTTTCTCTGTCCTCCTATTCTTCTTTAACCTCTTCAGCCCCGGAAAGTTTCACCCCCTTCATGACCAGGCCATTTTTTTGCGAAACTTTTTTTGTCTATTATTAGGGCTTTGGAAATTAAAGATTAATTCCTCAATTAATCATTCATTTTTTTTATCGACCAAAATTCTTTTGGTCGGTACTAGTGGTGCAACGGATCGTAAATGATCCGTGATTCGAATGGGTCACCATATGCGGATCAGCACACCACGTGATCCACTGAGCTCTGCTCCTGCCTCGGCCATGAGAAAGGCCATGGCAGACATCTTGGTCCACCTGACGGCGGCCTAGGTTAGCCTGGAGCGGCGCGCTGATGTCATCACCCGGCCTCAACTACTCGTGTTCGGACGGCTTCTCTGATAAGACTAAGCAAGCACCAATCTTCCTATACAGTGGGAAAGATGTGGACCATATTACAGTGGGGGAGACGTCTGTGGTTATTACAGTGGGGGAGACGTCTGTGGCTATTACAGTGGGGGAGACGTCTGTGGCTATTACAGTGGGGGAGACGTCTGTGGCTATTACAGTGGGGGAGACGTCTGTGGCTATTACAGTGGGGGAGACGCCTGTGGCTATTACAGTGGGGGAGACGCCTGTGGCTATTACAGTGGGGGAGACGTCTGTGGCTATTACAGTGGGGGGAGACGTCTGTGGCTATTACAGTGGGGGGAGACGTCTGTGGCTATTACAGTGGGGGAGACGTCTGTGGCTATTACAGTGGGGGAGACGTCTGTGGCTATTACAGTGGGGGAGACGTCTGTGGCTATTACAGTGGGGGAGACGTCTGTGGCTATTACAGTTGTACAAATTGTAATCAGTAACAGTACAATTTATTATATGTTATACTATGATTCTATCACATAGTCGCTGCTGTCATTCACTGCTATGTTTGTTTTCACTTTAGCGAAGTATACAACTTGGCTTTGGTGGTATTTGATTACGTCTGTGGTTTCTATTTTTTGCGCAAAAAAAATAAAAGGGACTGCCAATTTTGAAAAAATATATTTATGGTCGTGGCCTTCTGACCGAGAGTGATGTGGATCACATAAACACACGACAAGACTTACAACATAAAATAGACCTGAAGTGTGCCTTGGTGGTCTGGTCAGTATGCCAAGAAAAGGGGGCATACCCAAAGTAAGTAATGGGTAGTTAATTGAAGAAGGATATGCTGAGAAGTGCCCTGAAAAAGGGAAGGGCGGGAGGGTGTCGAATGCGAAGACTCACGGACATGAGGTGAGCTGGGAAGAGTCGGCCCAGTGACGTGTAGTACTGCACACTGAACCGACAAAGAGCATGTGTGAGTGGGCTGCTTAAATACTCTCCGGGCTCCTCCCATAAACTCAGGCCACCATACTGGCCTTCTTATTTATGGTCGTGGCCCTCTGACCGAGAGTGATGTGGATCACATAAACACACGACAAGACTTACAACATAAATAGACCTGAAGTGTGCCTTGGTGGTCTGGTCAGTATGCCAAGAAAAGGGGGCAAAAGACTCAGATAGGGAAATAGCTTATATTGATTTCTTGTATTTATTGAGCCAGCTTGGTAAAGGCTTGTGCCATTTCTTCCTGAGGATCTGGGATGTATGTGGCAAAACAAGGAGACTTCCCATCAGCCTGGTATCTTGATTACGTGGTCTGGTACTCCCTGTTGTGAGGCAGTTGAGGCTGCTCTAATTCGGAAAGAATGTCCTGAAAACAGACTGGCATTTGAAGCCCAAGTTGCTTAGGATTCTGACATGCTTGACAAACTGGCTGCCACTCAGGGAGCTGGTTTAGAAAGGGTAGCAACGAGCTACAATCAGATTGGCTGGGTAGATGGAGCAGTAGTCGGTCAAACACCGTCACTGGGCATCAGGCATTGTTAGTCTGAAACAGGTTGATGTCAACCCCCGGGGCTGGTTTGTTGCGTTTGCAGACAGAGTGTAGGGGTTCGAAAGCGAGTCGGGTGGCGTCGGAGCAGTGACTGACTGCCGGAGCCACTGACTGTAAATTCACTAGGTCGTAGGGAACCGTAGAAGGCCTGGTAGATGGCTGCTAGGATGACTATGCTGGGCAAGGCCCTAAATGGGGAACGAGTAAGGATTTCAGACATGTGCCTAAAGAGGGCACTCTTGAAAGGTAGGCGCTTGCCACTGACTACAGGTTGGTGCTTCTGTATGCTCTGTAGGAGGGACTTGACTGCATGGGCTTGAGAATACTGACAGTTTACTGGGGTCCTGCAGGCACAGGAAATGCTGGACGCCATCTAGATATGGCGTGATAGTATTGTGAGAAAGGGTCAGCTGCGTGTGGCAATACGATATGAAGGCTAGGACGTGTCTAACGTTGCCTATTGCTGCTCCGAGGCAAGTGGCCAAAAATTAGCAGTTAGTGTTCCAAGCAGTGTGATAGGCCTTCAGTGTGTTGCGTGCCAAGGAGTGGTAATAAGCTGGGTTGAGTTGGTGAGATGCTACTTCAGTCCATCGTCAGCAATGACCAGGGTGGGACAGGGATGGTTATTGGGTCAGCTCCAGGCTCTTGCTGGAAAAACAAATAAGGTTAGAATGGGACAGAGCATCAGCTGCGATTTTGCATTTGCCTGGAATATGACTACAGAAGATATTAAACTGGTGACGGAGTGACAGCTGTGCGAGCCTGCGCAGGAAGGACAAGATGGGGAGAGGCTTGATCTACCTTAATTGATGAAGTCGGCTGTGGCCTGATTGTCTGTGGTGAAGAACACTGTCTGTCCAGTTCAAGTGTGGCCCCAAACCTGGGCAGCTGCAACAATGGGGTACAGCACGAGACGTGATGAAGACTGGGTGAAGCAGAAATTTAAGAGAATTTCTGGGGGCCAAGGTTTGGAGAACCAGTGGCGGATGAAAAATGCACGCAAAAGCCTGTGGTGGCTCGGCTGACACTGCCGGGATGAAGATTGAAATGCTGTTCTATCAGGTGGGGAAGTTGTCCCACATAGCTAAGTCTGCTACTGATGCTTGGTCTAGTTTGAGAACTTGGACTGGATCTTGCATTGGTGTGAGAAAATCAAGACAATACACAGGTGCTCAACAAGACGATATACGTGCACTCACTGACCAACGTGCCCTCGCCGACCAACGTGCCCTCGCCGACCAACGTGCCCTCGCCGACCAACGTGCACCCGCCGACCAACGTGCACCCGCCGACCAACGTGCACCCGCCGACCAACGTGCACCCGCAGACCAACGTGCACCCGCAGACCAACGTGCACCCGCAGACCAACGTGCACCCGCAGACCAACGTGCACCCGCAGACCAACGTGCACCCGCAGACCAACGTGCACTCGCAGACCAACGTGCACTCACTGGTGCTGGATGGTAACCTGAACTAACTGCAGGGAAAAAGACAGGGAAAAGATGAGTGGCCCGCGTGCCACTAAAGATGAATGGCCAACTGGGTGCCACTGTGTGTTTGTTTGGCTGACTGTCACTGAGGTGTGTTTGCAAATGTAGTTTATATTCGGGTTTGCACGTAGGTGCGTGCTGCAAAGTGTTTTATACTGCTGCAGACAATATTGTGTGGTTGCAAGGGTCTCAGTCTGGTTTGCTGAGATGATATTGCGTGGTTGCAAAGGTCTCGATGATTATGAGGTTTGTTTTGAGATGGCCTTGTGTGGTTGCACGGGTCTCAAGTGTGGGGTTGCTGAGATGATATTGCATTTGCAATGGTGTCAAATAAGTGTCAGTTTGCTAAGACGACTTTGTATGGCTGCAAAGGTCTGAACGGGCGTTAGGTTGCTGAGATGAGATTGTGTGGTTGCAAAGGTCTAGACGAGTGTGAGGTAGCTGAGATGATATTACATTTTGCAAGGGTCTCAAATGAGTGTCAAGTTGCTGAGACAATATTCCCCCCTTTTTTTTTTTTTTATAAAAACGACTGTAAATGAAACGCTGGTAAACATGAGTTACCACATGTGGCTGTGTTTACAAGCTGTTACAGGCATCGGCGTTTCGCATGCTTTTGAACATCCGTCTGAACCCATTTTTTTTTTTTTTTTTTAGAAGGTTTCTGAACTCAACTGCCTAGAAATTACTATAAATGATCCTGTGTACATATACTGATAATATAACATAGAGGAGTGATTGGGGATCCTGTGTAGACGTACTGGTAAGATAACATAGAGGAGAGATCAGGGGCAGCTGAAAAACACCCATTTTTCTGGCTGCAAGGGTCTCAATGAATGCCATGTTGCTGGGGCGAGACTGCGTGGTCACAAAGGTCTTTGATGAGTGGGAGGTTGCTCGAGACGGTATTGCATGGTTGCAAGGCTCTCGATGAGTGTGGGGCTGCTGAGACGGTATTGCGTGGTTGCAAGGGTCTTGACGAATGTGGGGCTGCTAGGATGGTATTGCGTTTGCAAGGGTCTCATCAATGGTGTGAGGCTGCCGAGACAGTATTGCATGGTTGCAAGGGCCTTGATGAATGTGGGGCTGCTGAGATGGTATTGCGTTTGCAAGGATCTCAACAAGGGTGTCAAGCTGCTGAGACGGTTTTGCGTGGTTGCAAGGGCCTTGATGAATGTAGGGCTGCTGAGACGATTTTGCGTGGTTGCAATGGTCTCAACAGGTGTCAGGTTGCTGGGCCGAGATTGCGTGGTGGCAATGTTTCTTTTTTTTTTTTTTTGCGTTTTTTTTTTTTTATATATATATATTTTTTCTTTGCATTTTTGTAAGGGCCTTGTGTTGCAAGGGTCTTAACAAGGCTGTCAGGCTGCTGAGATGATTTTGTGTGGTTTCAAGGGTCTCGATGAGTGTGGGTCTGCTGAGACGGTATTGAGTTTTCCAGGGTCTCAACAAGTGTGTCAGGCTGCTGAGACGATTTTGCGTGGTTGCAATGGTCTAAACAGGTGTCAGGTTGCTGGGCCGAGATTGTGTGGTGGCAAAGTTTTTTATTTTTTGCACTTTAATGTTTAATTTTGCTTTTTTTTTTTTTTTGCTTTTTTATATATCTTTTTTTTTTGTTTTGCCTTTTGTAAGGGTCATGTGTTGCAAGGGTCTTAAGGGTGTTAGGCTGCTGAGGTGATATACAAGTGGTTGCAAGGATGTCAATGAGTGTGAGGGCTGCTGAGACGATATTGCGTTTGCAAGGGTCTCAACAAGGGTGCAAGGGTCTCAACAAGGGTTTCAGGCTGCTGAGACGATTTTGCGTGGTTGCAACAGTCTCAACAGGTGTCAGGTTGCCAAGGGGCTGAGATTGCGTGGTGGCAAAGGTTTTTTTTTTTTTGCGTTTTTTTTTTTTTTTTTTTGCGTTTTTATATTTATTTTTTATTTTATTTTGCGTTTTGTAAAGGTCATGTTTTGCAAGGGTCTTAACAAGGGTGTCAGGCTGCTGAGATGATTTTGCGTGGTTGCAAGGATCTCAATGAGTGTGAGAGCTGCTGGGACGATATTGCGCTTGCAAGGGTCTCAACAAGGGTGTCAGGCTGCTGAGACGATTTTGCGTGGTTGCAACGGTCTCAACAGGTGTCAGGTTGCCAAGGGGCTGAGATTGCGTGGTGGCAAATGTGTTTTTTTTTTTGCGTTTTTATATTTATTTTTTTATTTTGCGTTTTGTAAAGGTCATGTGTTGCAAGGGTCTTAACAAGGGTGTCAGGCTGCTGAGATGATTTGCATGGTTGCAAGGTCTCAATCAATAAGAATTGGGTTACTGAGAAAGGATAGAAACACCTGGTTTGTTTGTACCTTAAAGCGGAGTTCCACCCTTAAAATCACTTTTTTTCATTACATCCAGCATACTGGCGTCAGCGCCAGTATGCTGTTTTTTTTTTTTAATGCGCGTACTTACTTTATATCAAAACATTGAGTTCCAGGCGCACCGCGGAGTGTCGCCGCTATAAGGCGTCACGCCTTCCGGAAACAGCCGATTAGCATTTGGCTTTTACTCGGCGCCTGCGCACAGACCCAGGAGCTGACTGCGCAGGCGCCGTATATAGCCGCGTCACGCCCTCCGAAAAAACCCGAACTAGGACCGGCTATTTACGGCGCCTGCGCAGTCAGCTCCTGGGTCTGTGCGCAGGCGCCGAGTAAAAGCCGAATGCTAATCGGCTGTTTCCGGAAGGCGTGACGCTTTATAGCGGCGACACTCCGCGGTGCGCCTGGAATTCAATGTTGTGATATAAAGTAAGTACGCGCATTAAAAAAAAAAGAAAACAGCATACTGGCGCTGACGCCAGTATGCTGGATGTAATGAAAAAAAGTGATTTTAAGGGTGGAACTCCGCTTTTAGAAAGCAGTATAAGGCAGAAGGACAACGCCTGTTTGAATCGTGGTTCCATAGGGGCCACTAATGAACGATATGGGAGACAACGAATGGTAGAAAATTGATAGGACATAAAGAATGTAATAACAAATCTTACTTGCGACAGTGGGCCATGCAAGTGAGTTTGCGGCGGACTGTGGCAGGAGTGAAACATGTCGGGAAGGTGTAGCGTGATGCCGTGCATGGGGCAAAACAATGAGGTTTGGTGTAGATAATAGAACACGAGAAGTGCGTATCAATGCTTTGTAAGCTACACTGCGGGAACCAAACATATGGTACGGGTGACACCATGAGTGGCCACGAATTTGACATGACAAACAAGCTAACGAATCCTACCTGGGACAGTGAATGTGCGACTGGGTTTGCTTTGGACTGGAGTGGATGTGCAACACATCCGAAGAGTGTGGTGTGGCGCCATGCATGACGCACAGGCAATAACTTTGGTAAATAAATGAGAGAGAAGAACCGTGAACAAACAATTCGTAAGTTCCGCTGCGGGAACTAAAAACACACGGCATGGGGGAACAATGAATGACAACGGTAGAAAGCATGCAATGTATCTGATACAAAACGGTTGTAAAAATGCATGAAACAAATTCGATACGAATCGGTAGTAAGGAGTATTGAACGAATCTAATACGATTTGGTTGTAGAGTGTATGCTACCCCTTGCTTTGAAACCGAACACCTAAAAACCACCCATCCCCCCAGGCTAATCAAGTGCAGACAAGGCACCATGTGAGTGCAATTACACCCTCAATCTGCCAAAGAACCCATACAAACACATGCTAATCTCCAAATGGATTTACAAATGAATCGTATGTTTGGCAGAAGGAAGTTACAAATGTACTACGCCTGAGCCAAATGATGTTGGAACATGAGCAACAATAACTCAGAGGCAGATTTTTTTTCCAAAAGGGGTGCAGGATAGAAAGCATAACGAATTGCAAGATTGCACAAGATACGAAAAGGTTTGAATCCTACCTGCGACAGTAAGCGGGAACCGCCGGCGAAGACCATGAAGGGAGAAGCCACAAAGCGATTGCGATGTCGAATGCGATTGAATGCGCAGACTCACGGACATGAGGTGAGCTGGGAAGAGTCGGCCCAGTGACGTGTAGTACTGCACACTGAACCGACAAAGAGCATGTGTGAGTGGGCTGCTTAAATACTCTCCGGGCTCCTCCCATAAACTCAGGCCACCATACTGGCCTTCTTATATATATTTTTACTTCATACTGCTACATATTTTTGGTAAAAAAAAATTAAGCGTATATCGATTTTTGCTCAAACCACTTATAGCATCTACAAACTATGCAATAGATTTAGTGATTTTTTTTGTTACTAGTAAAGGCAGCGATCAGCAATTTTTAGTGGGCCTGCAACATTAAGTAACACTTTTTGGGGACCTGTGACACCAATACAGTGATCAGAGATAAGAAAATGCACTGTTACTGTATTAATGACACAGAGGAGGGATTAACATCAGGGAGCGATCAAAGGGTTAAATGTGTACCCTGGGAGTGCTTTCTAACTGTGGGGGAGGTGCTTTGAGTGGGGGTAGACAGATATGTTTTTTTACTTAGCAGAAACACAAGATCTCCATCTTCCCTTCTCACAGAACGGTGATCTGCCTTGTTTACATAGGCAGACCGCTGTTCTGCCTCCCTCTGGGACAACAGCGGGGTGCCATCGAATATCTGTCCGCTGGACCCGCTGATTGGCTCCTGCTTTATACAATGACAGTGGCACACGTGCAGGTACGCAATTTTGCCCAGGAGGGCCGCCCTGCTGCAGTATATATGCATGGGGTGTCCGTAAGAGGTTAACTCATCTCCCCCCTTTTTTTTCTTCCCTTTGCTACTCCCCTTCCTCCTACCTGTGATGGGTACCCTGCAGGTGGTATCACTCAAAGACAAATAACTACCATTCTGCTAATCATGCTGCTATAGCAAAGAGTTTCCATATCACTCTTTGGAAGACTCCCGTGGCTCTGTTGGGGAGACTTGAGTTTATCCCGATGGACGGTTTTTATTCCTTAACTACTTGCCGACCAGCAGCCGTATGATGTTATACGGTGGCAGGTTGGCTCCCCCACGCGAATCGCCGTAGCTGTACAGCGGTCGCTTTAAGGGGTATAGGGAGGTGCGCGCACCCCCGGGGTGTAACGTAGGAGCTGATGCATGTGGCCAGCATCCGCGATGTTCACTGGCCACCTGCGATCGATCATTCAAAGAGCCAGAAAGGGGATCTGTCAATTTAAACAGACAGATCCCCGTTCTGACAGGGGAAGAGAGAGAGATCGGCTGCTCCTATTGTCAGGACCAGCGATCTCTCTCTACTCCCAGTCAGTCCACTCCCCCCACAGGTAGAAACACCTCCCTAGGGAACTCTTCTCCCCTTGATCGCCCCCTAGTGTTAACCCCTTCCCTGCCAGGGACATTTATACAGTGATCGTGGCTATTTCTTTCTCTGATTGCTGTGTAAATGTCAATGGTCCCAAAAAAGTGTCAGAAGTGTCCGATCTGTCTGCTGCAACGTTGCAGTCCTGCTAAACATCGCTGATATAATATAAATGCCATAAATATATCCCCTATTTTGTAGATGCTATAACTTTAGCGCAAACCAATAATATACACTTATTGCAATTTTTTGGGGTGAATTCCACATGTGCTCCCCTCTTGGTACCACACTCACCAGAAAGATGCTCTGAAGGGGTAAAGCGCATTCAAGCAGGGTTGTCTCTGGTGGTAGCTCCTCCTCTACGGTGGGTCTGGTCATTGGGTACACTCACATATGGGTGAATGGAAAGAAATGCTCCTCATAGCGTTAATCCATAAAAATACATTTTATTAACATCAAAGTTTTAAAATTGCATGTTTAAAAGTGCTGCAGGGTCAGTACAAAAACCAGAGCAATAGATCTGGGGCTGTGGTATTTGTACTGACCCAACAGCACTATTGAAAGTACAATTTTAAAACTTTGATTTGAATAAGATTGATTTTTATGAATGCAGGCTATGAGGAGCATTTCTTTCCATCCACTCTTATGTGAGTGTACCCAATGACCAGACCCACTGTGGAGGAGGAGCCACCTCATTGCTTTCTATCCCTGTGGAAGCCTTGTATGGAGAAATGCAGCGTCGGGTGGAGCAATACAATCTGGCGTCACCACGCCCCCAGCTGACTGGCTCGAGCCGCGGCTGGAAGACAGCTTGTTTTTTACGTTTGATATACTGCACCATGAAGCTTTTCATTTCTTCCCCCTACCATACCCCCATTCAACACGTCCTGTGCTGGGAGTGATTTCCATCTGCCGGGATTAATCCTGTCTGCGGTACGATCGTGGTTTTGGTGGAGGAGAATTGGATCGGAGAAAAAGATCGGCTGCTGAGTCCTTTGGAGACTTGCTGAGCCTTTACGATCTCTGTGATAGGGATCCATCAGATCGCGTAAGCGGCCCCTCTATACATCATTACGTGTTCTTGCATAGCAAGAGCACTTATTTTTATCTCATATATATATATTATTATTCTAATTATAACCAAATTTACCACCCTTACTCCTCCCAGTTTTTACACTACATAGACTAGTAATATACGGAAACGTGCAGATTGTTCCCTGAATGGTGTGGAACGTTTCTCCAAATCGTTCACGAAATATCATCATTTTTGTGGTGAAATTTGTTTCATAGGAATGAATAGCGAAACTAGAGTGTGAGATGACAAAAACTGAAAAATCTGGACATGATTTCTAAACTGCCATCACTCCCTCCTTTTCAAGCCAACCTACACAAATGTTATATCAAAACGTTCAGCTATCCCTGCTGCCACTACATGTGTCCACGGCTAAGCCATAGTCCTGATCGTTTTCACAATATGACCATTTTGTTTGCAACTCACGCTATCCATTGAAATTACAGTCTAGACACAATTTTTATTTATTTTTTCATATTTCAGAGACATACTGTGCATCAAACTGGGTCTTGTGATTCTCACAATATAAAGTTCTTCATTGTAAGATTTATAGTTATTTGTGTATATATTTTGTGTTTTTAGGAGATTTCTCACCTATTTTGCACTAATAGTTTTTTCTATAGAGGCGCATTGCGGGCATATTAACCCTTTCACTGCCGCTAGCGGGGGTTAATACCGCACTGCTAGCGGCCGCAACTCGCGGCAAATCTGACGGTATAGCATCGCTGCACCTCCACTGCCCCATGTGAAAGGGGCATTATAGTGCATGATAACCAGTGGCACACCTAACCTCTTAAAGCAGCAACAGGAATCAGAAGATTCCTCTCATTGCAATTTGCACAGGCCTAAATCATCAATGTGAATGTAGACTCATGCCGCGTACACACAATCACTTTTTTTTTTTTTTTTAAAAACGTCATTTAAAATGATCGTGTGTGGGCAAAACATTGTTTTATGTCTTCTAAAAAACGACCAAAAAAAATTCGAACATGCTTGAATTTTTTGTGTCGTTTTTTCAAAATGTCGTTTTTTGTGTCATTTAAAATGATCGTGTGTGGGCAAAACGAGATTCAAAACAACGTTTTTAAATCCGCGCATGCTCAGAAGCAAGTTATGAGACGAGAGCTTCAATGTAACAGAGTGCCGTCGAACGTGGTGTACGTCACCGCGCTTTGCTAGAGCTTTTTGGAAAAACGATGGTGTGTACGCAACGTCGTTTTTTAAAATGAAGTTTAAAAAACATTGTTTTGTTTCGTGAGATAAAATTACATTTTTTTCAATCACAAAAAGTGATTGTGTGTACGCAGCATTAGAGCCTTGGAAAGTGCTCAGAAAAGAGATATAGACAAAAACTAATTGAACAAATTGGTTTCTCACAGCTTATCCAGAGTCTTGAAAGTATTTTGTACTCCTTTATACCTTCACTAGTATTCCTGTAACTAAATGTTAACAAATCATCAGTCACTACCATAAAGATGACTTAATTAGCTACAGCATAATTGCATACTCATATAATTATGACCCAGAGCATAGTGAAGCACTTTAGTCTAATCTGGATCTATACTCTATCTGCAGTGTGAACAGATAGACCAGCACAAGATGAAATCTGGTTGTTATGGTTTATTGCACTTTAGAAATAACACTTAAAGAATATCTAAACCCAACAACAAAAATGTTGAATATCTAAAAACCCAACAGCAAAAAATAATTGCTATGGTGCTGGGGCCAGCCTGACTGCACCACAGAAATTATTTGCACAAGCTGACTAAAGGCAGAAGCATCCAGGACCTCCTCCACCTCCCATCCTCTGCTGGGCTGTCCTCTGGGTATAACTGTAATGTAGGATAGGGGACTAAGGATGATTATATAAAGGGGAGGAAAACTTCTGATTTAAAGTTATGTCTTGAAGCATGTCTGATCATTTATGTAAACGTTATCAATTTATAAAACTTTTTTTTTTTTTCAGCCAGCGAATATATGTAAAATATACATGTTTAACAAACATGTTGATTTTTCCAAACATCCAGTATCCCTGTTCCTGTGCACTAAATTGATATCTCAAACATGGTTTCAGCTTTCCTAGGTCAGTATCTTCTGTAAGCTAAAGAAAACAAACCCCCTCTATGGAGAAGGGAAAAGGGAGAGATGTTCGTGGACAAAATCAGAAGAACCCACTAGGGTGAAATCGTTCTGCTTATAGCATCATCTGTGAAAAAATGTACTGGACAGAGTATGCCAATGTCATCATGCCCCCCAAGGCTGGATCAAGCACCATGGAATACACTGATATTTAGCCATGTCTGTTAGTGAGATTTTTACTTCATAAACTAAGCGGTTAGTGATTTATACTATGTAGGGTGCTCATCTTCCTCTGTATTGTGCATATTGATATATGCTTGCTGAGGTATCTTAGGAGATTCTCAGATGTATTCTGTTGTCATCCAGTAATTATGAGATGACCTATACAGTGAGGAAAATGATTATTTGATCCCCTGCAGATTTTGTATGTTTGCCCACTTACAAAGAAATTAAGTCTACCATGTTTTATCAGAGGTGTTTTTTAAATGATAGAGACAGAATATCAACTAAAAACCAACCAGATCATGGAGCAAGGGTGAACTGGGCTCGTAATGCTCATTTCTATCTCTAACCAAATGCTGGATGTCATTCTAGTGGACCATACAATAATCAGTTTGAGATGGGTGGCAAAGTAATATTTGATAAGGTCTGGGGCTCCCATACCACCCCTAGAGCGAGGGGCCAGTATTACAGAGCTGGCTATTCAATATGATTTATAATGTCAGATGAAGTAAAGAAATTATCTCTGTGTAGCTTTAAGCTGTGAAATAGTGATGGGAACTGGGAGGGTTTCAAATAGGTATAGGAGTCTCGGTAGAATAGACATCTTCAGGACATTGATTTGACCCAAGAGAGAGATGAGAGAGAATGGAAAAGGGTCCCACTGTCACAAGAGTCAGTCAATATCACGAAAGAGTGGGGGGAAAGTTGGTCTGATATGGGGCAGGATAAGAGGAGGTTAAAGGTATGCCTAAATATTTGAGGGAATGCGGGCACCAATGATAGGAGTAGTTCTGTTTTAAAGTGGCAAGATCTGAGGGCAGGATGTGAAGTGATAAAGCTTCTGTTTTGCTTGTGTTGATTTTATACCCCGAGTTAGAGATACATTTCTTTAGCAAGGTGTGGAGGTTTGGGAGAGAGGTTGGTCAGTGTCAGTAGAATGTCATCTGCAAACAATGACAGTTTGTATTTCCTCTGACTTAAGGGGACTCCACATGTCAGGGTGAATGCGGATGGCTGTGGCTACAGGCTCCAGACAAAGAATAAAGCGCAGAGGAGACAATGGGCAGCCTTGTCTGGTACCATTACTCAGGGGAAATGATGGCGATGGGCAAGAGGATAGCTGGACTTGGGAGGAAGGGCAGGAATATAGGGTGTGTAGTGCTGCCATGAATGGGTCTTGAAAACCATAATTGGAGAGGGTAGAAAACATAAAAAGGCCAGCTGAGCCGATCAAAGGCCCTTTGTGCATCTAGGTCCAGTATCAGGGCTGGGCAGGTCGTTTTATTAGGCAGGTCAAAGAGGTCAATGGCGCATCTTGTGTTATGGCCAGCATGCTTGGCGGGCGCAAAGCCTACTTGGTCCTTGTGTATGAGTCTGGGGATTATGTGGTACAGTCTGTTGGACAACATTTTTGTAAATATTTCGTAATCAAAGTTAAGTAAAGCAACGGGTCTGTAATTGGCAGGGAGGGGGAGATCCTTACCAGGCTTCGGAATCAAAGACATGTGAGCGTGAAGGAATTGAGGATGAGGTTCAATACCTTTGAGTAATGAAGTGAATAGGGATATCAAGTGTAGGCTTAAAATCGGAAGGGAAGTCTTAGGCCTCGTACACACAAGGCAATAGATTTGTTCAAAACGGTCTGTCCGACCGATTTGAACAAATCTGTCTCTTTGGATTTTGGTTTGCTCGCGTGTACACACGAGCAAACCAAAATCCCCGCCAGCAGACGGCGCGCTGATGTGTCGGTGACGTTGACGCCGCCACGTCACCGCACCAGGAAGTAAAACACTTCCGCGCATGCGCCGAATCCATTCGGCGCCGGTGCGAGACGACATGTCTGCTGGTAAGTGTACTAACCAGCAGACATGTCGGGCGGACGGGTTCCCACCCGATAGATTTCAAAGCATGCTTTGAAATCTGTCGGGTGGCCAAATCCGTCGGCTCGCCCGTACACACGATTGAATCTGTCTGCTGGGACGGTCTAGCAGACCGTTTCCAGCAGACAGATTTGATTGTGTGTACGCGGCCTTAGAGTACGAGTAAGGCAGGCCTTCTGGGCCAGAGGATTGACTACTTCAGCTAGTTCCTCGAGCTTAACCGCAGAGTTCAGGGATATAAGATGGTCCGGAGAGAGTTTAGGTAGGTGTAAGGAATCAAAAAGGGAGTCAAATTTGTCTTAGTGTGTAATGGTAGTTGGGGTCTGTTTGTAGGCAATTGTATAGCTTGGGGTAGAATTCTCCAAAAACTTTGGACACGGTGAGAGGAAAGTAATTAGGGGTACCATTAGTTTGCACGTGAAAATCTGGAGATGAGTCAAAGGGGCATGGTTTCAGTTTATTTACCATCATTCTATGGGGTTTGTTTGAGCATTCGTAGAATTTCTGTTTGGACCACAGAAGGGATTTATCGATTTTATCCATGTCTAGGGATCCAAGTTCGTTTCGTAGAAAAATAAAGGCTCAGAGTCTAGCCCCCGTGGTGGAAGAAGTCAAGAGTTTCTCAGGACAAGGCAGAAAATCGTTGGAATGCTGCATCTTTCTTCAAACGAGAGCCCGTAGAATTACATTGCCCCCGGAAGACGTCTTTACGAGCTTCCCACATGGTGGAAGCCCCAGAGACTGTTTTTACATTAAGTTGGAAATAATCAGATAGGCTGTTGGATAGGTGGTCCCTAATTTCTGTGATGCAAAGAAGGGACTCGTTGAGGCACCAGTGACAAGATAATGAGTTTACGGAGGGAGCTTGAGAATCAGTTGGAGCTGGTAGGGTTTGTGGGTGGGAACAGCACACGCCTGTCTTTGCCGGGAGACATGGTCATGTTGAAATCCCCGCCAATAACCATAAAGGATTGGAAGAATTTGTCTAGGGTGTCAAACATGGTGGCGAGAAACTGGATCTGTCCAGAGTTAGGAGCATAGACTATGGCAAGAGAGTGGGTGAGAAACAAAGTGTTCAAGATAATAAATCTGCCATGGGGGTCCTGGAATGAGGAATTAATGCGTAGGGGCATGAGCGGTTTATTAAAAATTGCCACCCCTGCTTTCTCAGATGGGTCAGAGGTCATAAAAGTTGTCGGTAAATTTTTGCTAACAAATTTATAGGATCCCCCAAGGGCGTAAATGAGTCTATACTGATTATATCAGTATTGGAAGATTTAAACTTGTAAATCCAGCCATCTCATTTGAATAGAGTTTAAATCTTTGACATTACACTGAGAACCTTAAGCGCTATAACAACTTAATCTGTTGAAAAAGCATATGGTAAGCTGCATAAAATACGTTAGGTGGGAAATTCCACGGTGTGTGGGACACATAGCAGATAGTGTTGCTCACGAATATTCGCATTGCGAATATTCGTTACAAATATTGCATATTCGAGTATTCGCGAATAGCTCGAATATCGCTGTGAATATTCGCTATTATTTATTTTTAAAACAGATCACATCCTAGTGATCTCCATCGACGTCTAAAAGCATTGCTGGTATGATTAGAGAGCCTGGGCCGAGTAGCTGAGGCGATCCTTTTATGTTGCCGAATATTCGCAATGCGAATATACGGCAAAAGGAATATTGCGCGATTATTTTCGCCGCCCTTCTTTTGCATCAGAGCCAATCAGATTTCTCCTACCACAGTTGTCAGAGGTTAGCAACCTCCATAGCCACCGGACCCCTTCCCCTACGTGACTAAGAGGTACATAGCACTCATTATTACAATAAAAATTGGGGGGGGGGGGGAATAAATACATCAAACATGAAAATTACATTTATAAAATACCTTTACAAAGGAACCGACTTTAGTGAAGAGGAGACATTTCTGACAACTGCTACAGAGTCTAGTCAATGACATCACCCATTGGCTTATTATGGGCCATTATATAAGATCACTGTCATGTCAGGCACTATAAACATCATCTCATTCTTCCATTGTGTATGTTTCATATTTATAAGGACCTGGCAGCATCTACAGACTGTAATAAATACAATTTGCCTTGTGCCTGGCAAAGATCCAGGAAATTATCTCCGTTTTCGCGTGTTGTTCACGCACATGCGTATACGCGGACGAGAATTTCGCAATCAATTTCGCATTCGCATTAGCGAAATTTCGCAATATTGTTATTTGGACAAAATATCACGAATATTCGATTTTAACGAATATTTCTCGAATATTCTTCTATATATTCGTGATATATCGCGAAATCGAATATGGCGTATTCCGCTCAACACTAATAGCAGATATAAAACAATATAATGAAACTTAGAAGAGCAGCAGCATTGTAACAGGAATACATTAAGTTCATGAGATGTAGCAACACAGGTCAAAAAAAGAAGAAGACCTAATAAAAAGAAAAAAATAATCATTACTGTAATCAAAATGAAACCTGAAAGTCAGTGAGCCTTCAGGAAGCCCAGGTCGAAGCCTTGGGCTAGAAAGGGGAGCATGGGAACCACCAAAAGTGCGGAGGGAGAACCCTTCCACCATCCTCCAGATCAAAAAAGTCTGGAATACCAACATGTGGAGGATCAAACCTTTAAATCAGGGTGCAATGGAAGCAACAAGTGGCACACCCCATGGGCGAGGAGGGCACCTCTGGGGTGTGAGGTTGGATTTGAATGGTTTCTGCCTCATCAGGGTCCAGATGCAACCAGGAGCTGTCGGCGGCATAGGAGTAGCAGGATGCTGCACAGGATCTTCATCGGGGAGGGGTGGCAGGCCCAGGTTGCGTAGAAAGGTGTCACTTTCCTAGAGATCACATAGGGAATACTGTGTGCCATCCCGGAAGGTGGAGAGGCGAAAGGGAAACCCCCAACGATACAAGACTTTGTGGACCTGGAGATGTAGTGTCAGCGGGCAAAGGTTTCTTTGTCTTGCCAGCGTTATAGGGGAGAGATCACTGAAGATCTAGATCCTGGATCCTTTGAAATCCAGCCTTGACTTGTTGGGGGTAGCAATGGTCAAAGCTTCTTTGCTGTCATAATAATTAAATCTGACGATCCCGTCTCTCGGATTAGCCCCAGCCAGGGGTTTAAGAGCGAGTGATCTGCGCATGCGCCGGCCGGGGAAATAGCCCAGTGCGCATGCTCCAGCTCACGTCGGAAAGCGTCGTTGAAACCGACGTCAAAACGACGTGAGCGTCACTACGCAATGCCCCTATCCGCAAACGAGTTAGTAAAACGACGTAAGCGACGGAAAAAGCCGACGCTGACCCGACGCCATACTTAACATGGCATCCGACGGCATCCGACGGTACTTCGTAAGGTTACTCCACATAGAAGCTGGGGTAACCTTACGCGGACGAAAACGGCGTACGCGACGACGGGGCGGCATAAAAGCGATCAGGAATCGGCGTAGTAGCCTCATTTGCATATGCAAAATGAGAAAACAACGTAAGGGCCAACTAGTGGCAGGAGTGGTCATTACACCTACGATCCGCAAGTGTAATGGTTTTACACTTGTCGGATGTTGCAGCGTATCTATGCAAAAGTGATGCTAAGCATCACGCGCATAGATACGAGGCAAAAAAAAACGGCGATACGACGGGGTATCTGAGATACTCCGTCGTATCGCCGCTGAGAATCTGGCCCTATATTTACAAATGTGGTTGTGCATCATTTTGCTGGAGATATTAAAGTAGTTGTTAACCCACTTCTCTGAAATCTTATTATCCCCTCTGTACCTTAACACCATGTGTCGCTGTGCATGTGTTCTTTAATAAATAATCAGCTGAGCTGTACCGATATAAGCTCCACTCTGGGCGCACAGCTAATTACTCTCCTCTTTTCTCTCTCTGCTCACAGCTGCAGTGGGTGGGCTGATGTCAGCCAGGGAGGAGGGGGAGAGAGAGAGCCGACAATTAGCTGAGCGCATGGAGCCGCGCTCATACAAGGTACAGATCGACAGATATTTCACATTAAACAGGCACATGTTAAGGTACAGAAGGGTTCAGAAGATTTCATAGCAGATACAAGAGGAGCAGGAGCGAAGGGGGGGGGGGGGGCAGAGGAGACCTAGACACAGGGAGAGCTGCAAATAGCAGGGCTGCAAATGATGGAATCACGCAAATGGACCACAATGTCAGGCCTCAGCAGCCATGATTATAGTGGTCTGTTTACAGAAGGGAGAGTATAGCCAGGCAGGATCAGCCAGGTTTTTTTTAGAGTATACAGGGGACCAAATGACACAGCACAAGCACTGTACTGCATAACATGCTTTAGGAACAGTATCTGATTTTTAATTCTTTTGGGGGGGTTAACAAACGCTTTAATTGATGGGACGTTTGGATTCTATTGCATTGTATTTTCTTTAGATTTGTTATGGATATACACTATTTAAAGTAGCACAGCATATTTTGTGAATAGCTCCACCTCTATTGATAACATTGTAGTGCGTGAACGTTGTCAGCCAAGGACAGGAAGTGTGCGTTTCTTGCAGATCATCAGATGAAGATAAACGTGAATAAGTCTAAAAAAGGAAACAAATGTAGCCACCACATTTAAAAAGTGTTACTAAACCCAGGACTTCCATAGTACATGAAAATGCAATTATTTTAGCAAAAATAAACTGCTAAATATCTTTTCTCATCAGCAGTATACAGCAGTATTGTAACTTCTACCAGTGTCTGGTTAAAGCTTGTAGGAGGAGTTTTCATAGTGTTCTCACTGTCCTATAAGACTGCAGGACCCCTGACCCTCTGTCTCGACAGTGCTGATTGGCTGATGACATGCACTCTCAAGAAAAGAAAAAAAAACTCTATACACACCAAACTAAGCATGTGCAGCTTGTCCTCTACCCTCTGTACTATCCAGGGAGGAGTTGGAGACACCGGAAGAAGAGGAGGATCAAAACACACAGGATCAAACAACCTTTTTACACAATGCAGAGTATGATTAACCCCTTAGGTTCCACAGAGTATACCAAGCATTCTTTACTGTATATACAGATGGATTTTACTGTTGTGGGTTTAGCAACACTTTAAGGATTGATAATCTGTCATATATATTTTGTTTTGGTTTTAGCAGTTGTCGAGCATTTTACTGTGTTAGATATTGACAAAGAGGGTAAAGAGTTTCTCACCATGATTTAAAAATGTTAAAACTGAATGTGTTGTTGGGCTCTGGGCTTGTGTCCATGGCATTAGTTTGAAATATCCCGAATATCATTGATAATTCACTGATAAGTAGTGCAGTCCCATAGACTTGTATGAAAAAGCTAAACCTGTCTAGTACAAAAATAGCTGCTTAACCCAATTTTTTTGGGCATTTGGCGGGTAAATGTGAAATGCTGTAACTTATGTTTGATTTTTTTCATCCATCTAGCAGGTAAAACTGGGTGCTATCTTTTTGTTGCCTGTAAAAAGGGGGGGGGGGGGATTTACAGACCCCAATAGCCGAAAAAAATGAAATTTACATAAACAAGTTGATGACTTATAAATGACAATTCCTTATTAAAATGGATTAATCCAATGATTCGCACAATCAAAAAGCGCCTCCAGCACACAGCGTCTTTGGTGCTCTCTCTTTAGCGAACATACAGTACTTGGGGAATACAGCCATGTATTAAATGTTTATTTGTGAAAAAGAAAATGTATACACACTGTATACAGTAAAATAGTACAGAACAAATGCTCCTAAAAACATTAAAATAAAATTTACCAAAAAATGGTACCGTATTTGCCGGCGTATAAGGCGACCGGGCGTATAAGACGACCCCCTAATTTTAAATATTTTTTTAAATATTTTTTGCCTGTATTCACCGTATAAGATGATCCCCATTCTGATGCTTCATATTTCTTTCTTCTGGAGCCATATTCTTTTTCATTCTTGCTGGAGCCAATCATGGCGAGCGATGTATTCTATTAACCACTTGCCTACTGTGCACCTACACCCCCTTCCTGCCCAGACAAAATTTAAGCTTCCAGCACTGCGTCGCTTTAACTGACAATTGCGCGGTTTGTGCAACGTGGCTCCCAAACAAAATTGGTGTCCTTTTTTCCCCACAAATAGAGCTTTCTTTTGGTGGTATTTGATCACCTCTGCGGTTTTTATTTTTTGCGCTATAAACAAAAATAGAGCGTCAATTTTGAAACAAATTCAATATTTTTTACATTTTACTATAATAAATATCCCCAAAAAATATATAAAACATTTTTTTTTTCCTCAGTTTAGGCCGATACGTATTCTTCTACATATTTTGGTAAAAAAAAAATGCAATAAGTGTTTATCGATTGGTTTGCGCAAAATTTATAGTGTTTACAAAATAGGGGATAGTTTATAGCATTTTTTTTTTTTTTTACTATTAATGGCGGCGATCTGCGATTTTTTTATTGGGACTGCGACGTTATGGCGGACACTTTTCTGACATTTTTGGGACCATTTACATTTATACAGTGAACAATGCTATAAATATGCATTGATTACTGTATAAATGTGACTGGCAGTGAAGGGGTTAACCACTAGGGGGCGGGGAAGGGGTTAAATGTGTGTCCTATGAGTGTTCTAACTGTAGGGGGAGGGGGGGGTGACTGGGGGAGGTGACCGATTGTGTCCCTATGTACAAGGGACACAGCAACGGTCTCCTCTCCCTGACAGGACGTCCCCGCTCAGTTACTGGGCAATCGCGTGTGCCCGGCCACGATCGTTGCCGCCGGGCACTCGCGCCGGGATCCCAGCAGAGCGGCGGGTGCGCTCGCGCCCGCCCGCGGCTTTAAAAAGACATCACGTCATATGACGTGATGTCAGGATAATGGAGTCCTCCGCCCGCCGGTGGGCGGTGGACAAGTAGTTAATGAATACAAAGCCCATTTGGAATGGCAGAGCCTGTAACATAATCTGAGCATGCCTCTCTGACTCCCAAAGCCAATCCGAGCAGGCTCTGTATTCATTTGAATACATCGCTCACTGGGATTGGCTAAGTGGTATATACTGTATGTAGCCGATGCTACATACAGTATTACCGCACATCCAGCAGGCATCCTTGCAGCTGACCCGGTGTATAAGACAACCCCTGCTTTTTGGCCATTTTTTTTAAGTGTAAAAGGTAGTCTTATACGCCAGCAAATACAGTAAATGGTAATGGTTAAAAAATAGATGTTTATTATTACTTACATTATTGCAATCTCCAAGGAAATATAGTGCAAATCCATCAGCTTCTGTAGCTGTAAGAAAGAAGAAAAAAAAAAAGAGGGAGAAAATGTAATTAAAGTAGATATTTACCATTAACATACTGCAATTCTCTAGAAAAGTCATCAAAAGAAAAATATTTATTTTGATGAGGGTGGGGATGGGGGAATAGTTGCTGAAGCTAAACCCAGAACAAACCCACCCAACTGATGTATGGACTTTCTCGGTACTGATGAGTCAAATTGAACAATAAGTAAAAAGAAGAGGGTGGGGGTGGGGGAAGGGGAAAATTAAGGAGGGAACGGGAAAGCAAAGAAAAGAGAGGGGGTGAGGGAAGGGGAGGAAAAGAAAAGAAAAGGGGGGGGAAGAGAAAAGAAAAGGGGGGGGGAGAGAAAAGAAAAGGGGGGAGGGAGGAAAGGAAGGACGAGAAAGGGAGGTAGGAAGGAGGGGGAAAAAGGAAAGGGCTAACCCTTGGAATGTGGTCAGGAGTAGAACTCACCACAGCAATTGCATCAATGGATGCATTAGGGGCCAAAGCCGAGGAGAAAGGAAATTCCCAATGATGGGGGGGACAGGCTGACTGTAGACAAGGGCAAAGACTGTTCCAGACCCCTGAGTGCCTCTAACTTATAACCCCTATATTACATTTAACTACCTCAATTATTACTGTGTGGCATAGAATTGACATTGCCCTCTACACTGTTCTGAGTAGGGACATTTTCGGTATTGATCAGGCAGATTTATTGATTGCTATGTATTTAATTGAATCCGTCATCAACCCAATATGCGATGCTCTACAATTATACATATATAATCTAATAGATTTGTATCTCCCAAGAGGGGGGTAGATACAGCTCTAACCTATCTGACCTTTATCCAAGGCCTTTTTTGGTTTAACGGACTGGACACGTCTCCGGCCGTCTAGGAATTATGTGTCGCCCACACTTCTAATCCCTTTATTGCAGCTGTATCCACCCCTTTGCCTCCCTCCTCCTCATGGTACCTTGATCTATGACTGTTTCCATACGATTACCCTTTTTATATATTCTCTATGTTCATAATATTGTTTTTGAGCTTCATTCAGATACGGACTTCAATTTATAGTATGCAGGGGCACCTTGTAATTATGCATTTGTTTTTTGCACCACTCCCGTCCCAATTCATGGGGATCGGGAGCATTTACACTTCACAACTTTTTTATTCACATTATCTTAATTTTCCCTTTTCATTTGCCTACAATTTTCCTCTTCACTCATCCCTCTTCTATAAACATTATTTTATGCACTTGCTAGTTTTTGCAGTACCTTATTTTTACCTATTTGTATTGTAATTCACTTTGGGCTCAGGGATGCATGGGATGCTCCATATGCTTGTTCCCTGATACCCTGTCATCTTAAAAACCTATTGCACATATCACCTTAATTCTTATCATCACACTCACGTCTCACCTGCAATGTTTAACTCAATGTATAGATGCCCCGCCCTTAACTAACGCCCTCTTCGGCAGTTTCCCCTGCTGTCCTGCAGTTGCTAATGAGGTTTCTATCTCCTGTGTCACTACATTATAGTAATTATTCTGTGGGACTTCCCCCTCCCACTACATTTACGATTGTAATTAATGTTTTACTTATGTTATTATTTCCTTTATTCCCTTTTATATTTAGTACCCCTTGAGTATGCGATGCACGGCTGCCCATGGTGTCCCCCCTCCCCTTAGCGGCGGACTTGTGCTCCCCTGGCGGGGATGTCCTTTTAGCTCATCCCCTCTTGCTCTTCCATGGCTCGGGCTCTCCACCCCCTGGCCTGATTTGACCGCACATGCGCAGTATCGCAGATCACCCACCTGCACAGTGTGGGGAAGCAGACCCGGAGACGCCAGACGCCGACGTTTCGACGGGGCGTGCCCTGGTTGGGGAGCTCATTTAACGGGCCTTGGCCCATGGATGAGCCAGCGCGGATCTTGCCTTGGCGATTTTCCCAGTGAGACATTTATTTCCAGGACATCACCAGCACTACATTGGGGATCTCTATGGGAGCTTCTATCCTCAGTCCATGCAATACCCTGCAATCCCTGTCACATATATGGATACCTCCATGGATGACAGAACACTGGTTAGCCTCCAGCTATACCGGACCTTACTCCCTTTATGACCACCCATGCGTCAGGAACAGTCTTTGCCCTTGTCTACAGTCAGCCTACCTGTCCCCCCATCATCAGGAATTTCCTTTCTCCTTGGCTTTGGCCCCCAATGCATCCGTTGATATAATTGCTGTAGTGAGTTATACTCCTGACCACATTCCAAGGGTTAGCCCCTTTCTTTTTTCCCTCCTTCCCATTCCTTTTCCCCCCTCCCTTTCTCATCCTTCCTTCCTTCCCCCCTCCTATTCTCCCCCCCCCCTTCCCTCACCCCTCTCTCTTTTCCTTGCTTTCCCCTTCCCAACCCCCCTACCTCCCTCTCATTCTTCTCTACCACCCCCCCTCCCCCCCCATTTTTTCCCTCCTTGCCCCCCCCCCTTTCTTTCCCCTCCTTTCCCTCCCTTCCCTAATGCATTGTATCTACTTACTAAGCCCCTTAATTAAATGTATGCATTATATTTAGAGATCAACGCACCATCCCCCTGTCCGTCGTGGGGGTCAACCACCTGGGCAGTTCGGCTCCGCGCCTGCTTCACTACTCGTTGGGTAAACCCTTAACCGTTATGTATTTATTTTATCGCTGAATTGCATTATATGTATTTTACTATTTTATTGCATTATTGTCTCTTAGATTGGTTCTCCTGAAGAAGCGGTTCCCCCGTGAAACTAGTGGAGAATCCGACCAATCTCTTGATGTACATTTTTGTTCAATTTTATGCAACATTTTAATTATAATACATTTTTTACTTATTATTGTTCAATTTGACTCATCAGTACCGGGATACTTCATACATTAATTATGTGGGTTTGTTCTGGGTTTAGCTTCAGCAACTATTCCCCCATCCTCACCCACCCCCCTTATTTGTTCATCAATACCTGGATGATGGAACGTTATTATCTTGATTATAACTTTCTTACATGAGGCTATACTCCCATTTTGTTCATCTGGAAGTGAAAATAAATCAAAATTTGATGTACCTTTTTTCTACTATAAAACTAAAATCTTCAATTTCACAACCATTTGTCCTTGGGTATGCATATATATTTTTTTTTTTTAAATGGAAACCTAAAAAAGGAGCTTGCTGGAATATGATTGGTTTCTGTAGTAAATGTGGTTACTCCTTTCATCCAGTATCTATATTTCACTTTATTATATATATATATATCTATATATATATATATATATAGATATATATATATCTATATATATATATATATTAAAAAGAGCAACATTGCAGTAAAAGGTTAAACGCTAAAGAAAATAGAAACTCAACTTAAAAAAAATAATAATGTTGAAAGTGATTGTCTGTCAACTGTGCAGTGAATCAGCCTACAGACATGATGTCCCAAGTGTCATGTAAGGATTTAGTATCTGCTCCAGAATGCTGAATGTGTAGATCTGTCTAAAGCACATCTAATGCTTTTTGTCTCTGCCACAACTGAGTGTTTCTGAGAGCATCACAATTTACTTTTTTAGAGTGGAACTACACTTTATCCGAGCACCACAAACCAAAAAAATTGATTTAATTGACTTTTAATATTTAAAGCAAAGCAAACTCGTCCATCCAGCCATGTCTCCATGCTTTATTTTGTTGAGAAAGGTCAGATGATTAATGTAACATTTACTTCCTGGAATCCACCTGCCCTTAGCAAAGAGCAAAGGCATGCAAGCAGGAGAGGGTGTGCTTAGCTGAGAAAGCCCATCTGCCCCTACTGAAGACTGCTGGGATGTAGGACATCATTTGCCTATAGAATGTAAACCACAGAGTAATTTAAGAAATAAAAAAATAAAAAAGCTTAAAACATGTAAATATGATATACTTTCCTATCCAATAACTAATGCTAGCGGTATAAAAGATTAAAAATAGCCAATGTTGATTGGGAGAGTGAAGTTCCACTTTAATTCTCCTTTGGAAATATAAATGATATAAATTCCACCTAAAAGGGTGAACGCACATGTAGGTGCATGAGCATAATTAAAAAAAATAAAATCCTAAAGCATGACTCAAGACAAAATGAGATGAAAACAAATGACCCATTAAAAAGAGAAAATGATTTGAATCCAAATAATTCCAATGCTGTACTTTTTCTCCACCACTATACTGTATATCCTCATTCTAATGACCAGCATTGTTCTATTTACTGCCTGTGAGTTAGGGCTGCGCATCTTCACCGGCCTCACGATTATTAAGGCCACGATTCGATTCGATTTGGCAATGCATCACGATTGCAGCGCAAGTGCGCATGGCTTTCCTCAAAAAAAAATTTAAGTACTCCATTTTTTTTTCTATTTGTTCTTAAAAAAAAAAAAAAAACAACACACAATAACACTTCCTGCATGTAGCAAAGTCTAAACACAGCAGACATGCTCCAGGAGATGGTCAGAGACTGCGGACATGCTCCAGGAGATGGTCAGAGACTGCGGACATGCTCCAGGAGATGGTCAGAGACTGCGGACATGCTCCAGGAGTTGGTCAGAGACTGCGGACATGCTCCAGGAGTTGGTCAGAGACTGCGGACATGCTCCAGGAGATGGTCAGAGACTGCGGACATGCTCCAGGAGATGGTCAGAGACTGCGGACATGCTCCAGGAGATGGTCAGAGACTGCGGACATGCTCCAGGAGATGGTCAGAGACTGCGGACATGCTCCAGGAGATGGTCAGAGACTGCGGACATGCTCCAGGAGATGGTCAGAGACTGCGGACATGCTCCAGGAGATGGTCAGAGACTGCGGACATGCTCCAGGAGATGGTCAGAGACTGCGGACATGCTCCAGGAGATGGTCAGAGACTGCGGACATGCTCCAGGAGATGGTCAGAGACTGCGGACATGCTCCAGGAGATGGTCAGAGACTGCGGACATGCTCCAGGAGATGGTCAGAGACTGCGGACATGCTCCAGGAGATGGTCAGAGACTGCGGACATGCTCCAGGAGATGGTCAGAGACTGCGGACATGCTCCAGGAGATGGTCAGAGACTGCGGACATGCTCCAGGAGATGGTCAGAGACTGCGGACATGCTCCAGGAGATGGTCAGAGACTGCGGACATGCTCCAGGAGATGGTCAGAGACTGCGGACATGCTCCAGGAGATGGTCAGAGACTGCGGACATGCTCCAGGAGATGGTCAGAGACTGCGGACATGCTCCAGGAGATGGTCAGAGACTGCGGACATGCTCCAGGAGATGGTCAGAGACTGCGGACATGCTACAGGAGATGGTCAGAGACTGCGGACATGCTCCAGGAGATGGTCAGAGACTGCGAACATGCTCCAGGAGATGGTCAGAGACTGCGGACATGCTACAGGAGATGGTCAGAGACTGCGGACATGCTACAGGAGATGGTCAGAGACTGCGGACATAGTACAAGAGATGGTCTATATTTCTCCTCCATACAGCCCAGTCCCTGCCTGCTGTGACAATGACTTGTCACAAGTGACAGTACATCAGATTCCACTACATGCCCGTACCCCGTGTCTCGGGATCACAGCACCCCCCTACTCCTCTGTACTTGCTGCTCTGCACACAGAGGATGATTAGAGGGAACTTACTTTTGTCATTGCAGCCTTGTAGTAAGATGGGCAATCTGCCAGCTCACCATCCCCCGATCTCCATTCCAGCTCTTCATTCTCTCTTTTCACTGTCAGCCGGGAAATCTCAGTGTTTGCATATGCCGTGCTAACATGACTGACTGCCTGGCCGCCTCTCTCCACTCTGGTCTCACGTCGGCCCCGCTCACTGACTAGAACTTCAGATTAATAGAGGATAGTGTTTGTATATGCCGCGCTAACGTGATTGACTGCATGGCTTGCCTATCTCCTATGTCCACTCGGATCTTACGTCTCTCCTGGCGTCAGCCCCTCCCGCCTTTCTACTGATCCGATCATTAGGCAGTGGGCGGGGCTGACGCCAGGAGAGACGTAAGAGCCGAGTGGACATAGGACATAGGCGAACCATGCAGTCAGTCAGCGCGGCATACACAAACACTATCCTCTACTAATCTGAAGTTCTAGTCAGTGGGCGGGGCCGACGCCCGGAGAGATGTAAGAGCAGAGTGGACCATAGGAGAGAGGCGGGCCGGGCAGTCACATGAGCGCTGTAAAAAAAAGGTACCATAGAAGGTACCATAGAACGGAGCGCTCTCCTGGGAGGGGCGGGGACGGGGCCGGGGCTAGGCATCGATTATCACGGTCGCATTCATCGGGATCGCATCGGGTACACCCGAATCGCAATGCACCGATGCAGCGATTAAATATGACACCCCCTACTGTAAGTGCAAACACTGCATATAGTTAAATAGCCAATAGCAAGGCTTCAAAAAACTCACGTTTCTCGTGTCCAATGTCCACGCCACTCTGTTTCTGTCTGGAATATACACTTATATTCCCTTCGGTCCGCGGTTGCCATTTTAAGTGTGGGCATTATAATTCCACGAGCAGGGACTTCCTGGTTGCGCGCTCGCATCGGCGAGCAGCGGCGTCAGCGTCTCTGTTGCCGTCACAACGGCAGGCGTTACCGCCCCTGATGTTAACCCAGCTTCATAGACCAATACAGCTCATTAGAAACAACGGACTACAAGTGAATCGTGCGATCACAGGGGAGCTATGAATCAAGCTCCCAGAACACACTGCACTGTGCAGGAAATTAAAAAATGCCAGAGAAAAACCCGAAGGCTGCAGACCGGAAGGAGCTATATTATATCTGGTACTGTACATTTATTATTAAAAAAAATATCCGTTTGGGCAATATTTAGGAGCAACTGTAATATTAAGATTATGTTGCAATTCGGATGGAGCTCCGCTTTAAAGCGGAGGTTCACCCTAAATATACTCTCTCTCCCATGCGATCCAGCATACTGGCGTCAGCGCCAGTATGCTGTTTTTTTTTTTTTTTAAATCCCCCACTTACTGTGTAATCTTTAATTTTTGTATCTTTCCCCCGCGGTGGATGGCGCCTATACAGCCCGTCACATCTTACGAAAATACCCGATTTAGGACTCGGGTATTGGCGGCGCCTGCACACAGACCTAGGTGCTGACTGCGCAGGCACCGTATTTCTCTGAGTCCTATTCCGGCTTTTTTCGGAGGGCGTGACGCGCCATAGCCGTAGGACTCAGAGAAATACGGCGCCTGCGCAGTCAGATCCTAGGTCTGTGCGCAGGCTCCGCATTGCGCCGAGAATACCCGAGTCCTAAATCGGGTATTTTCGTAAGATGTGACGCGCTATACAGGCGCCATCCACCACGCTGACGCCAGTATGACGCCAGCATGCTGGATCGCATGGGAGAGAGTATATTTAGGGTGAACCACCTCTTTAAGTACAGTATTTGTTTAGATCCATATAAAGCACATGTAGATTCAACATATTTTGATAGATCTTCTGCAGGAGTGCACAGGAATGATCTTAAAAAGATATAGCGTGTATTATCAACATCAAACACCAATGTCATCATACAAGCATGCCAAAAACTATTATTATGCTTGTATTAAAACCATTCTACATGGATATGTCATCTTTCTTCCATTGGAGTGGATGTCATAGAGGTTCTTATATGTTAAAAAAAATATATACCGTACATCTTACTATACTGTAATTAATGTAAAAAATAAAGAACATATATCATCTGTGTGTGAAAATAAAACATGAAAATTACCCAATTGACTGGACACCTCAATTAGATGATAAAGGCACACCACCATCTAAACTTCAAACAGGGTAAAAAGGGGCTGGGGGTTTATCCACATCCTATTGTCAAACCATTCTATGTGACTGAAGGATGGGCAACCAAAACTTAGCAGAGTTCAGATGGATAAGGAATAGTTTTCTAAAAGAAAACACAGTCCAGTGTTATAAAGGGTACAAAGAGAACAAAAAAAAAGGGGGTACCAAGATAGTCAAGCATGTCCCAAAGAGCAGCTCTCATCAAAATATCCTCCCCTTTACATCCAGGGTTCCAGCGGTCAGTCACAGAGCCTGGTCCTACCATCTTACATTTTATTTACTGGACAAATCCTCCCATGTGAAACCACATGACCAAAACAGCCAATAGGAGATTGTTACCAATTACAGTGCCTTTAAAAAGTATTCATACCCCTTGAAATTTTCAAAATTTTTACATGTTACGTGATAGACCAACACAAAGAGGCACATAAAGTAATTGTGAAGTGGAAGGAAAAGGATACATGGTAAAGCTGTGGCATGCTTTTGTATTCAGCCCCAAAGTCAATACTTTGTAGAACCACCTTTTGTTGAAAATTACAGCTGTAAGTGTTTTTGGGTATGTCTTTACACATCTAGAGTGAAATCTTTGCTCATTCTTCTTTGCAAAATAACTCAAGCTCTGTCAGATTGGATGGAGAGTGTCTGAACACCATTTTTTAGGTCTTGCCGCAGATTCTCAATTGGATTTAGGTCTGGACTTTAACTGGGCCATTCTAACACATAAATATGCTTTGATTTAAACCATTCCATTGTAGGTATGGCTGTATGTTTAGGACGATTGTCCTATAGGATGGTCTTTTGCAGACCAACAGGTTTTCTTCCAAGATTGCCCTGTATTTGCCTCCATCTAACTTCCCATCAACTCTGACCAGTTTCCCTGTCCCTGCTGAAAAAAAGCAACCCCACAACATGGTGCTGCCACCACAGTGGGGATGGTGCTTCCAGGGTGATGTGCCGTGTTAGTTTTCCGCCACATATTGCGGTTTGCTTTTAGGCCAAAAAGTATGATGGATTGAACAGTGTTCTGTGAGATGTTCAAAGCTTGGGATATTTTTTTTTCTTATAACCTAAGCCTGATTTAAACTTCTCCACAACTTTATCCCTGACCCATCTGGTGTGTTCCTTGGCCTTCATGATGCTGTTTGTTCACTAAGGTTATCTAACAAATCTCTGAGGGCTTCACAGAACAGCTGTATTTATACTGAGATAAAATTACACACGTTACTAATTGGGTGACTTCTAAAGGCAATTGGTTCCACTAGATTTTTGTTTGGGTTATCAGAAGAAAGTGGGCTGAGTACAAATGCACGCCAAACTGGCTCCCGTTGTTGTCAATCAAATCCAGTGACACGGGAGCTGGGGGGGCAGAGCCGAGTCCTGCTGTCTGTGTCAATGGAGCGTGCCCGCACGAGTGCTCCATGAAATGTAGCTCTCTGTGGGGGCACTTGAGGAGGAGCCAGGAGCACCACTAAGGGATCCCAGACGAGGAGGATCAGGGCCATTCTGTGCAAAACCCTTGCACAGAGGAAGCAAGTATGACAGGTTTGTGATAAAAAAATAACCTTTACAACCCTCTTTAAGGCCTATGGCAACAGGTAAGAAAAGTGAAGGAGAATGACAAGTTAATGTCAGACTACTCCCTTTTGCGCTCTAATGTCACAACCCACACTAACCACTTCCGGACAACCCACCATATATATTTTTTCTAAATGGTCAGTCTTTTTGTTTATAGCACAACAAATAAAAACCACAAAGGTGACCAAATACCACCAAAAGAAAGCTCTATTTGTGGGGGGAAAAGGACATGCATTTTGTTTGGGTACATCTTTGCACGGCCGGCGAAAATTGCCAGTTAAAGCAACGCAGTGCCGTATCGCAAAAAATGGCCTGGTCACTAAGGGGGCAAATCCTTCCCGGGGCTGAAGTGGTTAAACACAGATACTCAAAAATGTTTTAACAGATCATACAATATATATAAGAACCTGGTCTCTGAAAATAGTTCCTTAAAGCAGAGCGCCACCCAAAACGGAAGCTCCACTTGCTTGCTGCTCCCCCTCCGGTGCCACATTTGCCACTGGAGCAAATGTAAATTGTCTCCGTAATAAGGCTTTAACGATAGAGACAAAGAAAAAGGTGTCTGCATGCAGCGTCTCTTGGTGTCTCGACCACACACCATGCAGCGCAGTGGTTTAGCTGAATCTGTACTGCCGGTGATGAGGGTGACCTCCCGATTGTCACCAGGTCAACCGGAGCTGCTGATGACAGATGCGCCCACCGAAGGCTTCCCTTGCTGCACAGGCCACAGCTTGCACTACTCCGACCGTTAGCTGAAGACTGTGGTCCCAAAAAAGTGATTCCTCCCCAACACAGGCTATTTATCACATCTCCCAGTATTCTATGCTCTCTCCACAGCCGGTTAATACTTGTAATCCACAACAATCAGCCCCCAGTGTAGATTTGGGCTATTTGGACAATGCGTCCCAAGATCCTCCGCTCTCCTGTAAGTTCTCACTCACTTTGCATTCAAAATGTGACAAGGCAGAGTCCAGGCTGAGCACTAGAGGAAACCGTCTCACAGTGGCATATGCTGTAAAGCAGGGGTGGGGAACCTACGGCCCGCAAAATTATTCCATCCAGCCCCCCCCGTGCCGATGAGTGTGTGTCCGCGGAGCTGACAGTGTGAGTCACAGTGGATATCACTCCGCCTGTGAGAGAAGGCGCCGTACAGATGAAGCAGCGGCTTTCTCTCTACTACAGCCACTGCTTTCTCTGTATGGCGCCTTCTCTCACAGGCGGAGTGCATTTGATATCATTGCGCCTGTGCGCACTGGGATAAAAAAAATTCCACAGCAACGCGGCAGGCCGCAGCCCAGCCTGCCCGGAGCCTAGGCCCCAGAAGCACCACAGAGCCCAGCAGCCCCACAACGCCTATAAGCACCACAGAGCTTAGCAGCACCACAGTGCTTAGCAGCCCCACAAAGCCCATAAGCACCACAGAGCTTAGCAGCACCACAGAGCTTAGCAGCACCACAGAGCCCAGCAGCACCACAGGGCCAGTACCACAGAGCCCAGCACCACAGAGCCCAGCACCACCGGCAACAGAGCCCAGCACCACAGAGCCCAGCACCACAGAGCGTTACAAAAATCCAAATGGCCCTTGGCAGAAAAAAGGTTCCCCACCCCTGCTGTCAAGTGTCACTTGACAATGCAGGCAATATAGCCAGCAGCTGGCTAAACAAAGCAAACCCAAAAATCACAAGAAATTTCAGCCGCCATGTGTGAAACAGACTCCACCATTGTCATATCAAACAAAGGGGCCAAAATAGTGCAAAAAGTTACATTATCATGCACACACAACCACCTGCCTATCTCACCTCCCCTCTTTTTGTCATTTGTCTCTTTTTAACCAGATGCTGACCGCCCACCGTCATTATACGGCGGGACGGTGGCACTGCTGGGCGAGAGCACGTAGCTCTACGTCCTCCCTTTAGCGGCCGCTAGGGGGGCGCGTGCGTACAATGTACATACAATGTATGAACAGAAGATCAGTGATTTCCCCTAGTGAGTCAACCCCCCCATACAGTTAGAACACACCCAGGAACACACTTAACCCCTTCCCTGCCCCCTAGTGTTAACTCCTTCACTGCCGAAGGTATTTTTATAGTAATCCAATGCATTTTTATAGCATTGATCGCTATAAAAAGGCCAATGGCCCAACAAATTTGTCAAAATTGTCCGATGTGTCCGCCATAATGTCTCGGTACTGAAAAAAAATGCTGATCGCCGCCATTACTAGTAAAAAAAAAAAATATTAATAAAAATGCCATAAAACTATCCCCTTTTTTGTAAACGCTATAAATTTTGCGCAAACCAATCAATAAACGCTATTTTTTTTTACGAAAAATATGTTGAAGAATACGTATCAGCCTAAACTGAGGAAAAAAATACGTTTTTTTATATATTTTTGGGGGATATTTATTATAACAAAATGTAAAAAATATTGCATTTTTTTCAAAATAGACGCTAAATAGAGATGATCAAAAACCACCAAAAGAAAGCTCTATTTGTGGGAAAAAAATTACGCCAATTTTGTTTGGGAGCCACGTCGCACGACCGCGCAATTGTCAGTTAAAGCGACGCAGTGCCGAATCACAAAAAGTGCTCTGGTCTTTGACCAGCAATATGGTCCGGGGGTTAAGTGGTTAAAACCCTTTACAAGACTAAACGTTGTTTTCTTTAGAAAATGATTCGTTATCCATCTGATCTCTCCTAATTTTTGGTTGGCCATCCTTCAGTCACAAAGAATGTTTTGACAATAGGACGTGAATAAGAACCCTTGCCCTTTTTACCCTGTTTGAAGTATAGATGGTAGCGTGCCTTTACCTTCTAATTGATGTGTCCATCTAATTGGGTAATAACCATGTTTTACTTACACACACCTGATAGATATAGATATACTGTATGTTCTTTATTTTTTCTACATAGATTCCAGTACAGTATGACGTACAATATATTTATGGATGACTATTAAAGGCTCTTTTACACCTTTTGTAAATACCTTAAAGGGTCACTAAAGGAAAAAAAAATTGGGCTGGAATGACTGTTTACAGGGTATAGAGACATAAAAGTTAACTGATTAATTTAAAGTAGGGTTGTCCCGATACCACTTTTTTAGGACCGAGTACAAATACCGATACTTTTTTTTAAGTACTCGCCGATACCGAATACAGATACTATTTTAAAATGTGTCCCCAAATGCAGCCATGTCCCCCACAAATGCAGCCATGTCTCCCACATATGCAGCCATGTCTCCCACATATGCAGCCATGTCCCCCACATATGCAGCCATGTCCCACCAGCCATGTACCCCACATATGCAGCCATGTCCCTCCAGCCATGTTCCCCACATATGCAGCCATGTCCCCCCAGCCATGTCCCCCACATATGCAGCCATGTCCCTCCAGCCATGTCCCCCAAATAAGCAGCCATTTCCCCCCCAGCCATGTCCCCCACATATGCAGCCATGTCCCTCCAGCCATGTCCCCCACATATGCAGCCATTTCCCTCCAGCCATGTCCCCCACATATGCAGCCATGTCCCTCCAGCCATGTCCCCCACATATGCAGCCATGTCCCTCCAGCCATGTCCCCCACATATGCAGCCATTTCATCCACATATGCAGCCATGTCCCTCCAGCCATGGCCCACACATATGCAGCCATGTCCCCCACATATGCAGACATGTCCCTCCAGCCATGTCCCCCACATATGCAGCCATTTCCCCCCAGCCATGTCCCCCACATATGCAGCCATGTCCCCCACATATGCAGCCATGTCCCTCAAGCCATGTCCCTCCAGGCATGTCCCCCACATATGCAGCCATTTCCCCCCAGCCATGTCCCCCACATATGCAGCCATGTCCCTCCAGCTATGTCCCCCACATATGCAGCCATGTCCCTCCAGCCATGTCCCTCCAGCCATGTCCCCCACATATGCAGCCATTTCCCCCCAGAAATGTCCCCCACATATGCAGCCATGTCCCTCCAGCCATGTCCCCCACATATGCAGCCATGTCCCTCCAGCCATGTCCCCCACATATGCAGCCATGTCCCTCCAGCCATGTCCCCCACATATGCAGCCATGTCCCCCCAGCCATGTCCCCCACATATGCAGCCATGTCCCCGCAGCCATGTCCCTCCAGCCATGTCCCCGCAGCCATGTCCCTCCAGCCATGTCCCTCCAGCCATGTCCCCGCAGCCATGTCCCTCCAGCCAGCGGCTTTCATTGCGGCGGCGGGGGGACACAAGTATTCTATTCAGGCATCGGGGGTATTTGCAGGAGTACAAGTACTCGGTATCGGGACAACCCTAATTTAAAGATGATTAAAAATAGATACAAATCAATCATATAATCAACCTACAGTTCTAGTTTCATTTTTGCTGTTATTTCCTGTCTCTCTGATGTACAGAGCCAGAGATCCAATAGAGGGCAGTGATGGTTTGTCTAAAACCCCTCAGGCAACCAGGAAGTGTGGAGATCAGAGCAGAATTACAGCAACATCAAAGCAAAAAACAAACAATGAGGACATGAAAACAGCACTGCAGTAAGGTAGCTATTTAGCTAAAAAACAGAACATCCTGCCCCCTCTGAAGAAGATCTATCAAAAGCGTTGAGTCTACATGTGGATTGTATTGGATCTAAACAATTACTTAAATCCTAAATGCAGTATTTTGTGGTTTGTTTTGGGTTTTGTTTTTATGGAATGCGTTTTTTATATATGCAGTGTTCTCCTTGTATCTATATGTTCCTCAAATAGTCCTTGGCTACTACTATTACTGTTTGCATATGTTACATTTAGGGACGAAGACACCTAGCACACAATATATAGGACAATCCACTTTCCTGCGAGCGTAGGTCCTCTTGACCTACCCCAGCATCATGACTGGACAATGAAAGGAGAAACCGCACAGTAATGAGTGCATCTCTCCAACTTTTCTTTTCCTATCATCATACCGCTTGTTAGCACATGAACTAACTGGCTCCTTATATTGTTTCTTTCTCTCACACTTCAGTCCTGCTGTACAGGAACTGCAACACCAGGTCAAATATGTCCACAGATTGCATTTAGAAAGCATAAGTTCATCTTTTATAAAGAAAACATGCATCTTTTTGCAGGTAAAAAAAAGTGCATTTGTTATTTAATTATACTGCAGACAGTGCTTGTAGACTCTCAGCACACTGCCTGCCTGTACCTCAGATATGGTCAGGCAGTTAGTGCAAGAAGAATCAATTATGAGGACGCTTACCAGTCATTGAGAACTACAAGTCGGTGGCCGATTATACTTTTAGTTCATTCGTTCACAAAATAAATGACGAGGCTGTGTGGGTAGAGCCCCGCACGGCCAGCTGCTTTTCAATTGTGACAGCGGGTGCGAGTGCACATTCACTGTCACAGAGAGGTGGGTGGGAGGCAGGAGCTGGAGCATGTTTCAAAGGTTAACGTAACCTTTAATTATGTATTAAAGTTGTTCTACCCTCCACGGATCTACCCTCCCCCACTCCCTAAACCAGGGGTCGACAATATCCGGGCGCCAGGTCGCAATTGCGATAATAAATTGTGACCTTTTTTTTTTCCTCTCCTTTTATCGAAATGAACAATGCACAAAATGTACAAGATACACAAATCTAGTAGTAGTATATGTACAGTATATGGATTTTTTCTCTTTTTCTTCTTTTTTTTTTGTTGTTGTTGTTTGTTTGTTTTGGTGTCACAACGAACAATGCACAAAATGTATAAAATGCATAAATTTGCACAATGTAGTAGTAGGATGAGAGTATGGAGTGTGTAAGAGAACTGTTGTTAATATAAAGAGGTGGGGAGGGTAGGGGAAGAAGGCAATAACTAGAATTAAAAATTTGGGTGTGCATTTTAAATGTGTGGAATAAAGTCTAAAAAAAAAAGGGCACGGAAGACGCACGGAAGCACTAAAGAAGGACTGAGAATTAAAAAGGGGGGGGGGGATGAGGAGGTGGGAATAAAAGGGGCAGAGGTGTATAGTAGAAGGAAGGAGCGAATGGGAAGGGGTGAGGGTCGAATAGGGAAGCACATGAAGGAAGAGTGGAGGAGTGTGAGGTGTAGTGAGGCCATAGGTTCAACCCCAGGGGTAGGCCTAGATGAGCCAGGGGGGGGGGGGTTGGGTCAGGAAGGGGGGGTGGGGGGCTGGCTTAGGAAGGGGGGGAAGATAAATCACAATCAAACAGTAATCTACAAACACAATCACTAATATTAAGGTGGCGATACAAGTGTTATGCACGTGTTAGACAGTATAGGAATAATCGATAGAGAAACATGACTCAGTTATTTCTAAATTTTCTTTTTTGTGTTGTTTTAGTAGTTATAAGCATAATCGGTTTGGGATAAACTTTAAATGAAAAAGGGAGCATTAATTATGACGTGGAATATCAGGGGTTTAGGGGATAGAAACAAAAGAAATGCAATGTTTAGATACTTGGATAGGCTGCAGCCTCAGATAATATGCTTACAGGAAATGCATCTGCGACCTGACTCTATCCACCTGTTGACCTCATGCAAATATTCGAGGCAGTACCATTCCACATATTCCTCCTATTCTAGGGGAGTTAGTGTAATGGTGTCCACGACTGCCTTGTTTGAATGTATTCACCAAGAGGTGGATGAAGAAGGAAGATATGTTTTCCTGTTATGTAAACGTAATAATTTAACATGCATTATTGCTGCAATCTATATTCCCCCCCATTTTCTGTGGTAACACTGAGAAGACTGGCAGAGTTTATGGCCTTATATCCAGATATCCCTGTGCTTGCACTGGGGGACTTTAACAACACTTTGGATCAGGGACTAGATAGAATGAGTTTGACGGCCAATGTGACAGGACAGATGGCAGGTAAAACCACGATTGCACTGTTGCTCACAGAATTGGGACTCCGTGATGTATGGCGGGAGAGACATGGCGACGAGAGATGTTACTCGTGCCACTCTGCCTCACATGGCGGACTCTCTGGAATAGATCTGGGCCTGGGAAACGAGGCACTAATACAAAGGGTAAGGGACTCGGCCTATGAGACAAGATTATTGTCAGATCACTCTCCATTTTAGGTTAGACTGGATGTCACGGTCGCTTCGGGCCGCTCATTATGGAAAGTGAATCCATATTGGTTGACCTTACTCCCACCCCCAGATGGGACGGTAGGTCTGTTACAGGAGTACTGGCAACTCAATAGGGGTACAGCTAGCGCAGGGGTGGTATGGGATACACTAAAAGCATTTTTGAGGGGGTGTATGATCAGGGAAATTGCGGGTATTAAGAACCGTTCCAGGGAATGGGAGGACAAAGTAAGGGACGAAATGAAACGCAGAGAACAAGCAGTGGTAGCAGACCCCTCACAAAATAATCAAGATTCCTGGGTGGAGGCGTAATCTTTGTACAATTCGGTACTGTTGACGGCAGCGGAGAAAAGGAGATATTTTCACCAACAGAGCAATTTTGAGGAAGGGGAAAACACGGGCCATATTCTGGCCTTGGTAGCCGCCAGGGAGCAACGGGACTCCTCGAACATCTTGGCTATAAAAGTGGAATCTGGGGAGACACACACTATTAGCTCCGACATCTTAAATGACTTTTATGAGTTCTATAGGGAGTTGTACTCCTCTAGGACTGAGAATGTGGATTCAGAGATGCTTTCGTTTCTCCAAGAGTGTCCAATCCCCCAATTAGTGGAGGAAGATAGGGAGATGCTAAATCTCCCTATCACACTGACAGAACTGAGGGAGGCTCTGGAAGGGGCTGCACACCACAAATCCCCAGGTCCAGATGGACTGCCAGTGGAGGTATACTCTCAATATGGTGAGGTTATATTACAGCCCTTGCTGGAAGCATTAGCTGAGGCAGTGGAGACGGGTACTAAACCGGACAGTATGCAGGAGGCTATAATTATTCTACTTCCTAAGCCAGGTAAAGATAAGTTATCTCGAGACTCATATCTTCCAATTTCTTTACTAAATACGAACGTCAAACTTCTAGCAAAAATTTTGGCCAAAAGGTTATAGTGGGTTATAGGCAGGCTGGTGCATCGAGACCAGTCTGGCTTTATACCTAATCGCTCTATGGCCGACAATATTAGAAGACTATATATGAACTTGCAGGTGCCAGTGGACAACCCAGGGGGTAGGGCTATTCTGTCACTGGATGCCACCAAAGTGTTTGATAGTGTGGAGTGGCCCTACCTCCTGGAAATATTAACTAGGTTTGGACTGGGAAACCGGTTTATAGCATGGGTAAAAGTGCTCTATTCTAAACCTAGAGCTAGACTCCGAATCAACAACAACCTCTCCCTCCCATTTGAGCTACATAGAGGTACCCGCCAGGGATGCCCGTTATCACCACTACTGTTCGCCTTGGCAGTTGAGCCTCTTGCGATAACGTTTAGAACTACGTCGGAGGTGGTCAGATTTTGCAGGGGACAGAGGGAAGAAATGCTGATGACATACTCATATATCTAGGTGATACAGCAACATCGCTGCGAACAGCAATGGGCATAATAGGAGACTTTGGAGGCTTCTCTGGGTTTAGTATAAACTGGTCCAAATCAATATTAATGTCCATAGATCCAATAAGGGAACAGTTACCGGTAGAAGCAGAGCAGATCACCATATCAAGTCGTTTTAGCTATCTGGGGGTGGTGGTTTCCCCCGGACATGGCCGAATATCTTCGGCTGAATCTGGGCCCACTACTGGTAAAACAAAAAGAGAAATGCAACAGTTGGTGCAAACTCCCTCTATCAGTGGTAGGTAGGGTCAATTTAATAAAAATGGTATGGGCTCCACAACTTCTATATATCTTCCATAACTCGCCAATATGGATATCGAATAAATGGTTTAAAACAATTGATACCCAGATGCGGGAGTTGATATGGAAGAAAAAGTTAGCCAGGATTAGTTTAACCACTCTACAATATGAAAAGGATAGGGGGGGATTGGCGGTCCCCCACCCCAAAACGTATTTTCTGGCCTCCCAGATAAAACAGCTGGCGAGATGGGGACGGGAAGAAAGAGATGATCCGAATAGAAACTTGGTGATCAGTTATGCTCCCTTATTAAAGGCCGCCTCCCATCTAGAGATGGATGTGCCTAGTATGTCACACCCAGCACCTACAGGAATCCTTCTCAGAAAGGTATGGGGGGAGCTACGGAAGACCCTGGGGACAGAGGGTGTGTTACCATTCACCCCAATATGGAATAACTCTAGATATGTAGAGATACAGAACTTACCAGGCTTTACCCCCTGGAGAAAGAGGGGAATTTGGTCATTTTCACAGCTGTACGAGGGTGAGGTATTGAAAAGCTATGAACAACTGTGCAGGGAATATCAATTACCCCCGCGGGGCTTCTATCAGTATCTCGAGCTCAGGCATGCCCTACAGAGACAACAACAAACACAATCTCTGGTGGCAATATCGCCGTCACCTTTGATGGCGGCGGTCCTGCAGGCAGAAGATCAGAGAGGATTGATAACAAAAAAAGGGATTTTTAAATACAGCTTACCTGTAAAATCCTTTTCTTGGAGTACATCACGGGACACAGAGCGGCATATTCATTACTATATGGGTTATACGGAGTACCTTCAGGTGTGGACACTGGCAATCTCAAACAGGAAGTCCCCTCCCTATATAACCCCCTCCCCTAGAGGGAGTCCCTCAGTTTTGTAGCAAGCAGTATGCCTCCCAAAATGGTCACCCAAAAGAGGGGTGGGAGCTCTGTGTCCCGTGATGTACTCCAAGAAAAGGATTTTACAGGTAAGCTGTATTTAAAAATCCCTTTTTCTTTCTCGTACATCACGGGACACAGAGCGGCATATTCATTACTATATGGGATGTCCGAAAGCAATGCTTTAATGAGGGGAGGGAGACATCTTCCAAAGAAGGATTTAATTTTAGAGGTATACTCAGATACTAGTAAATCCAACTTAAACGAGAAATGTAAATCTCAAATCAAATCAAGGGAGCCCCCTCAGATCCTGAGGAGCTTGAATCGCGGCCTGTAGTACTGACTGCCCAAAGGCTGTATCCGCATTCCTTCCTACGTCCACTTGATAAAATTTTGTAAACGTGTGGACTGATGACTACGTTGCTGCCTTGCATATTCGAGCCATAGAGATCTGATGATGTGCTGCCCAGGAGGTGCCCCTGGCCCTGGTAGAATGGGCCTTTACCGACAAAGGAGGAGGCACCTCTTCAAACCGCAGGCCCGAACAATTAATTGTTTAATCCATCTTGCGATGGTGGATCAAGCGGCTGCCTGCCCCATCTTGGGCCCTTCCGGTAAAACGAACACCACATCTGTTTTCCGAACCTTCTCTGTAGCTTTAAGATAGGCCCTTACGGCCCTGACAATATCCAACGTATGCAGCAACCCCTCTTTTCTAGAGGTGGGTTTTGGAAGAAGGATGGAAGTACCACATCCTGGTTCAGGTGGAAACTGGATATAACCTTTGGTAGAAAGGAAGGATGAGGACGGAACCCCGCCCTATCCTTATGCAAAATGAGATATGGTTCCTTACAAGATAAGGCTGCCAATTCCGATACTCTCCTGGCCGAAACTATGGTGATCAGAAATACCGACTTTCTAGTCAGTAAAATCAAGGTACCTCAGCCAACGGCTCAAGAGGTTGTTTCTGTAGGGATGACAGAACAAGATTTAAGTCCCATGGACAAAGTGGTGACTTGACAGGAGGATTAATACGCAAGACCCCCTGTAAGAAGGTCTTTACCAGCGAGTGGGTGGCCAGCGCTCTGAAACCACACTGACAGAGCTGAGATCTGTCCCTTGATTGTGCTTAGTGCCAGGCCTTTATCCACTCCTAGCTGGAGAAAACTTAACACCCTATCAATAGTATATTAGCGGGAATTCCATCTTTTGGATTCACACCAGCCTACGTAGTTCCTCCACACCCTGTAATAAATCACCCTGGAGACCGGCTTTCTAGCCCTAATCAGGGTAGGGATTACCTGCCTAGACAGACCTCTACCCCTGAGAATCAGGGATTCAGCCTCCAGGCCGTCAAATTTAGACGCCGTAATGTAGGGTGGAGGATCGGGCCTTGTGAGAGTAGGTCTGGTTGTAGAGGAAGAGTCCAAGGGTCTCCCACTGCCATCTTCAGGACTAGTGAGTACCAAGTCCTCCGGGGCCAAGCCGGAGCTACTAGAATGACTGGCTTGTGCTCCACTCTGATCCTGCGCAACAGGCGAGGGAGTAACTGTAGCGGAGGGAATGCATATAGAAGTTTGAATTGATGCCAAGGGCAAACCAACGCATCGGTTCCGCAGGCCATAGGATCCCTCGTTCGAGACACGAACCTGTCTAGTTTCTTGTTGAACCTGGATGCCATTATATCTACGTCTGGCATTCCCCACCTCTGGCAGATTGTCTAAAAGACCTGGGGATGCAGAGACCACTCCCCTGGCGACAGACTCTGGCGACTTAAGAAGTCTGCCTGCAGGTTGTCCACTCCGGGAATGAATATCGCCGAAATGCAGGGTACATGAACCTCTGCCCACTGAAAAATCAAGCTCACCTCCCTCTGAGCGGCCCGACTCCTGGTTCCCCCTTGGTGGTTTATGTATGCCACCGCTGTGGCAATGTCTGACTGGATTCTCACCGGGAACCCCTTTAATCTGGAGGTCCATGCCAGAAGGGCTAGGCGAGCAGCTCTGATCTCCAAGATATTGATGGGGAGCTGCCTCTCTGCTTTCACCCAAGTTCCCTGGCGAGAGGACCCCTCGAAGACCGCCCCCCCCAGCCTGCCAGGCTGGCGTCTGTGGTAACTACCTTCCAGACAACAGGGCTGAAGGATTTTCCCTTTAGAAGATTCTGGGGGTTCAACCACCAGGCCAGGCTTTGTCGGACCCTTGATGATAGCGTCAAAGGGGACTCTAAGGCATGTGCCCTCTTGCCCCAGGCTGCTAGAATGGCTGCCTGTAGGACGCGAGTGTGGATCTGAGCGTATGGTACTGCCTCGAACGTGGCCACTAGCTTGCCTAGTAATCGCATACACAGGCGAATAGTTGGTTTTTTCTTGTTTAGAACCAACTGAACCAGCCCCTTGATAGCCTCGATCTTTACCAGGGGCAGGAACACTCTTTGCTGTTCTGTGTCTAACCTCATGCCGAGGTATTCCAACTGCTTTGTAGGCTGGAACGCTGACTTTCCCGGTTTAGGACCCAGCTGAATTCTCCGAGGTACCGAACCGTGAGGTTTACTGCCCTTTGCAGACCCGGCCGTGAGTGATCTATGATTAAAAGGTCGTCCAAGTATGCTAGGACTGTGACCCCCTGGATCCTTAAATTGGCCAGAACTGGGGCTAGGATCTTCGTGAATACCCGGGGGGCCGTGGCCAGCCCGAAGGGGAGCGCCCTGAATTGGAAGTGTCGCTGCCCCACCGCGAAGCGTAAAAATCTTTGATGCAACTGAAAGATTGGTACATGAAGGTAAGCATCCTTTATGTCTATGGAGGCCAGAAAATCGTCCTTCTGAAGCGCGGCGGCTGCTGACCGGATGGATTCCATCCGGAAGGAACGAACCCTTAGGTAACCGTTTAACCTCTTTAGGTCCAAGATTGGCCTGACATCGCCGTTGGGCTTTGGTATGACAAAGAGATTGGAATAGAAACCTAGCCCTTGCTCTTGGGCTGGCACTTCTATAATTACGTCCTGGCAAAGCAGGTGATCCAAAGCTGCCAGCATTGAGGCCTTCCTTGCTGGATCCGTTGGTAGCCTTGATACTTGAAAATGAGGCGGAGGATACTTTAGAAACTCCAGTCTGTAACCTGTGGTTACCGATGCCCGGACCCATTTGTCGGGGATCTTGGCTTCCCAAACTTCTGAGAAGAAACGAAGCCTTCCCCCCACCCGCGAGAGTGGGGGCGCCCCTTCATAAGGCAGACTTAGGGGCTGTCTTTGTCGGCTTGCCTGGAATTTGAGGGCCCCGAGACAGGAAAGAGCTGCCTTTTAAATGTAGGAGCCCGGAATGTCTTTTTGACCGGTAAAAGGGTACTCTTGCCATTTGAAATAGTCTGAATATATTTATCCAGATCCTCTCCGAAGAGTCGTCCTCCATGGAAGGGAAACCCTGCCAGAAGCTTTTTGCATGGGGGCTCCGCCGCCCAGCTCTTCAACCATAAGAGCCTTCTCATGTGCACCAAAAATAGTGATAAACGAGAGGCCTGCTGGATGGAATCTTTTATAGCATCTACAGCAAAACACAGAGCTCTGGGAATGTCAGAAAACTCTTCTGCTTGATGGGTAGTCCTTTAACATTTCCTTTGTCTGGTCTTTTAACGCCTGACAAACACCAATCGCAGCCACCGCTGGCTGCACCACTGCTCCTGCCGTAGCAAAGGATGCTTTTAAAAGTGTCTCTAATCTTTTATCAACCGGATCTTTAAACATATGTATGTTTTCCACCGGGCAAGTTAGTGATTTATTCACACATGAGATGGCTGCATCCACTACTGGGAGCCTCCACCTCTTGGAGAATTTTTCCTCCATGGGGTAAATGACCGCAAATCTTTTCGGTGGCAGAAAAATCCTGTCCGGCCGTACCCAATCCCGAAAGATCAATTCCTCTAAAAGAGGATGGACCGGAAAAACTGCGTTGCTTAACGGAGCTTTCAAAGAGCCCAGAGAGGATACCGGAGGAACCTGAGGCTCTGGCAATGGTAAACTAAATGCCGAGCGGACCATGTCCGTCAAAGACTGTACCCACAGTCATGCTGTCTGGGAGTCTGAAAATGGTTCCTCCGAGGCAGACCCCTCAATCCCTGAACCCTCTTGGTTCAGGTCTAGTTGATCCTCCTGTGATTCCAATTCCTCCGGCGAGAGAATCTCAGCATCTGAGGATACACCTCTTGGTGATGGGGATCTAACCCGTTTCTTACCAGGAATAGCTCTAGCGATCAATGCTGCTATTCTCTCTTCTAGCCCCCCTAGGGATACGGCTAGCATCTCCTCTGTGATAAACACAGGGCTGGGCTAATCTGGGCCAGCCTCCGCACCAGATCCCCCTAATGGCTCATCCAAGGCGCCTTTTATGTTAATAAGTTGCGGGGAAAGTATCGGCATATCATCAGAATCAGAAAGGGAACCCTTTTGTTTTTTGGTCTTTTTTGTACCCTTTGACCCCGAACCTTTGGAAGCCATAATACAAAATCGAGGGACTCCGCCCACACAACAGACTGTAGTGGCCAGGAGTACAAAACCAGAGTTTAGGGGACAATAGATCACTAATGCCCAAAAACTGATGGAATCCCGTATGTTGTTTTTTTTTTTTTTTTTTTTTTAAATATATATTATATATTTTCTTTTTACAACATACAGTGACCCCAAACTTAGTTTGCCAGCCTCCAACCTGCTGCAAAAAGGGGAATTTTTTGGCTTAACAAAAAAGGCATTGGAACAAAGTCCAGCATGTACTACCCCTCTTCCGCCACCGGGAGTCACTGTTCTGCCGCTCTGCGTCCTCTCCTTCTGAAAATCAGCCTCAGACTGAGCACTGACAATGCCTGCTGTCTATAACAGCACAAAGGCGCGCCTCCTGTATGACGCCGCAGGCACGCCCCCCCCCCCGCCCTCCTGTCTGAACGGCGCGAAAAAAGTCTATAAGACGTGCGCGCGCACGCGCGCGCGCGTATGCCGGAAACAGGAGGAACATGGAGGAGCCGCGCTGCTGGAGATCCAGGAACGCAGAAACAGGCGGCAGATTCAAACCCCCGGCCAGGTAGGACTCTCCAAAGGCCCCTAGGGATCCTTACTAGCCCTAGGAAGAAAACAGCAGGTTTAGCTAGCAACACATTTTTAGACAGGGGAACCTAGTGATGGGGGAGAAAGGGTGTCATCCTGTCTCTCTCAGACATAGTGAACAAGGTTGCCCATGCAGAGCATACTTAGGCTATCCCCCCTTTTAGGTTACCCCGGAGAGCCTGCTGTCGAACCAAGTCCCGCAGGCTCCCCCTTACCTGCTCCATGCAGCAGGATGTTTGTCCAGCAAACTGATCCAATCTTCTCCCATCTCCGTGGGTAGCGTAGTAGACCTTCAGGCCCTGGGGTCCTATGAAGGTACCCACTGTCCTGGACCTATATAGCACCCTGGCAAGCAGGAACTTATGGTTTTTACAAACTCCAAGTCCTGGGCCCAGGGTCCAGCCCTCCAAAGAGGAGCATTATAGGCAAAACCCCACGGCTTGGGGCCCGGGTACTGTCCACTTTGGCACTGAGGCTCCTTGGACAGATCCGGTTAGCCCGCCCTTAATCCCAAGGATGTGGAGCAAAGCTATTCCGTGACCAACACCTAAGACACTGGCGAAAAAACTGAGGGACTCCCTCTAGGGGAGGGGGTTATATAGGGAGGGGACTTCCTGTTTGAGATTGCCAGTGTCCACACCTGAAGGTACTCCGTATAACCCATATAGTAATGAATATGCCGCTCTGTGTCCCGTGATGTACGAGAAAGAAATATATGAGAGACTGCTGAGAACAATTCAGAACCATGCCTCCTTTAGAAGCCGTAGGAAATGGGTGAAAGATATTGGGGAGATAGACGAGGACCAGTGGGAAAGGGTGTTAAAATCTGTCCCGGTGGTGTCCGTCTCTGCGTCTCAAACTGTCGCAACTTTTTATCTTACACAGGGCCTATAGAAAAGCACCACAACTACACAGATGGGGAAGAAGGGATACTCCTATGTGCCCAAAGTGCAAAGTACAGCAAGGGGACTTTATACATTTAATTTGGAGATGCCCAAAGCTTCATAGGTATTGGGAGGAAGTATCCCAGTGTATTACTCGAATAGCACAGGTACCAGTCCCATTGGATCCACAGGTATACCTGCTAGGGGCTATCGACCCTGGAGAGTATACAAAAGGAAAGTACTGTATGGTAATAAGATTGCTGTATCTGGCAAGAAAACTCATTGCACGTTACTGGATGGCCCCAGGGGTCCCTATGGGGAAGCAATGGATAGTGTATGTTAACTCACTGCTGGGCAGAGAACATCTGGCCTACAAAAGAAGGAAAGCAGAGGGCAAATTTGAGGAAATCTGGCATTCCTGGTTTGGAGATACGAGTGTCGCACCACCAAAACTGGTGATGGATAGATTTTCTATGTAGAGTGCAAAGGACAGGATGGGGGGAGGGGAGGGGGGGTGGGATGGGAAGGGCTGGGATATATAAACAATGAGAGGTACATTGGAATATTAGGTGAATGTAAAAATGCTGTATAATGTACCTTAAATGGAGTGTAATGGATGCCGAATAGGCATATTTATGTATGAAATATGCAAATAAAAAAAAAAAAAAAAGTGGATTTAAAAAAAAAAAAAAAATTGTGACCTGGCGCTCGCGACCGCCGGTAATTGAGGCCGGGGCTTTGCGGCTACAAGGCCGCGAAGCCGCGGCCTCAATTACCGGCCGCCGCGGGCCCGCCACGATTGCGTGGTGGAGGAGGTGGGGGCGCACGGAGGCACGGGCCCGCAATGGCTGGTAATTGAGGCTGCGGCTTTGTGGCCTTGTGACGTTCCAAGCTCTCCCTTCTGTGAGCTGGTGCCATCTGGTGGTGGCCGTTTGTCATTACACGTTAAACAGCAATTCTGTGTCATTTTTCACTATTTTCACTGCCATCTCCTTCCCTCACTTTAGAACCCCCAAACATTATATTATATATATATATATAGATATATATATATATATCTATATATATATATATATATATTTTAATCTAACACCCTAGAGAATAAATCGGCGATCGTTGCAATACTTTATGTCACGTCGTATTTGCGCATCGGTCTTACAAGCACACTTTTTTGGGGGAAAAATACACTTTTTTAATTAAAAAATAAGACAACAGTAAAGTTATCACAATTTTTTTTTATATTGTGAAAGATAATGTTACGCCGAGTAAATTGATACCCAACATGTCACACTTCAAAATTGCGTCCACTCGTGGAATACCGACAAACTTTTACCCTTTAAAATCTCCATAGGCGACGTTTAAAAAAAATCTACAGGTTGCATGTTTAGAGTGGGCGATACTCACGTATAAGTTTGCTTCTGCACGCGAGCTCGACGGGACAGGGCACGTTTTCTGGCTCCTAACTTTTTTAGCTGGCTCCTAGATTCCAAGCAAATTTGTCAAACCCTGCCCTAAACACTTACATGACACCACTCCTGATCCAGCACTGTCCCTATCCGCAGCCCCACTCTCTCTCGTTGCTCTCTTTTTGCATTCACGGGCTTGGCTAAGACTAGCCATTGGCTTCTGCTGTTGTCAGTCAAACTCAATGAGGAGGCGGGGCCAAGCTGTGCTGTATGTGTCATAGCCCAGCTCAGGAATCGAACTGCACAAGTACCCCCATAACAAGTGGCTTGCTATGGAAGCACTCAAAGGAGGAGCCTAAAGCACTGGCAAGGGACTACAGAAGAGGAGGTTCAGGGCCACTCTCTGCAATAGTCTCATGTAGCGTAAATGGCCCAGCGTACGGCCGCGTAATTCAAAGGGAGCGGCTTGTATTTAAATTTAGCGCGCCCCCGTGGCGATTGAACTGCGCATGCGCCGGCCGCGACGAAATCCCAGTGCGCATGCTCCAAAGGACGTCACATTTTCTCAATGTAAACGACGTAATCGTAGCGTACGCCAGCCCGATTGAGAATCGACGTACGCAAACGACGTAAACGACGCACAACACGACGCGGTCCCGAGGCCATACTTAACATGGCAGCCGACGGCATCCGACAGGACTTCGTAAGGTTACTCCACATCTTTGCAGGGGTAACCTTACGCGGATGAAAATGACGTTAACCACGATGGGGCGGCGTAAAAGCGTTCGGGAATCGGCGTATTAGCCTCATTTGCATAGGCAAATGAGAAAACAACGTAAAGGCCACCTAGCGGCCGGAGTTGTCATTACATCTACGATCCGCCAGTGTAATTGTTTTACACATGGCGGATCTTCACCTGTATCTATCACACGCATAGATACACGGGCAAAAAAAACGGCGATACAACGGGGTATCTGTGATCCCCCTTCGTAGCGCTTCTGAGAATCTGGCCCAACATGTTTGTTATTTAAATTTAAAAATAACTTTACAATCACCAAGTATTACAGAGCTGCATTTATTTGTGTTTTTTTACATTTAACTGGATATATATCAGTGTTTAAAACCATTTTTTAGAGAAACCAATTAGAACTTATACTAAGTCTGGATTTATTGCCCAGGGCTAATGTACTAAAAATAGGATTTTTATAACAGCTTGCCTGTAAAATCCTTTTCTTGGCGTACATCACAGGACACAAAGCAGCCATAGTAATTACTATGTGGGTTATATGGCACCTATAGATGAATGGACACTGGCACACCCCTCTATATAACCCCTCCCATACAGGAATTATCTCTGTTTTGCAGCAAAGCAATATCTTTCCCAATAAGAGGGGAGGGACCTCTGTGTCCCGTGATGTACTTCAAGAAAAGGATTTTACAGGTATCCTATTTTCTTTATCGTACATCACGGGTGTGAGGGATTGTGCTCAGCCCTTCCTTCTCTGTGCTAGCAGCTCAGCTGTCAGCTAATTGCCAGCTCCCATCTCTCCTCAGCGATCCACCTGTTGATGATTATTAACCACTTAAGGACCGCCTACTGCACATTTACGTCGAATGGCACGGCTGGGCACATCAACGTATATATACGTTGGTTTTAGTACCCAGCCGTGGGTCGCAGGCGCGCGCCCGCGACCCGGTCCGAAGCTCCAGGACCGGGACCGCGGGATTCGCGGACCCGATCGCCGCTGCAGTGCGGCGATCCGTCCCTGGAGCGGAAGAACGGGGAGAGCCGTGTGTACACACGGCTTCCCCGTGCTTCTCTGTGGCCGGAGCATCGATCGCGTCATCCCTGTAATAGGGGGACGCGATCGATGACGTCACACCTACAGCCACACCCCCCTACAGTTGTAAACACACACATTAGGGCACACATTCCCTACAGCGCCACCTGTGGTTAACTCCCAAACTGCAACTGTCATTTCCACAGTAAACAATGCAATTTAAATGCATTTTTTGCTGTGAAAATGACAATTGTCCCAAAAATGTGTCAAAATTGTCCGAAGTGTCCGCCATATTGTCGCAGTCACGAAAAAAATCGCTGATCGCCGCTATTAGTAGTAAAAAAAAAATAATTAATAAAAATGCAATAAAACTGTATGTGAAAGCCTTCGCGCTATATAGAGCAATTATAGTGCAGATAAACTATATAAATATATAAACATATAAATACATATATATATAAATATATATATATGTAAAAAAGTTGCTGCAAAACCTAAAAGTGTTTACATAACACAAAATAACAATCAAGTGAAAATAAGTGATCTTGCGCTACTGAAATAGCTAATATAGTATCCAAAACAAATACCAAATAAATAAATACACGTGCCTTATATATATAATAACTGTGAAATCTAAATAAATAAATCAAAGTCCAAAGTGCATAAGTGCCAAGGTGAATAAAGTGTAGGTACACAGCAGTCCGTGAATATTCCAGTGTTCACAATGTTCGTGCAGGTGCCACTCCGTGGAACAAACAGCCTCACAGGCCTCTCACCTCACTGCCACGAAATAACTGCATCAAATATCATCTGGTATCTCCAAAACTTTTTAGCCAGGTGTGTTGGGTTGGTAGACATCCGGGTCCTCACAGAGCCAAACATAAAACTATACCAACTCAGAAAACAAAAGTGGAGAAAGAGAGACTCCCATAGTGTAGTAATATCATAAAAGGGGGCATTTATTAAAAATAATCTGCTTACATCAAGATATATAAAAAAAGCTTAAAACACACGGCATAAGCCGGATCCTCACGTCACTCCAGGTGTCCGTCAATCCCTACGCGTTACGGCTACTGCCTTCATCTGTCCCCAGATGAAGGCAGTAGCCGTAACGCGTAGGGATTGACGGACACCTGGAGTGACGTGAGGATCCGGCTTATGCCGTGTGTTTTAAGCTTTTTTTATATATCTTGATGTAAGCAGATTATTTTTAATAAATGCCCCCTTTTATGATATTACTACACTATGGGAGTCTCTCTTTCTCCACTTTTGTTTTCTGAGTTGGTATAGTTTTATGTTTGGCTCTGTGAGGACCCGGATGTCTACCAACCCAACACACCTGGCTAAAAAGTTTTGGAGATACCAGATGATATTTGATGCAGTTATTTCGTGGCAGTGAGGTGAGAGGCCTGTGAGGCTGTTTGTTCCACGGAGTGGCACCTGCACGAACATTGTGAACACTGGAATATTCACGGACTGCTGTGTACCTACACTTTATTCACCTTGGCACTTATGCACTTTGGACTTTGATTTATTTATTTAGATTTCACAGTTATTATATATATAAGGCACGTGTATTTATTTATTTGGTATTTGTTTTGGATACTATATTAGCTATTTCAGTAGCGCAAGATCACTTATTTTCACTTGAATGCAATAAAACTATCCCTTATTTTGTAAACGCTATAAATTTTGCGAAAACCAACCGATAAACGCTTATTGCGATTTTTTTTACCAAAAATATGTAGAAGAATATGTATCGGCCTAAACTGAGGAAAAACAATGTTTTTTTATATATTTTTGGGGGATATTTATTATAGCAAAAAGTAAAAAATATTGCATTTTTTTTTAAATTGTCGCTCTATTTTTGTTTATAGCGCAAAAAATAAAAACCGCAGAGGTGATCAAATACCACCAAAAGAAAGCTCTATTTGTGGGAAAAAAAGGACGCAAATTTTGTTTGGGAGCCACGTCGCACGACCGCGCAATTGTCTGTTAAAGCGACACAGTGCCGAATCGCAAAAACCCCTTGGGTCATTTGCCAGCGTATTGGTCTGGGTCTTAATTGGTAAACAAGTGTGATTTAAAGCGGCGGTTCTGCGGGATAAACTTTTTTTTCTAACATACGGGTGCCGTTTGTACATCTAATCCTCACCTGTCCCGTTCTTGCAGCCACATTTGTCCCGACTTGAATCGAAATTATATTTTAGATAACCCAGCGATGGACGTTTGCATCTTTAGTGTGGGCACTCCTGAAGCCCACCTGTGTCTACATCCGGGATGCGGTGAATGCTGTCCCAGCATTCACCGCTCTATCCCGGGCATGGCAGGTGTTGACGGCAAGCCGCGCCGTCAACACTTGAGTTGCCATCGCAACGGCCGGCGTCATAATGACCCGCCCTGTTGTGAAGCAATAGCTCCTAATCTCGCGGCGAAATCTCGTAGGATTTGAGCAGAGAGCGTCTCCTGGGGACGTCAGGACTGAGTCCCAGGAGACATAGCGCCGTCGGTGGAAAATCGATAGGCACGCCCATTCCCCCGCGGTGGACTCTGATTGACAGGGCGGAATGCAAAGATAAATACGGGTAAGCCTTTAGCAAAAAAAAAAACAACAACGGATTTGTTATTGTGAATGCAACACTGTTTTATTAACAGTAAGTGAAAAATTAGGGTGAACCTCCACTTTAACTTTACTCCTGTCTCGGTCTGATTTATGGTTTCTGACAGTAGGCGAAGTCCATTAATTCAGAAGATGGAGCCAATCCACTTGATGATAATATTTTTTTTTCAGATTGTATGACCTAAATCACGGATCACGGATCATGGATCAGTTTGCCACAGCGATACAGATGTCGCACGGCTAGTCTAGAATCTCCCACTGTGGCCACTCCGGTAGTCTCTGTGCAGGCACCCGCCTCGGGTATTACCTCAATAAGGGGTATGTCTGGTTCCGCTCTGCTTCCCCAGCGATTTGGGAGCAATCCAGTTCAGTGCAGAGGGTTTTTCAACCAAGTTGAGATATACTTTGAGATGCTGTCCCAGGCGTTTCCCTTGGACAGAAGCAAAGTGGGTTTTGTGATATCTTTGCTTTCTGACAGAGCCTTGGTCTGGGAAAACCCTCTATTGGAGACGCAAAAACCCATGGTCCTGAGTTACCCAGAATTTGTGGCTTCCTTCAAAGGGGTATTTGACTTTCCCGCAAACTCTGCTTCTGCTGCAAGTGCCTCATACCCATCAAACATTGGATTACACCATTGAATTCCGTACTCTGGCAGCAGAGATTGCTTGGAACAATGAGAACCTCGTGGCTGCTTTTTCTCATGGTCTCTCGGATAACATCAAGAATGAGATAGCAGCCCGAGTTATATGGAGAAGTTGATCACATTTGTCATCCTCATCGACTCTCTCTTAAGGAGCGCTTGTGGAAGCCTCCTGTACATTTGTCTCCGAGCTTTGCAGTCCCACCCTTGCCTCCCTCACCTCCCATGCCTCCTGGTACCAAGGCGGTCTGTGAAGATGAACCCATGCACTTGGGCTACACGCGTCTCTCTGCAGATGAGAGAGCCCTTAGGAGGAGGGAGAGATTGTGCCTTTATTGTGGCCAGGATCATCACTTTTTGAAGTCTTGTCCTTCTCGTCCAGGGAACGCTTGAACCTTGAGGTCCTGTCATGGACAGACCTTAGGTGGTATTCTTTTGTTTCCCAGAAGGATAAGCCCCTGGTTTTGGTTACTCTGTCTTGGGCTGAGTCGTCCGTCGAGATACAGGTTCTAATCTACTCCGGGGGTGCAGGCCTGTTCATTGATGCTGCCTTTGTATCAAAGCACTTGATTCCACTGCAGCTGTGTGACACTCCACTTGCCATTGAGGCTCTCGACAGGAGACCTCTACAGCCTTCCCATGTGACTCATGACACTGTTTCTTGGCTCTTCACCATGAGATAATCCAATTCCAAGTTATTTCCTCACCTAAGTTTCTGCTGGTTATTGGTTATCCTTGGTTACAGAGACACAACCTTTCTTTTAATTGTCTCTGTGCTGAGGTTCTGTCCTGTTACCACAATGCAGCAAGAGATGCTTTCAAAAGGTATCCAAGGTCCTGTGCACCTCTTCGCTCTCCTCCCTGCCGGAGGAGTATCGTGATTTTAGCAATGTCTTTAACAAGGGTCAAGCCGGTACTTTGCTTCCACACCGTTCATATGATTGCGCAATTGACCTTCAACCTGGTGCCATACCCCTTGTGGCTGGGTTTACCCTTTATCGGTCTTGGAGGATTAGGCCATGGAGGAGTATGTTGCAGACGCACTTTCTCTTTCAGGTTTCATCTGCAAATCCTCATCTCCTGCTGGTGCTGATTTCTTTTTTGTAAAGAAGAAGAGTGGTGAACTGAGACCTTGCATTGATTCATCTCACCATTAACCACTTGCTTACTGGGCACATAAACCCCCTTCGTTCCCAGACGAAATTTCAGCTTCCGGCACTGCGTCGCTTTAACTGACATTTGCGCGGTCGTGCGACTTGGCTCCCAAATAAAATTGAAAAAACTTCAAAACAAATCAGCGCTCATGGATATCTAAAAGTCCAATAATAAATATATCAAAAAGGAAAGGATTGGTAAAAAATCCATTTAATAAAAATTCTACAGTTATAAGGAAATACTTTCCAGATAGTTCGGTGTGCAGTTAACTGCAAGACTGTAGGGCTTAGATTGCCATACACACAGTGTGCAAATGTGATAAGTTTCACCGACAGTCACTTCTTAATTCATGGGTTTAAACATCCTGGGTTCAGTACACATGCCATCGTATAGAGGAAAATGTCAACAGTACCTTTGGGACAGGTGGCAAGCTTGTGGTGTTGTGAAAAATGGTCATCCAATCTATGGTAGGTGCCTGGCCTCAGGCAATCCACATTACCGGCGTGTCACTGCAGGGCAGAGAAGACGGAACCATCCGACAAATCCTGCAGCCGGGGACACAGCGCAATGAGGTCTGGAGAGGCGTGTGCTCGTTCCGTTCGATCGCGTTGACGTCAACGCGATCGAACGGAACGAGCACACGCCGGTAATGTGGATTGCCTGAGGCCAGGCACCTACCATAGATTGGATGACCATTTTTCACAACACCACAAGCTTGCCACCTGTCCCAAAGGTATATATATATATTTTTTCACAGTTTTTACGTATTTACGTATTTTTGTAAAAAAAAAGGGATTTTTAAATACAGCTTACCTGTAAAATCCTTTTCTTGGAGTACATCACGGGACACAGAGCGGCATATTCATTACTATGTGGGTTATATGGAGTACCTTCAGGTGTGGACACTGGCAATCTTCAAACAGGAAGTCCCCTCCCTATATAACCCCCTCCCCTAGAGGGAGTCCCTCAGTTTTGTAGCAAGCAGTATGCCTCCCAAAATGGTCACCCAAAAGAGGGGTGGGAGCTCTGTGTCCCGTGATGTACTCCAAGAAAAGGATTTTACAGGTAAGCTGTATTTAAAAATCCCTTTTTCTTTCTCGTACATCACGGGACACAGAGCGGCATATTCATTACTATGTGGGATGTCCGAAAGCAATGCTTTAATGAGGGGAGGGAGACATCTTCCAAAGAAGGATACAATTTAGAGATAAACTCAAATCATAATAATAATTCCAAATTAGTCAAGAAAAAAGAACCTTTTTCTTTTTTTTTTTTTTTTTTTTTTTTTATATAACCAAGGGTGTTTCTGATCCCGAGGATTTCAAACTGCAGCCTGTAGTACTGCCTGTCCAAAGGCAGAATCCGCATTCCTTCTCACGTCTATTTGATAAAACCTTGTAAACGTGTGGACTGATGACCATGTTGCCGCTTTGCATATCTGAGCCATAGAGATCTGATGGTGTGCTGCCCAAGAGGCGCCCATGGCCCTGGTAGAATGGGCCTTTACCGACAACGGAGGGGGCAACCTCTTCAATCCGTAGGCTTGAATGATTAATTGTCTAATCCATCTTGAGATGGTGGATTTTGCAGCTGCCTGCCCCTTCTTGGGGCCATCTGGTAGAACGAATAACCCCTTTGTTTTCCGGATCTTTTCCGTAGCTTTAAGATAGGCCTTCATGGCCCGGACAATATCCAAGGTATGCAGCAACCCCTCCTTTCTAGATGTAGGTTTTTGGAAAGAAGGATGGAAGTACCAAATCCTGGTTTAAGTGAAATTTGGATATAACCTTTGGTAGAAAGGAAGGATGGGGCCGGAGAACTGCCCTGTCCTTATGCAGAACGAGATATGGTTCCTTACACGATAAGGCTGCTAATTCTGACACTCTCCTGGCCGAAACTATGGCGACCAAGAAAACCAATTTTCTTGTCAGTAAGAGTAAAGGAATCTCAGCCAAAGGCTCAAAAGGCTGTTTCTGTAGAGTGGACAGGACAAGATTTAGGTCCCAAGGACAAACTGGTGACTTGACAGGAGGATTAATACGCAAGACCCCCTGTAAGAAGGTCTTTACCAGCGAGTGGGTGGCCAGCGGCCTCTGAAACCACACTGACAGAGCTGAGATCTGTCCTTTGATTGTGCTTAGTGCCAGGCCTTTATCCACTCCTAGCTGGAGAAAACTTAACACCCTATCAATAGTATATTTGCGGCAATTCCATCTTTTGGATTCACACCAGCCTATATAGTTCCTCCACACCCTGTAATAAATTACCCTGGAGACCGGCTTTCTAGCCTTAATCAGGGTAGGGATTACCTGCCTAGACAGACCCCTACCCCTGAGAATCAGGGATTCAGCCTCCAGGCCGTCAAATTTAGACGCTGTAATGTAGGGTGGAGGATCGGACCTTGTGAGAGTAGGTCTGGTTGTAGAGGAAGAGTCCAAGGGTCTCCCACTGCCATATTCAGGACTAGTGAGTACCAAGCCCTCCGGGGGCAAGCTGGAGCTATTAGAATGACTGGCTTGTGCTCCACTCTGATCTTGCGCAACAGGCGGGGGAGTAACTGTAGTGGAGGGAATGCATATAGAAGTTTGAATTGATGCCAAGGGCAAACCAACGCATCGGTTCCGCAGGCCATAGGATCCCTCGCTCGCGACACGAACCTGTCTAGTTTCTTGTTGAACCTGGATGCCATTATATCTACGTCTGGCGTTCCCCACCTCTGGCAGATTGTCTGAAAGACCTGGGGATGCAGAGACCACTCCCCTGGCAACAGACTCTGGCGACTTAAGAAGTCTGCCTGCAGGTTGTCCACTCCGGGAATGAATATCGCTGAAATGCAGGGTACATGAACCTCTGCCCATTGAAAAATCAAGTTCACTTCCCTTTGAGCGGCCTGGCTCCTGGTTCCCCCTTGGTGGTTTATGTATGCCACCGCCGTGGCATTGTCTGACTGGATTCTCACCGGGAACCCCTTTAATCTGGAGGTCCACGCCAACAGGGCTAGGCGAGCAGCTCTGATTTCCAAGATATTGATGGGGAGCTGCCTCTCTGCTTTCACCCAAGTTCCCTGGTGGGAGAACCCCTCGAAGACCGCCCCCCCAGCCTGCCAGGCTGGCGTCTGTGGTAACTACCTTCCAGACAACAGGGCTGAAGGATCTTCCCTTTAGAAGGTTCTGAGGGTTCAACCACCAGGTCAGGCTTTGTCGGACCCTTGATGATAGCGTCAAAGTGGACTCTAAGGCATATGCCCTCTTGCCCCAGGCTGCTAGAATGGCTGCCTGTAGGACGCGAGTGTGGATCTGAGCGTATGGTACTGCCTCGAATGTGGCCACTAGCTTGCCTAGTAATCGCATACACAGGCGAATAGTTGGTCTTTTCTTGTTTATAACCAACTGAACCAACCCCTTGATCGCCTTGATCTTTACAAGGGGCAGGAACACCTTTTGATGTTCTGTGTCTAACCTCATGCCGAGGTATTCCAACTGCTTTGTAGGCTGGAATGCTGACTTTCCCTGGTTTAGGACCCAGCCGAATTCTTCGAGGTACCGAACCGTGAGGTTTACTGCCTTTTGCAGACCCGTCCGTGAGTGATCTATGATTAAAAGGTCGTCCAAGTATGCTAGGACTGTGACTCCTTGGATCCTTAAATTGGCCAGAACTGGGGCTAGAATCTTCGTGAATACCCGGGGGGCCGTGGCCAGCCCGAAGGGGAGCGCCCTGAATTGGAAGTGTCGCTGCCCCACCGCGAAGCGTAAAAACCTTTGATGCGCCTGAAAGATTGGTACATGAAGGTAAGCATCTTTTATGTCTATGGAGGCCAGAAAATCGTCTTTCTGAAGCGCGGCGGCTGCTGACCGGATGGATTCCATCCGGAAGGAACGCACCCTTAGATAACCGTTTAACCTCTTTAGGTCCAAGATTGGCCTGACATCGCCATTGGGCTTTGGTATGACAAAGAGATTGGAATAGAAACCTAGGCCTTGCTCTTGGGCTGGCACTTCTATAATTACGTTCTGGCAAAGCAGGTGATCCAAAGCTGCCAGCATTGAGGCCTTCCTTGCTGGATCCCTTGGTAGCCTTGATACTTGAAAATGAGGCGGAGGATATTTTAGAAACTCCAGTCTGTAACCTGTGGTTACAGATGCCCGGACCCAATTGTCGGGGATCTTGGCTTCCCAAACTTCTGAGAAGAGACGAAGCCTTCCCCCCACCCGTGAGAGTGGGGGCGCCCCTTCATAATGCAGACTTAGGGGCTGTCTTTGACGGCTTGCGATACCACGGCTTCTTACCCCCCGGGGTCTGTCCTTGCGATCTACTGATAACGTTGGATCGTGCAGGCGGCCGTCGATACTGCCTGGAATTAGAGGGCCCCGAGACAGGAAAAAGCTGCCTCTTAAATGTAGGAGCCCGGAATGTCTTTTTGACCGGTAAAAGGGTACTCTTGCCATTTGAAATAGTCTGAATATATTTATCCAGATCTTCTCCGAAGAGTCGTCCTCCATGGAAGGGAAATCCTGCCAGAAGCTTTTTGCATGGGGGCTCCGCCGCCCAGTTCTTCAACCATAAGAGCCTTCTCATGTGCACCAAACATAGTGATAAACGAGAAGCCTGCTGGATGGAATCTTTTATAGCATCTACCGCGAAACACAGAGCTCTGGGAATGTCAGCAAACTCCTCTGCTTGTTGGGTAGGCATGTCCTTTAACATCTCTTTTGTCTGGTCTTTTAATGCCTGACAAACTCCAATTGCAGCTACCGCTGGCTGCACCACTGCTCCTGCCGTAGCAAAGGATGCTTTTAAAAGTGTCTCTAATCTTTTATCAACCGGATCTTTAAACATATGTATGTTTTCCACCGGGCAAGTTAGTGATTTATTCACACATGAGATGGCTGCATCCACTATTGGGAGCCTCCACTTCTTGGAGAATTTTTCCTCCATGGGATAAATGACCGCAAATCTTTTCGGTGGCAGAAAAATCCTGTCCGGCCGTACCCAATCCCGAAAGATCAATTCCTCCAAGAGAGGATGGACCGGAAAAACTGCGTTGCTTAACGGGGCTTTCAAAGAGCCCAGAGAGGATACCGGAGGAACCTGAGGTTCTGGCAATGGCAAACTAAATGCCGAGCGGACCATGTCCGCCAAAGACTGTACCCACAGTCTCTCTGTCTGGGAGTCTGAAAATGGTTCCTCAGAGGTAGACCCCTCCATCCCTGAACCCTCTTGGTTCAGGTCCAGTTGATCCTCCTGTGATTCTAATTCCTCCGGAGAGAGAATCTCAGCATCTGAGGAAACACCCCCTGGTGATGGGGATCTAACCCGTTTCTTACCAGGAATAGCTCTAGCGATCAATGCCGCTATTCTTTCTTCTAGCCCCCCTAGGGATACGGCTAGCAACTCCTCTGTGATAAACACAGGGCTGGGCTGATCTGGGCCAGCCTCCGCACCAGATCCCCCTAATGGCTCATCCAAGGCGCTTCTTAAATTAATAAGCTGCGGGGAAAGAATCGGCATATCAGAATCAGAAAGGGAACCCTTTTGTTTTTTGGTCTTTTTTGTACCCTTTGACCCCGAACCCTTGGAAGCCATAATACAAAATCGAGGGACTCCGCCCACACAACAGACTGTAGTGGCCAGGAGTACAAATTTCAGAGTTTAGGGGAGAATAGATCACTAGTGTCCCAAAAACTGATGGGCCCGTATGTTGGGTTTTTTTTTTTTTTTTTTTTCTTTTTTTAAATAATTATATATTATATATTATATATTTTCTTTGACAACATACAGTGACCCTAATTTAAGTTTGCCAGCCTCCAACCTGCTGCAAAATAAGGGGGATTCTTGGCTTAACAATAAAGGCATTGGAACAAAGTCCACATGTACTACCCCTCTTCCGCCACCGGGAGTCACTGTTCTGCCGCTCTGCGTCCTCTCCTTGAAAGATCAGCCTCAGACTGAGTACTGACAAAGCCTGCTGTCTATAACAGCACAAAGGCGCGCCCCTGTATGACGCCGCAGGCCCGCCCCCCCCCGCCCTCCTGTCTGGACGGCGCGAAAAATGTCAATAAGACGTGCGCGCGCACGCGCGCGCGCGTATGCCGGAAAACAGGAGGAACATGGAGGAGCCGCGCTGCTGGAGATCCAGGCACGCAGAAACAGGCGGCAGATTCAAACCCCCGGCCAGGTAGGACTCTCTCAAGGCCCCTAGGGATCCTTACTAGCCCTAGGAAGAAACAGCAGGTTAGCTAGCAACACATATTTAGACAGGGGGGCCTAGTGATGGGGGGAGAAAGGGTGTCATCCTGTCTCTCTTAGACATAGTGATCACGGTTGCCCATGCAGAGCATACTTAGGCTATCCCCCCTTTTAGGTTACCCCGGGGAGCCTGCTGTCGAACCAAGTCCCGCAGGCTCCCCCTTACCTGCTCCATGCTGCAGGATGTTTGACCAGCAAACTGATCCAATCTTCTCCCATCTCCGTGGGTAGCGTAGTAGACCTTCAGGCCCTGGGGTCCTATGAAGGTACCCACTGTCCTGGACCTATATAGCACCCTGGCAAACAGGAACTTTATGGTTTTGCAAACTCCAAGTCCTGGGCCCAGGGTCCAGCCCTCCAAAGAGGAACATTATAGGCAAAACCCCACGGTTTGGGGCCCGGGTACTGTCCACTTTGGCACTGAGGCTCCTTGGACAGATCCGGTTAGCCCGCCCTTAATCCCAAGGATGTGGAGCAAAGCTATTCCGTGACCAACACCTAAGACACTGGCGAAAAAACTGAGGGACTCCCTCTAGGGGAGGGGGTTATATAGGGAGGGGACTTCCTGTTTGAAGATTGCCAGTGTCCACACCTGAAGGTACTCCATATAACCCACATAGTAATGAATATGCCGCTCTGTGTCCCGTGATGTACGAGAAAGAAAAAAAAAAATCGCAATAAGCGACTGGTTTGCGCAAAAGTTATAGCGCCTACAAAAGGGGGAACAAAATTATGATTTCTTTTTATTATTATTTTTTTTACTAGTAATGACAGCGATCTGCGATTTCTATTGCGACTGCGATATTGTGGCGGACATATCAGACACTTTTGACACAAATTTGGGACCATTCACATTTATACAGCGATCAGTGCTATAAAAATGCACTAATTATTGTATAAATGTGACTGGCAGGGAAGGGGTTAACACTAGGGGGTGAGGAAGGGGTTAAATGTGTATCCTGGGTGTGTTGTAACTGTGTGGGGGTAGGGGGTGACTGGGGGAGGTGACCGATGCTGTGTCCCTATGTACAAGAGACACAGATTGGTCTCCTCTGACAGCACATGGAGCTCTGTGTTTACACACAGAGCTCCACGTCCCTGCTGTCATCTGCTTGTGTTCCCGCCGATCGGACATCGCGGCCGCCAGGTACATGCATCGGCTCTTCAGCGATGCGGCGGGACAGTGTTTACCCGTGGCGCGCCACCCAGTGGCGCGCGCGGGTAATGCACTAGAAATCACGTCCAAAGACGTCCACTTGGCGCCTCAGGTCCGTGCTGTTGACGTATTTTGTCAATAGCGTGGGTCTGAAGTGGTTAAGAATGCCTATACGATCCCGTTGATTACAGAGTTATTTGACCGCCTCAAAGGAGCAACGGTTTTCACAAAGCTTAATTTGAGAGGGGCATACAATTTAATGAGGATTAAAAAGGGCAACGAATGGAAAACTGCCTTTAATACCAGAACAAGTCATTATGAGTATCTCGTAATGCCTTTTGGCCTCTGTAATGCTCTGGCAGTTTTCCAAGAGTTTATTAACAATGTCGTTTTGTGTGGTGGTCTATTTTGGCTCTCTGACATTGGCTTGGCCGACAGTGCTAGACAGTGAAGACACCATGGAGGACACACAGCAAGCTACAACCTCAAACCAGGAGCAAGGCCAGGCGGTAGCACACACCAGGAGCAGGAGGTACAAGGCCACCAATATGTCCTTTGAGGAGATGGTAGAAATAGTGGCAATCCTAAGGAGGGAGGACTATGATTGCAAACATAGCCCTTACAAGAACCCAAAGTGAAGGCCCAGATCATGGACAATGTGCAGAGGAGTCTCCATCAGAAATTCGGGGTGCGCAGGTCAAGAGAACAGCTCCAGAAAAGGTGGTCTGACCTTAAAATTAAGAGAGCCGGAGCAGATAGAGAGGATTAAAAAAAGTCATCAGAAAAAGTAATTTTCATGTGTACTCTGATTATTTGTTTTTATTATTGTGCGGCATGTGCTTTTTCTTTCAGGTTGTATATATACAGTTCCAAGAATAGATGTCAAGGTTCGTGTTTGTGGGCATAATAATTGGGCCCCGCAAAGCTGCGAAGTGCCCCCCAAATTACTAGAGGCCCCGCCTGGTAAGAAGTAATTTTCGCCCCCTCATCCAGCTTCTCAACTCGCTGGCTGCATGGGAGAAGAGGTAAGAAGTCAGCGCCCCCTGCTTCTCAATTTAATGTAATTTCCAACAGAAGAACACCCCCTCCCCCCACTTCTCAACTGTGACATGTCACTGTCGTCAGCGCCCCCCCGCTTCTCATTTTTAATGTGCCATATCCTGTTGCTTAGGGCCCCAGGGAGGTCAGGATCGGCACTGAGTGTTGGCCACAAGAACAACCTAGTTAGGGTGTCACACAGAGGTGATTCAGTGGATACTTGGTGTTTTTCCATGTAGGAAACTTGGCCAAAGATAGAGAAATGTAGCAGCTTTGGTAATGGATACAATCCTGTGTTAAGTTTAGGATTCAATTGTACCACACTTTATAAAAAGAATGATTCATATTCCTCTTTCAGACCTCTAATCTTTTTGATTCATGTTTCCCTTTTTTACAATCTCATAGGGAGCAATAAAGCTTCAAGACTGGAGCAGACAAACCCCACACAGACCCAAGCCCCACCCCCGCGGGATGTGCAGGAAGTGGAAACTGCCACCACATCAGGTCAGTATCATACAGCACAGCTTCATGTAATAGATGTAGGCCTGCATAATTGTAATACATGGTTTGTTTCCAAATTTCAGGAGGTATTCGTGCTGTTGGTGGTGGATTGGACACATACAGCGCCCAGGTGTTAATTGGAGAGGTGTTGTCCTGCAGGACTCAAATTGAGGACATCCACATATGCTTGGGGCAGGTGAGAAAAAAAAAACTGTGGAGCGAAAACGAAAGGATTTAATGGATGTTCTGGGGAGGGTTTAAAAAAAAAAATTCTCGTTTTTCTATGTATGTTTTGTTTTATTTTTTTTAAAGTGGAATCTCTAGTTTTCTGGCTAAAAACGCATGAACAATGACCAATGCTAAAAAGTTGGTCATTGTTCATGCGTTTTAACCAGATATCTTTTTTTTTGTGTATTTTCTTATAGAATAACAAAATAAAAAAATATCAAAAAAAAAAAAGATATCTCGAAAAAAAATAACAAAAATGTATAAAAAAAATTGATGTTGTCAAATATTTCTAGCCAAAAATATATTTCTTGATAAAAAAAATCTATTTTGATATTTTTGGATAAAAAAAAATAAAGACACATTTTAATGTGAAACAATAAATATTTTTGGATACTCAACAATGTGTGGCTTTTTATTATATCAATGCTGCCTAAAAGAACAAATCTAGATTTGTGGTGTTTACATTGACAATGATGAGTATTCAGTACAGGAAAATAAACATGACACTATGGTAACCTAGGAGAAAGCTACAATAAACCCAAATTAGAAAATAATGAAACAAACACTGCAACCCCTTACAGATACTCTAGTTGGAGCGCATTAATAAGCCCTGCTGCAAAGTATTGCATCAAAAATTGTTATTACACGCCCCTGTTAAACAGGGGCAGAAAAATTGGGCCTTAGGCACAACACAACACTGCAACCCCTCACAGATACTGTAATTGGAGCGCAACAAAGAGCCACATGCAAAGTATTGCATCAAAAATTGTTATTAGACGCCCCTGTTAAACAGGGGCAGAAAAATTGGGCCTTAGGCACAACACTGCAACCCCTCACAGATACTGTAATTGGAGCGCAGCAAAGAGCCACACGCAAAGTATTGCATAAAAATTGTTATTATACGCCCCTTGTTAAACAGAGGCAGAAACATTGGGCCTTAGGCACTGGTGGCAGTGGCCAGAACCAACAATGTTCTTTACTAGCCATCAGCAAGATCATTAAAGAGGAAAAGGATATTCAGTCAGCAGCATAACAGGACAGTCACTCAGCATCAGCATAGGCAGTCTCCAAGGGATCTGACATTTCAAAAAAATTATTCAGTTACATCAGCATCAGGTGCTTGGTAGCTGGTGGTGATCCAAGCCTGATTCATTTTTATGAACGTCAGTCGATCGACGGAGTCGGTGGAGAGGCGCACCCTGTGATCGGTCACAAAGCCTCCAGCAGCACTGAATGTGCGTTCTGAAAGAACACTGGATGCAGGACAAGCCAGTAGATCAATTGTGTACTGTGCAAGCTCTGGCCAGTGATCTATCCTCAAGATCCAGTAAGCCAGAGGATTTTCGGTGGGGAAGGTGTCCAAGTCTGATCTTGCCTCTAGGTATTCCCGCACTATGTAAACCAGACGCTGGCGATGGTTGCTGGAACCGGTCATACCTTGGGGCTGCGGACTAAAAAAAATTCTGAACACATCGGTCAGACGGCCACCTTCTCCACCGCTCCTTCTGTGACTCACCAAAGCCTCAGCAACACGTTGTCCAAGACCAGGATTTGGTAATCTCACAGGTTCTGGGAACGCATTGCACAAACCTTTCTGCAAGGCCTCCCGAAGATGTTTCAACGGCAAGATAAGGTCCGCAACCTTACTCTTGTAACGTGGATCAAGGAGAGTAGCCAGCCAGTAATGATCCCTCTCCTTGATACCACGAATATGAGGATCCTTACGCAGGCTTTGCAGGATCAAGGAAGCCATGCAGCGTAGGTTTGCTGAGGCATTCGGAGCACAGTCCTCTGGGTCACTGAGGATGACAGGATCCGCAACCAACTCATCCCAACCACGTAAAAGTCCATGGGTTCCTTGGGACTGTAAGTGATCCCTTGAAGACTGCTGCTGTTGATGCTGAGTGCTAGGCTACACCTCCATGCTGCTGATACAATCCTTCTCCTTATCCTCTTCCTGTGTGCTAGGTGGGGAAGCAGGACCACTGTCTGGATAAAGAGGGCCTTGAGAGGTAAGTCCTCCTCTTCCTCCCTCTGTTCTGCCTCAAGGGCCCTGTCCATTATTCCACGTAGCTTGTGCTCCAACATGTGAATAAGAGGGACAGTCTTACTGATGCATGCACTGTCACTGCTCACCATCCTCGTGGCCTCCTCAAATGGTGACAGGACAGTGCAGCTCCCCTGACCTAGTTCTGCTGCCATATTTGCACAGGTACTCATTGATGGCCCTCTGCTGCGCGTGCAGCCGCTGCAGCATGGCCAATGTAGAGTTCCATCTGGTGGGCATGTCACAGATTAGGCGGTTCTTGGGCAGGTTGTATTCCCTTTGGAGGTCTGTCAGCCGAGCAGTGGCATTATATGACCTTCAGAAATGTACACAGACTTTCCTGGCCTGCTTCAGGACATCCTGTAAGCCCGGGTACCTGCCCAAGAACCGCTGCACCACCATATTCAGAACATGAGCAAAACAGGGCACATGGGTCAGTTGTCCCTGTGGCAGGGCAGAGAGGAGGTTGGTGCCATTGTCGCTAACCACCAATCCTGGCTTAAGCTGGCATGGCATCAACCACCTCTGAGCCTGCCCCTGCAGAGCTGACAGAACCTCTGCCCCAGTATGGCTCCTGTCTCCCAAGCACACCAGCTCGAGCACCGCATGGCATCTCTTTGCCTGCATTCCTGCGTAGCCCCTCGTACGCCTACGGAGCACGGCTGGTTCCGAGGACACATCAGCACAGGAAGAGGCCACAGAGGAAGAAGAGGAGGGGGTGGAGGAGAGAGGCGTGTCACAACCAGTAGTAGTGTTTTGGAGGCGTGGTGGAGGATTAACCTCCAACACTACTGTACCTTGCCCTGCGTCCTTCCCAGTCACCCAATGCGCCGTGAAAGAGAGGTAACGTCCCTGTCCATGCCTGCTGGACCATGAGTCAGCGGTAATATGCACCTTACCACTGACCACCCTGTCCAGCGAGGCATGGACATTGCCTTCCACATGGCGGTAAAGAGCCGGTATCGCCTTCCGTGAAGAAAAAGTGGCGTTTGGGAACTTGCCACTGAGGTACCGCACATTCCACAAACTCACGGAAGGGGGCAGAATCTACCAACTAAAAAAGCCAGCAGTTGGTTGATTGATTGATTGATTGAATGGATTTATAAGTTGAAGTGCTAGCAATTTCGCTAAGCTTGCATTCAACCGCTGGGCATGTGGATGGCTGGGAGAATACTTATTTCGGCTCTGCAGCAGCTGGGAAATTTGTCTGCTACAATCTGCCATCGGTGTACCGATAGTAGATTTCCCGCATGTACTACTAGGTTGTGACACACCTTATTCTACACCTTCAGTCCTATCAGTGCAGGCTTCAGAGAGGACTGAGGGTATAGTGGGGTTGGAGATCCCAGCTGATGAGGGGCAAGGGAGGTCCGCTTTGTTCTTTGTTGTAGGTCTTTCAGGTATGCTTGCCAACGAACTACATGGCAGGTCGACATATGTCTGGTCAAGCATGTGGTGCCCAAGCGGGTGATGTTTTGGCCACGCGAGATACGCTTGAGACATATGTTGCAAATAGCAACGGTGCGATCTGATGCACGTCTCAAAAAAAGGCCCACACCAAAGAACTTTTGCAGTAATGCTGAGACACAGCCCTGCACAGGCGTATCTCTGCGATATAATGCAGTTGGTGTGCTGCCCTTAAGCTGTCCCCTGGAGGGCATTCTGCTTCTTTGGGGATGTGCCTGTGCCTCCTCCTCCTCCTCCTCCTTCTCCCTCCTATCAGGCACCCACGTAGAATCAGTGACCTCATCATCCCCTCTCTCCTCATCACTGTCGAAATCCTGGCAGTATGCTGCAGCTGGGGGAACATACCTGCCAGATTGCTGTCCCTCTCGGGCACCCCCTCTCTCTGGGCTCACATTACTGCCTTCCTCTATCTGAGTTCTATCATCGGAGCCTTTAAAACGCTGCGCATCTTCATGCAGCATGTACCCAACACTGTGTTGAAACAGTTCGGGGGACTCCTCAGGAGGACATGGTGGGACTAGGGAAGGAGTGTGTGATGCCATTGCGCAGAGGGAAAAGGACGCCTTGGCAGCTGCTTTGCCAGACAAAGTAAGCTCAGCCTGGGTGAGAGAGCACGAGGACGGCTTGGTCATCCACTCTACCAATTTGTCTGCATGTTGAGGCTCAATACGGCCAACTCTTGAAAAGAAGGACGAGCGTGTCCAACGGCCACGTGCTGAAGAGGATGCACGGTGTCCACCACCAGCACTGTTGCCTCTAGATGCAGAGCCTGCTTGCCCTCGTGACTCTCTGCCTATCTTTGTTGTCCTTCCAGACATTATAATGGCCTGCAGAGGACAAAGTCAGTACACACACCTCGTAGCTTTAGGTAAAAAGTAAGTAGCACACTTGCACTATAAACCAAGTGGGCTTAGGTGCACAGTAATTAGCACACCTGCACTATACACCAAGTGGGCTTAGGTGCACAGTAATTAGCACACTTGCACTATAAACCAAGTGGGCTTAGGTGCACAGTAATTAGCACACCTACACTATAAACCAAGTGGGCTTAGGTGCACAGTAATTATCACACCTGCACTATAAACCAAGTGGGCTTAGGTGCACAGTAATTAGCACACCTACACTATAAACAAGTAGGCTTAGGTGCACAGTAATTATCACACCTGCACTATAAACCAAGTGGGTGCACTGAGCACATGGGCAATACAACACGTGAGTGAGAACACTGCAGCTAGCACAATCAACTGCCTGACAGATTAGGAAGAACTAATCTAACTAAACTATACAGTGTATAAATATATGTACAACTCCTGGGATGTATACAGTATATATCCTCTACACACTGTAAATTTCTCTCTCTCTGTCTGATCTGTAACCAGCGCTGGAACACACTACACGAGGCAGCCGAGCAGGCGGCCTTTTATAGTGTGGGGCGTGTGCTAAAGCCCTTAGCCATAATTGGCCAAAGCCACCCTGGCTTTGGCCAATTATGGCTCTCCGTTTTTGCGCGCTGTGATTGGCCAAGCATGCGGGTCATAGTGCATGCTTGGCCAATCATCAGCGCGCAATGCCGCAGTGAATTATGGGCCGTGGCGCGTCACCCAAATTTGGCGCGAACGACCCGTTTTATTCATATTTCAACGAGCATACGTTCGACTCGAACACAAAGCTCATCCCTACTGGCTATGTTTTGACTACACTTACTCTGTTGACTTTTTTATTATTATTATTAAACAAGCGTGATTTAACTGTACTTCTGTCTCGGTCTGATTCATGGTTTCTGACAATGGGACACAGAGCAGCCATAGTAATTACTATGTGATATGTGCCAAAGCAATGCCTTTGAGGAAAGGGAGAGACATAACAAAGCTGGCCGCCATCAGATGCGAGGATCTAAATTGCTGCCTGAAGTACACTGCACCCAAAAGTGGAATCCTCTTGCCGCTTACATCCAACTGATAACATTTTGTAAGTGTATGTACTGACGACCAAGTTGCAGCCTTGAAAATCTCAGTCATAGAGGCTTGGTGATGCACTGCCCATGAAGCGCTCACTGCCCTGGTAGAGTGCGCTCTAACTTGAAAAGGCGGAACCCTTTTTTTTCCAAACCATAAGCCTGAATTATAACCTGATAAATCCACTTTGAATAGTCGATTTTGATGTTGCCTGCCCTTTCCTGGGCCCTTCTGGCAGCACAAGTAAGGCATCAGTTTCCCATATCTGAGCTGTCACCTTCGGATAGACCCTGACAGCTCTCACCACATCGAGAGAATGTAAAAGATTTTCCTCCGGAGAACGAGGATCCGGAAAAAGGGAAGGCAGAGAGACTTGGTTCAAATGAAAACTGGACACTATCTTAGGCAGAAAGGTTGGGTGAGGGCGCAATATTACCTTGTCCTTATGAATAATTAAGTATGGCTCTTTACAAGAGAAAGATGCCAATTCCGATACTCTTCTTGCCGAGGTTACTGCCACCAAAAAAAAAACATCCTTGTCAAAATGATTAAGGGAATATGGCACATTGGCTCAAAGGGCGGTCTCTGTAAGGCCGATAAAACTAGATTCAAATCCCATGGGCACAAGGGTGACCTAACTGGTGGAGTTATACGCGTTACCCCTTTTATAAAAGGCCTGGATCAATGAATGCGAGGCAAGCAGCCTTTGAAAAAACACTGACAAGGCCGAGATCTGACCCTTGATTGTACTCAAGGCCAATTTAATTTTACACCCAACTGTATGAAGGCCAGAATTCTTCCAATGACATACTTCCGAGGATGCCATCTTTTGGTTTCACACCAGGAAACATAGGATCTCTATACTAGACTCTATAATAAATGGTCCTAGAAGCCAACTTCCTTGGATTAATCAGGGTAGTTACTATTGAGCCTAAAAGCCCCCAATTCTTTTAAATGATAGGCTTCAATGGCCAAACCGTTACATTTAGTGATTGTAAGGCAGAATGGAACACCAGTCTTTGTGAAAGCAAGTCTGGACAGGATGGAAGAGTCCACGGTTTCCCTACTGACAACCTTACGATCTCTGCATACCAGGATCTTCTGGTCCATGCCGAGCTACCTGTATTACTGGCTTCCCTTCCTCTTTGATCCTGCATAGAAGCCGCATAAACCAGTGAAAACTGATCCCAAGGGGTTACTAACTCATCTGTCCCGCATTCAAGTGGATCTTTTGTCCTTGACACAAAGTTGCCCAACTTCTTGTTGAACCTGGACGCCAATAGATCTATGACCGGGGTGCCCCATTTTTGGCATATGACTGAAAACATGTTGGTATGCAGGAGACCATTCTCCCAGGAACAAATTGTTGGTGGCTCAAAAAATCCGCCTGCCAATTCTCCACTCCTGGAATGAAGACTGCAGATAGGCAAGGTACATGCTTCTCTGCCCAAGCCAGAATATGATTCACCTCCCTCTGGGCTGCGTGACTTCTGGTGCCCCCTTGGTGGTTGATTTAAGCCACTGCTGTGGCATTTTCAGATTGTATTACGACAGGACAACCCGGCATGAAGGATTTCCCCTTCTGCAAATTTTTGGCCATCAACAACCAATTGAGACTCTGGCGCACGCTTGGGGCCAGATACATTGGATAATCCAAGGCTTGGATCTTCTTGTTCCAAGCAGACAGAATACTGTTTTGCAACAGTCTTGAATGACATTGAGCATAGGGAACCATTTCGAATGAAGCCACCATCTTCCCCAACAATCTCATGCAAAGGCAAATGGAAGGATCCTTGTTTGCCTTAACACATGGACCAGATCTCAGGCATAAAGACCTTTTCTTGGGCTGTGTCTATAACCAGACCCAAGTACTCCACCCTTCTTACTGTCCAAAAAGGCTGACTTTTCTAGGTTAAGAATCCAACCCAGGCGATCCAAATATTTGACCGTGTTGGACACACTCTGGTCTAGTCGTGCAACCGACTGATCTATCAGCAGCAGGTTGTCTAGGTGTGCCATTACTGATATACCCTGGACCCTTAGGCTTGCTAGTACCGGGGCCAGAACTTTTGTAAACACCCGGGAACTGAAAGTGTCGCTGTTCTACCACAATCGCAAACATTTCTGGCGAGCGGGGAAAATTAGCACATGCAGATATGCATCCTTGATGTCTATTGATGCTAGAAACTCTCCTCCATGCAGGGTGGATATGACTGACCTGATTGACTCCATGCGAAAAGAGCGGATGGTTAGGATCTGATTTAGATCTTTGAGATCTAGAATGGGTCTGACATCTATTCGGTTTTGGCACCGTGAAGAGATTTGAATAAAACCCACTGCCCTGCTCTTCTGAGGGAATCTCTATAATTACCCCAAGACATCAACCGGTCTAGTGCCAGGAATAAAGATTTTCTTTTCACTGGGTCTTTGGGAACATGAGAAGGTGTAAATTCTCAAAACTATAGTTTGTAGCCTAGAGATACCATGGATATGACCCATCTGTCTTGGGTCTCTTCCTGCTAAGCCCCTAAAACTGCAGAAGCCTTCCCCCCCACTTGATCAAGCAGGGTGTACCTTCATAAGGAGGCTTCGGTACTCTGTTTTTCAGGCTTCTGTCCCCAAGGCTTCTTCTGGACTTGTGCTTGGCCTTGAGGCTTACCTCTTGAACCTGACGGCAGAGGATGTCATGACTGCCTGGAGGCTGTCGTACCAGGGTAAAACGACGTTTAAATGAAGGACGTCTACTCCTCCTTTTAACCAGTAAAAGGGCACTCTTAACACCTGAATTTTTTTGGATATAGTTATCCAAATCATTCCCGAACAACCGTTCACCATGAAAGGTAAAACAGCTTTTTGCATGGCTGACCAATGCTTCAGAGAATTCCACACATATGAACCGATAAGAGCATTAATGCGCGTCAACAGCAAAACATAAGGTCCTAGGTAGCCCAGCTAACTCACGGGCCGCTTCCCCTTGAGCAGGGACATCTTTAATAACGTGCTTAAGTTGGTCTTTCAGGGATTGACAAATGCCTATCGCTGCTACTGCAGGCTGTGTTGCTGCACCAGCCACGGCAAATTAGGCTTTAAAGGGGTTGTAAAGGCAAAACAAATCCCTAAATAGCTTCCTTTACCTTAGTGCAGTCCTCCTTCACTTACTTCATTCTTTGATTTTGCTTTTAAATGTCATTATTTCTTCTGAGAAATCCTCACTTCCCGTTCTTCTGTCTATAACTACACACAGTGATGGGAGGCTTTCTCCCTGGTGTGGAGAAAGCCTCTTGGGGGGGGGGGGGGCGAGCAGGAGGGTCAGGACGCTCTCTAATTTGCAGATAGAGAAAAGAGCTGTGTGTTAGTGGGCGTCCTGACACTCCTGCTCACCCCCTGCCCCCTTAAGAGGCTTTCTCCACACCAGGGAGAAAGCCTTGCATTACTGTGTGTAGTTACAGACGGAAGAACAGTAAGTGAGGATTTCTCAGAAGAAATAAGGACATTTAAAAGCAAAATCGAAGGATGAGGTAAGTGAAGGAGGACTGCACTAAGGTAAAGGAAGCTATTTAGGGAAAGCATTTTTTACCTTTACAACCCCTTTAAGCAAAGATTCCAGCTTCTTATCGGCTGGATCCTTAAAAACCTAGACATTGTCCACTGGACAAGTTAAACTCCTATTCACAGAGAAGATAGCAGTGTCTACTGCTGGCAAACTCCACTTCTTCATGAATTTTTCCTCCATAGGATAAAGAAGAGAAAATCGTCTAGGAGGAAAAAAATACCTATCTGGGTGATACCAGTCAGCATAAATCAGCCGCTCCAGCAGTGGGTGTACATGAAAAGCATGTGGACCATGTGGAGGCCTTAAAAAACCCAAAGAGAAAAGGGGGGCCTCAGTTACCTGCGCTTGGAGGCAACTTGTATCCAGAATGGACAAACTCTGTAAGGGGTTGAACCAGCAACCTTTGAGATTGCGAGGCTCAGAAGGGCTCTTCTGAGACTGAATCCTTAGAGGAGGAGTCATCTGTTTGCCCTTCTTCCCAGTCACCCAATGGCATCTCAACATTATCTGCCCATTCCTGTTTCAATACTGGAAAGTCAGGAGGAGAAGGGATCATATGGCGCTTTTTTCATAGACTGGGATATTTTTCCTTCCAAACCAGCAAACGCTGAAGCCAAATCGTCCTTGGTGATGTATGCAGAGGCTGAAATGTTGCAAGTAGCTACTATGCCTGACAGCCCAAATGGCTCATACTGGCCAGTTGCTTCTGGTCTTTCAGGGGAGGATAGTACTATGGAAGCGTGACTAGGATCCTCAGACCCTGACCGCAGCACCCTTGCACTCCTCTCTCCTGTATTCCCTCACCTTTCTTTTGGGAAGATATAGTCCTAAGCACAAAAGGCAGAAGTACTTAATAGGGTTGTCCCGATACCACTTTTTTAAGACAAGTACCGATACTTTTTTCAAGTACTCACCGATACTGATTACCGATACTTTTATTTCATTTCACGTGACAATGGCACATGCGTCAGTATTTCTTTTTTTTTTCATTTTTTTTTTTTTTTTTTTACAATGCTTTCCTTTTTTTTAAGGGGGTGTGGGGGTGGACAGTGTCAGTGTGTCTTTTTTTATTATTACAATTTTTATTATTATTATTTATTGCAATTTATTTATTTTATCAGCCCTGTTGAGGGGCTTTGGTGAGATATCAGGAGTCTTAACAGACCTCTAAAATATCCCCTTTGAGACAGGGAAAGGGACTAGGGACACATATTCCCCAGTCCCTTTCTCAGCAGCCTCAGCTGCACTGAAAATCGATGGAGAGAAGACAGCGGCACCTCTCCATTCATCAACTGTTAAATTGTAATCACAGGAGGTTACAATGTTTCAGTTTTGTGAATTGACACAGTCAGTGATCACCGACTCTGTACATTCGAAAAACTAAAAAGGAGGACTTACCGGCTCCTACCTCTGCTCTTCATCCTGACAGATCGAGGGGGACAGCAGCAGGGAGAAGAGAGGGGGACACGGATAAGAGAGGGGGACACGGATACGAGAGGGGGACACGGAGAAGAGAGGGGGACACGGAGAAGAGAGGGGGACACGGAGAAGAGAGGGGGACACGGAGAAGAGAGGGGGACACGGAGAAGAGAGGGACACGGAGAAGAGAGGGGGACACGGAGAAGAGAGGGGGACACGGAGAAGAGAGGGGGACACGGAGAAGAGAGAGGGACACGGAGAAGAGAGAGGGACACGGAGAAGAGAGAGGGACACGGAGAAGAGAGAGGGACACGGAGAAGAGAGAGGGACACGGAAGAGAGAGGGACACGGAGAAGAGAGAGGGACACGGAGAAGAGAGAGGGACACGGAGAAGAGAGAGGGACACGGAGAAGAGAGGGGGACACGGAGAAGAGAGGGGGACACGGAGAAGAGAGGGGGACACGGAGAAGAGAGGGGGACACGGAGAAGAGAGGGGGGACACGGAGAAGAGAGGGGGGACACGGAGAAGAGAGGGGGGACACGGAGAAGAGAGGGGGGACACGGAGAAGTGAAGGGGACACTGAGAAGGGAGGGGTACAGCAGCAGAACGGAGGGGTACAGCAGCAGAACGGAGGGTTACAGCAGCAGAACAGAGGGGTACAGCAGCAGAACAGAGGGGGCTGGGGGAGGATGCAGGGACAGTCAGCGGTGATCGTGTGTGGGAGAGTTACAAGCACTGATCACCGCTGATTTCACTAAAGCAGCTGAAAGCTGCAGGGGGGAGGAGAGAGAAACGGGCCAGTTGTCAGACTTTGAAATCTATACAGGGTGATCGGTGCTTGTAACTTTCCCACCACACTGCTCACCCTGACTTCCCAGGTATCATGTGAAGCATCGGAGCATTCAGGCAAGTACTCGGGCAAATGCTCGGTATCGGTACAACCCTAGTACTTACAATATGCATCCACCGCCGAGCTATAGTCCAGCAATGGAAATATGCCGCCATCACTGCTCAACCTAATGCAACATCCATACAGTGCTTACATGCTCTTGTATGCTGTGTCCATTCACCAGACTCTTCCCAGAGTCATAACTTTATAGGCAGTAAGCCTTGCGCCTGCGCAATGTATTACCGTATTTATCGGGGTATAGCGCACTCCCGCGTATAGCGCGCACCCATAAAGTTGCCGCCATTCCTGTGGAAAAAAAGTTTTTTGTACTTACAGTTTTGGTGTCTTGCGCGGCGTCCATCGGCGGCTTTGGGTGTCCTCTTCGTCCGGTCCGGCGTCCGTCTGCGGCTTCGGGTGTCCTCTTCGTCGGGTCCGGTGTCCTCTTCGGTGGGTCCGGCGTCCTCCTCGCTTTCCCGCGCCGAGTTTCAAATACTCCGCCGGCATATACCGAGCGCAGTACACTCGGGTATAGACGGGCAGACTCGGCTCCTCTCGCGCTGACGTCCTGGACGTACAGGACGTGAGCGCGAAAGGAGCCGAGCCTGCCCGACTATACACGAGTGTACTGCACTCGGTATATGCAGGCGCAGTACACTTGTGAATAGTCGGGCAGGCTCGGCTACTCTCGTGCTCACGTCCTGTACGTCCAGGACGTCAGCGCGAGAGGAGCCGAGTCTGCCCGACTATACTCGAGTGTACTGCGCTCGGTACAGTATATGCCGGCGCAGTATTTGAAACTCGGCGCGGGAAAGCGGCTATCGGCGTATACCGCGCACCCACGATTTTGCCCTGATTTTCAGGGCAAAAAAGTGCGCGGTATACGCCGATAAATACGGTACATAAACGTTCATTTATACGTGCACATCGGCCGTGCTAAAGCCAGCCCCCGCGTCCTAAGAAACAGAGCCGATTCCCACACACGCGAATGAAGTGATCCCGTAATAGGGAAAGCTTGGGGGGAGAGGGTCTGTCACCAGGAGGATCCTGACCAACGTCCGAAGGCGGGTGATCCCCAAGCCCTTTGCCGACTGTGACAGAGTGGAGTAACGGGGCAATGCTGTCCACAGGAGCACTGCCAGACACAGAGCACACTGCAAGGGAAGCGTGGCAATGGTAAATACCTGGTATGTCATATTTACACCTTTATATTGCCAATCAGAAGTAGTCCCACCAAGTGAACCATATGTGTTCCTTTCTTAGGATCTTCTTTTAACTTACTATTCCTGCCGCAGGATACTGCTGGAAAACACAGCCAGATATCACAGTGGGCCATGTCATGACGGATCTTCAAGGATCGGGTCCCCCTTGCATACTGGGATCTACACCCTTGGACCTGTATAGCACCCTGCCAGGACATCCTTTGGTTTAGCCATGTAACCAAGGACCTGAATCCCAGGGTCCAGCCCTCATAAGAGGAGCACTGCATGCAAGAGACCTCACTTTTTCTTTCTCGAGGCTTGGGTACCATCCATTTTGGCCATTCTTTTTTGTCAGCTTGAATGGATCCGACTCCATAGCCCCTTGATCCTGCCAAGGAAATCTCCAATGGGATCTTCTTTAGCATAGCACTTCAACCACCTTGACCAACTCCTTGAGACACTGGTGAAAAAACTGAGGTACTTCCTGTATGGGAAGACTTATATAGAGGGGGACTTCCTGTTTTGGGTGTGCCAGTGTCCATTCACCTATAGGTGGCGTATAACCCACATAGTAATTACTATGGCTGCTCTGTGTTCCATGATGTACGATAAAGAAATAATAGTTACAAACCAATTCCAAGATAATTGTATCTGCCATGCCACCATTACCTACTTTGCCTAGTCCGGTGCTGCAAGCATTTCCCTGTTCAGCCTGGTTTTACACCGTCAGTAGTACCTGTCTAGTTCTGCACTGCCAGCATTACTTTCCCCATCCCTGCACCCCTGCTATTGCAGGTTCAAGTAAAAATTTGGATTTCACAACACCCAGTAAGTTAACCACGTAAGGACCACCGCACGACGATATATGTCTACAAAATGTCACGGCTGGGCACAAGGGCGTATATGTATGTCCCTTGTAAGAACCCAGCCATGGGTCGCGAGCACGGCACCGGCGGCACGCTCGTGACCCGGTCCGAAGCTTCACGACCGCGCCCACAGGACCCACGGACCGGATTGCCACTGGTGTCCTGCGATCAGGTCACAGGAGCTGAAGAACGGGGAGAGGCGAGTGTAAACAAACCTTCCCGGTTCTTCTCTGTGGCTTGTCACAGATTGTCTGTTCCCTGTCATAAGGAACGACGATCAGTGATGTCACACGTCCAGCCACGCCCACTACAGTAAGAATCACTCCCTTAGTGCACACTTAACCCCTTAGCGCCCCCTAGTGGATCACCCCTTTATTGCCATTGTCATTTTCACAGTAAACAGTGCATATTTATAGCACTTTTCGCTGTGAAAATAACAATGGTCCCAAAAATGTGTCAAAAAAGTGTCCGCCATGTGGCAGTCACAAAAAAAAAATGCTGATCACCGCCATTAGTAGTAAAAAAAAGTAAAAAAAAATGTTTTTATATCTTTCTTGGGGATATTTATTCAAGCAAAAAGTAAAAAATATTGAATTTTTTTTTAAATTGAAGCTCTGTTTTTGTTTATAGCGCAAAAATAAAAAGTGCAGAGGTGATCAAATACCACCAAAAGAAAGCTTTGTGGGGAAAAAAAGGATGCCAATTTTGTTTGGGAGCCACGTCGCAAAAAAGGGGCCAGGTCTTTTACCTGCATAATAGTCCGGGTCTTAAGTGGTTAAAAACAGGCATGGACTGGCCATAGGGACTACAGGGAGTTTCCCGGTGGGCCGGTGGCTCAGTGGGCCGGTTTCAGTGACAGCCTGTCAAAGTAATGGCTGCGCAGCTCGCTCTCCACTTCATGCAGTAATGTGAGAAGAATGAGGAAAATACAGAGGATAATAAGTGAAATAATAAAAGAGGTGAGTGAGGACTCCTTTATGTTATGCTACTTATGTTTTTTGCACAGTTGCGTATAGTTTATATACTGTTTTTGTTCTTGTTTGCAAACATAAAGTGGGCCGGTCTGGATAAAGTCCAGGGCCAAATTTTGGTCTCAGTCCATCCCTGGTTAAAAATGTAGGTCATGTGATCTACAAAAAGATGTCCTCTTCCCAGTAAGTTGTGTCTGGGTAGATGGGTAGATGAGATAAACAGAACTTGCAAATCATATTCTACTGATGTGGCAAACACTTTTATCCAGAGTTCATGTGTATAGAACAACAAAAATGTTCAAGATCATAGGCTTTAGGTCTATAAAAAAATATATATGTCTGTTCCCTGTTGGAAACCTGTAAATTGGATTGGGAGTGGGTATTAATAAGGCAGGCTAAGTTACCATGCAAACAGTTAATGCCCAGTAAAACCGGTAATGGTATGAAGAGAACAAGCTTTAAAGTGGTTGTAAACTCTCAGGAAAAAAAAAAGCTGCAAGACAAATGCTTGTCGTTTACGAGCGTGCTATTTCTTCAGTGTGCATGTGCCGAAGACGCCGACAAATGCAGATACAGTGGATATCTCACAAACGGTGTAAAGTTTAGGTGATATTTATGGTATCTACAGGTAAGCCTTAGTATAGACTTACCTGTAGATAAAAGTGAAAGTACAGGGTGTACAACCACTCTAATGCCGCGTACACACGATCATTTTTTGTGATGAAAAAAACGACGTTTTCTGTGAAGTAAAAAACGACGTTTTTGAAACGTCACTTTTCAAAGACGATGGTGTGATGGTTTTTCACAAAAAGCGAGGTTACGTTCACCACTCTTTTCCATTGAAGCTCGCTTCATAACTAGCTTCTGGGCATGCGCGGGTTGAAAAACATTGTTTTAAACTACGTATTTGCTACACACGGTGACTTTTTGTGAAACAAAAAACGACGTTTTGAAAAACGACACAAAAAATTCAAGCATGTTGGAATTTTTTTTTTGGTCGTTTTTTTTAAGACAAAAAACAATGTTTTGCCCACACACAATCAATTTAAATGACGTTTTAAAAAACAATGGTTTTTTTCATCGCAAAAAACAACCATGTGTACGCGGCATTAGAATCAAAAGGCTTGTGCCCTGTGTCAATGTGTCTTGTCAGGTATGTTTTCTGTGGAGAATGTGAGCTGAAATGTTCTGTAAAAGCATTTCACCTCATAAATGTGCAGAACTTCAAACATTGACTTGTTTTTATAACAAAAACAATGTGCCGTTATCAGGTATTCACCATAACTAATCTTTTACAGATTCAGAATGATAAATTATAAATCGTATAAAGCCTCGGTTAACCGATGAAGCTGACTGATGGTCCGTCGCGCCCAAACACACCATCGGTTAACAAAAACGATCGTGTTAGAACGCGGTGACGTAAAAACACAATGATGTGCTGGAAAAAATGAAGTTCAATGCTTCCAAGCATGCGTCGACTTGATTCTGAGCATGCTTGGATTTTTAACCGATGGTCGTGCCTACGAACGATTGGTTTTGACCTATCAGTTAGGCATCCATCGGTTAAAATTTAAAGCAAGTTTTTTTCGGTTAACCGAAGGTTAAATAATCGATGGGGCCTACACACGATCGGTTTTGATCAATGAAAACGGTCCATCAGACCATTGTCCTCTGGCTAACCTATCGTGTGTACGCGGCCTTAGTTGTTCAGCATTACTGCACTTTGTACATCATCATCTGTTTGCATTGCTTTACTAAACAAGCTGAATATATGATGTGCCCAAGCTAAAAAACTATATAGATAATATAAAAATATTTTGTATATCTACCTGTTTTGATGATATCACTTAATTCATACAAGAGTAATTTATTGTCTCCGCCAGCATCCAGCCGTTGTTCCATGTAACTGTTCAGCTCATAAACCACTCCTTGCATATTCGTATCCTGATACTGCTAAGGAGAGTGGAGAAATAAATGTTATAACATGGTTAAAAGGAGAAACAACACAGAACAAAAGCTATATACATTGAACCTTAGCATAACAACTAGTGGCTATCCAATATGTTTTTATGGCATTAGAGGACCCACATCACATAAGATACCTGTCAACTAGTGTACAATTATCACCGATGTGCAACAAATCTGTTTGATTTATCAAAGAAAAATATTAAAAATTTGGAAATTGCACCTGCACATTAACCACTTAAGACCCGGACCAAAATGCAGGTAAAGGACCTTGCCCCTTTTTGCGATTCGGCACTGCGTCGCTTTAACTGACAATTGCGCGGTCGTGCGACGTGGCTCCCAAACAAAATTGGCGTCCTTTTTTCCCCACAAATAGAGCTTTCTTTTGGTGGTATTTGATCACCTCTGCGGTTTTTATTTTTTGCGCTATAAACAAAAATAGAGCGACAATTTTAAAAAAAATTCAATATTTTTTACTTTTTGCTATAATAAAAATCCCCCAAAAATATATAAAAAAACATTTTTTTTCCTCAGTTTAGGCGGATACGTATTCTTCTACCTATTTTTGGTAAAAAAAAAATCGCAATAAGTGTTTATCGGTTGGTTTTCGCGAAATTTATAGCGTTTACAAAATAAGGAATAGTTTTATTGCATCTTTATTAATTTTTTTTTTTTTTACTACCAATAGCGGCGATCAGCGATTTTTTTCGTGACTGCGACAATATGGCGGACACTTCGGACAATTTTGACACATTTTTGGGACAATTGTCATTTTCACAGCAAAAAATGCATTTAAATTTGCATTGTTTACTGTGGAAATGACAGTTGCAGTTTGGGAGTTAACCACAGGTGGCGCTGTAGGGGATGTGTGGCTATGTGCTTTGTTTACAACTGTAGGGGGGTGTGGCTGTAGGTGTGACGTCATCGATCGCGTCCCCCTATTACAGGGATGACACGATCGATGCTACGGCCACAGAGAAGCACGGGGAAGCACGGGGAAGCCGTGTGTACACACGGCTCTCCCCGTTCTTCCGCTCCAGGGACGGATCGCCGCACTGCAGCGGCGATCGGGTCCGCGAATCCCGCGGTCCCGGAGCTTCGGACCAGGTCGCGGGCGCGCGCCCGCGACCCACGGCTGGGTACTAAAATCAACGTATATATACGTTGATGTGCCCAGCCGTGCCATTCTGCCGACGTAAATGTGCAGTAGGCGGTCCTTAAGTGGTTAAAGACAAAAAAAGTTATCCTTACAACATTAAAAAGGACAACTATTCTGAACCTAAAACCATGTAAGTTCTTCTAAATACGTTATAGAAACAGCATGAATGAGTTATTCAAAATTCTCGCTGCAAGCAATTCACTGGTCTGAGACACAAAACTCACTTGGCTTGTATCAGCAAAATTATTAACCCATGTTTTTCTTTACTTAAAGGGTCACTAAAGAAAAAACATTTTTTTGCTGAAATAACTGTTTACAGGGTATAGAGACATAAAAGTTAGCTGATGGATATTTCTGTGTGAGAAATATCATAGAGACTTTTTTGTTGTTTTCTGCTGTAGGACCAGCAGTGTCTGCCCAGCAGTAGGCTGTGCCAGACTCCATAGGTAGGTTCCTGTGTTGGGAAGGTAGATGCCCCAAGTGGCAAGGGTTTATTTTAGGTTTTGTTTTGGTTATGCCGTTTTGATGCTTGCACGTGTATCCAGCAATATGGAAAAATAAACCATATCATTTGTTTTCAATCATCCTCAACTGCCTTTTTGTACAGTTCAGCGTGTAGTGATCCCATCCAGGGGGTCACACACACCCGCTACTGAGCTAATTCCTCACAATATATATATATGAACAAAACAAACTAAGTATAGGGATATCTTATGTCTTGAGGACCTACAAAGCCAGGACAGTACAAATCCAAGGAGTGCTTTGCATGCAATTTCCTGACTACCTATTACATTTTTGGAGGCACTGGAGAACCAGGGCAATAGAAAACACCCAAAATTACCACATTTTGGAGAGTAAACACACCAAGGTATTTTTAAGAGGCACAAAACACTCTTCTACTCCTCCCAGAGTATGGTGATACGTGTGAGACTTGTTCACTTTCTGGACTGATTGTGTACCAGATATTGTATCTTGTGCATTACATAAATCAATCAATGTGCCCTGTTCACACAACAACACTAGTACCATGTACAGATTAGTTAAGTCAAAGCAGAGCTTTACCCAAAGGGGAAGTTCAACTAAGTCCTCCTCCCCCCTCCGCTACCATATTTGACATGTCATTTTTTGGGGTATGTAGCAGGTACCTACTTTTGACAGGTACCCACTTCCACTTGGAAGCTCTCCTCTCCCCCTCCATTCAGTCTTCTGAGACATGACACAGGTACTCAAAGAATGTACATCATTCACAAGGTGAAGCGGGCAGCTGAAACCTGTCACAGCCGGGTGCCCACACTTTAGATGCTGATGCCGGGAATCCGAATGCTAATAAAGAACTAGCCTGGGTGAGGGCAGGGCGTGTCCAATTATTAAAAGTTAGCAGCTACAGGATTTGTTCATTTTTGTTACAGAGTGGAGAACCGATTTAAAATAATACAAAAAATATCAATTGTGTCTACTTTAAAAACCCTAATGGCAATTATTAGCAGAAATAGCATCATACAACGTTGATAGAATTCACATGAGATTTCAATGGTACTAAAGTAAAGACGATGCTTCAATCTCAGAGCCTACTACTTACACTACAAACCAAGGAAACTGGATACTACATAGTTACATAGTTAGTCAGGTTGAAAAAAGACAAGTTCATCCAGTTCAACTATATATATATATATATATATATATATATATATATATATATATATATATTCCCATATACCAAATTCTATACCCACAGTTGATCCAGAGGAAGGCGAAAAACCCCAGAAGAGCATGACCCAATTTGCTACAGCAGGGGAAAAAATTCCTTCCTGATCCCCCGAGAGGCAATCGGATTTTCCCTGGATCAACTTTATCTATAAATGTCTATACCCAGTTATATTATGTACATTTAGGAAAGAATACAGGCCTTTCTTAAAGCAATCTACTGAGCTGGCCAGAACCACCTATATTCTATTCCACATTTTCACAGCTCTTACTGTGAAGAAACCCTTTCATATTTGGAGATTCAATTTATTTTCCTCTAGACGTAAAGAGTGCCCCCTTGTCTTGTGTTGACCGTAAAGTGAATAACTCAACGCCAAGTTCACTATATGGACCCCTTATATATTTGTTTGTACATGTTGATCATACCCCCTTAATCTCCTCTTCTTAATAGTGAATAAGTTCATTTCTTTCTAATCCAATAATGCAGAGCTCTAATAAATGGAAAAAAAATGAATCCAAACAATGTGTAAAAATATATAAATTCCAAAAGAATATATTCATCAACAAAGCTGAAGATATAGGACCTCCACGGAATTTTCAGTGTGCGAATAAGGAAAACACACCACACCACCATGCAAACAATCCGCTTACCAGAGCAACATCATTATGGGCATGTAATCGAATAACATAATGATGTTGCTCTGTTTTTTTTTTTTTTTTTTTTTTACACATTGTTTGGATTACATTTTTTCCATTTATTAGAGCGCTGCACTATTGGATTATATTGCTTATCTACAAACTGTGTGTTATGACCCTGCTGTGTAATTACAGTAGTGAAAATTGGATTTAAGCTACAGAGGCTTCTCAGGTATGACCACCAGTTCTCTCTCAGAATGAACAGAAAGTTTGGGGTTAATTCATTACAACCTCTAATGGACAACCAATTGCAAGACTGCTGTTGCTTATTCCTTCATAAGCAAATAATGGAGGGGAGAAAGTAAGTCTCTCTAATACAGACAAGATAGGATGGATGTGACTGTTTAGCTTAAACATGCACAGTATTACCATCAATGTACAATAATACAGACTATAGGTAAAGTAGCTAGTATCTGATACTTGCAGTTCCGCTGAGTGTAGATGTTCAAAAGTGCAGTAGGAGATGTCTGAAAGTCCCAAGGTGATGCAAGGTATTCCTGTTTAGATAGGATCAGCAGCTAGCGTGTGAGGCTTGTTCCTGGAGTCTGACTCAGAGCACCGTCCAGATAGAAACAGCTTGGGGGGTCTGAGGAATGAGCTCCTCTGCGGGTTCCAGATTTGACCAGGCGTCGTATAGCTACCAAGGTGACGGCAGGTGTTCAACAAAATAACGGAACACCAAGCCGTCATCTGCTGGGGTTTAAATAGCCGCAAATTTGGGTCGCGCTTCCGCGTTCCACCATGGAGCGCAGCCGTCCGCGCACCGGAAGTGACGCGGATCTTTAACAACAGGGAGCGCAGCTGTATGAGTTGAATACAGCTGCACTGATTGCGGACATAGTAACAGCAGGGATGTTACATACTCCCCTCCTCAAGGGAGCACCCATAGAGCTCCTATTTTTCTTTTGTCTTTGTTGAGCAACTTTTAGGTTGGAACGTAGGATGTCGAGTGTATTCTTTAAGTTAGAGAGATAATGATCGACTGCTGGTACATTATTTGGAAGGAAGGTGGATGGTAAATTGTTGGGATGGAACCCATAGTTGGCATAAAATGGCGAGAATCGGGATGAAGAACTAGTGGAGTTATTGTAGGCAAACTCTGCTAGGGGAAGTAAATGATACCAATCATCTTGAAGATGGGTGCAGTAACACCGTAGGTACTGTTCCAAAATTTGATTAACCCGTTCAGTCTGTCCATTTTTTTGAGGGTGATAGGCAGTGGACATACAGTGGTCAATATGTAAGGTGGTACACTGGGTTTTCCAAAACCTAGAGATGAATTGAGATCCGCGATCCGAAATTATTTGGGAGGGTGCTCCATGTAATTTGAGAATGTTGTCAATAAAAACCTTTGCTGTCTCTAGAGAAGTTGGTAACTTCTTTAAGGGAATGAAGTGCGCCAGAGAGATCTGCCGTAACCATGATGGTGTTTGCACCGTTTGAACGAGGGAGGTCAACTATAAAGTCCATAGACACAACTTCCCAGGGTCTATTGGGTACTGGAATGAAGGCTAGAAGACCGAAAGGGGGCTTCCTTGAATGTTTATTATGGGCACAAGTTTCACATGAGTTAACATATTTGTGGATAGTCTTGGACAGATGGGGCCACCAGTAGTCTCTCTTAACCAGATGAATAGTTTTGCTGATACTGGGATGGCCTGCCAAGGGAGAATCATGAAGATGTCTGAGAAGTAGAACTTATAACTTGGGGGGTACGTAAATCTTGTTGTGAAAGGTGTACACTCCGTCAGGTTGCTTAACAAGCTCTTTAGGAAGGCTAAGAGGATCTCTGTAGAAGGTTTCAGAGAGTAACTGTCTAAAAGCGGTGGTTACCCCAAAGAAACGGTTTGGAGGAATGATAGAAGGTGGAGGAATCTCAGTGGTTTGGTCTTCATTCATACGGGAGAGGGAGTCAGCTTTGATGTTTTGTGTGCCAGGCCTATAGGATATATAGAAGTCAAATCTGTCAAAAAAAAGACTCCATCTAACCTGACGGGCGGAGAGTGTCTTACAGGCTTTCAGATGTAGATTACGGTGGTCAGTAAGAATGGTTATGGGGTGTGTGGAACCCTCCAGTAGATGCCTCCAGTTCTCTAATGCATCCTTAATTGCAAGGAGTTCTTTTTCTCCGATGGGGTAGTTTTTTTTCCGCTTGTGAAAGTGTCCTGGAGTAGAAGGCTACTGGGTGTAAAGGCTCAGATAGAGATGGACGTTGGGAGAGTATAGTGCCCAAAGCATAGTGGGAGGCATCAACTTCTAGAGTGAAGTGGTACAGTGGGTTAGGCAGTTGAAGGATAGGAGCCGAGGTGAAACAGAGTTTAAGGGTGTCGAAAGACTTTTGGGCTTCCTCTGACCAGGTGAAGGAAGTTTTTGTGCTGGTAAGAGCAGTCAAAGGTTTGACAATTGTTGAAAAGTTCTTGATAAACTTGCGATAATAGTTTGAAAACCCCAGAAAACGTTGAAGAGCTTTCCTTGAGTTGGGAACAGGCCAGGAGATAATGGAGTCCACTTTGGAACGATCCATTTGGATGCCTTGAGGGGTAATTTGGTAACCTAGGAAGGAAATACTAGACTGGCTGAAAACACATTTCTCAAGTTTGGCGTATAAAGAATGCGTTCTGAGCCTGGCCAATACCCAATGGACATGTTTAATGTGTTCCTCAAGCGTGTCAGAGTAAATCAGTATGTCATCTAAGTATATTACTACACAGTTGTCGAGGAGATCCCTGAATATGTAATTTATGAACCACTGAAATGTGGCAGGTGCATTACATAACCCGAAAGGCATCACAGTATATTCGTAGAGACCATAACGAGTTTTAAACGCAGTTTTCCACTCATCTCCAGGACGAATCCTGATTAAGTTGTAGGCACCCCTGAGGTCTAATTTTGTGAACATTTTTGAGGTTTGGAGGCGTTCTATACGTTTCGGAATGAGAGGTAGAGGGTAGCGATTTTTTACAGTGATGTTGTTAAGGGAACGGTAATCAATAATGGGCCGAAGAGAACCATCCTTATTTTTAACAAAGAACATGGCGGCACTAGCGGGTGAAGTGGAAGGTCTAATGAAGCCCTTTTTTAAGTTATCATCAAGATAAACTTTAAGGTGTGCCAGTTCTGGTTGTGAAAGCGGATAGATGCGAGCAGTTGGGATAGGACTACCAGGGATGAGATCTATCGGACAATCATATATCCGATGAGGTGGGAGTATCTCTGCATTGGTTTTACTAAAAACATCTGTGAAATCCTGAAGATAACTAGGGAGATCCTTATAGTATAGCTCAGTGCAGAGGACGGATTGGGTGGGATAGCAAGTCTGCTGGCAATATGTGGAGTTTAGACTGAGCGAGTGGTTAGACCACATGAAAGTTGGTTGATGTAGTAGTAACCAAGGTAAACCAAGAACTATTGGAAATAATGGAGACGGAATAACATCAAAGACCATGATCTCAGTATACTTATTCGCGCAAGTGACTAGTAGGGGAGAGGTTTGAGACGAAACTGGACCGGAAATGGAGGTAGAGCCATCAATAAAAGTGACAGACAGGGGTTTTTGATTAAGCACACAGGGAATTTTATTGGATTTTACAATTCCTACATCAATAAAGTTGCCGCAGGCACCAGTATCGACCATCGTGTCAATGGTGGTTCTATTTTGATCCCACTGTAAGACAAGAGTGATAAAGGTAAAGTGATTAATGGTAGTTCCAGGTGGATTGGTCTTACAAATGTTAGAAATAGTACCTTCGGAGCTCCTCTTGAGGATTGGACAACTGGATACAATGTGGTCTGGAGCGGAGCAGAATAGACAGAGGTTATGAGCTCTGCGACGTTGTTTTTCAGCGGGCGATAAAGGCCATTTGACAGCTCCAAGTTCCATAGGAACAGCATTAGGTGGTGACTTAGACCTCCTGAGAGGTGGAGCAAGATATGTGTTGACACGTTCAGCCTTTCTTTCTCGTAGGCGTCGATCAATGGTGAGAGATAAGTGCATAAGATCTTCTAAAGTTGGAGGAAGCTCAATACGAGCAATCTCATCCTTCATAGGTTCAGATAGACCAAGACAAAATTGATTTCGCAGTGTAATATCTGTCCACTGGGTCTCACGGCTTCAGCACTTGAATTCCGAAATATAGTCCTCAACAGGTCTTTTCCCTTGTTTGAGGTTCCTAATTGTATTCTCGGCTGTAAGCTGTTTATTTGGGTCCTCATATAAAAGTGACATCTCATCCAGAAAGGTGTTGAATGCCCCCAGTAGATCACCATGTTCTTCCACATATGCATCAGCCCATACTCGAGGCTCTCCCTTAAAGGGGTGGTTCCCCTAAAAATAAACTTTTAATATTGCATTTCTCTTCTTAATTACATCTAGAATCGGCTGGTATTTAAAAAAAAATCCGTCCGTACATACCATTTTCGGCATGTAGTCTCACCGCCGCTTCCAGGTATGATGGTCGGGGTAGGGTGTGCCTACTTGATAGACAGGCATCCGATCGACGCATACAGTGTGTCACGAGATGCCGAAAGAAGCCGAACGTTGGTGCGCATGCGCCGTATAGAGCCGCACCAACGTTCGGCTTCTTTCGGCATCTCGTGACGCGCTGTATGCGTCGATCGGATGCCTGTCCCCAAACATCAAACCTGAAGCGGCGGTGAGACTACATGCCGAAAATGGAATGTACGGACGGATTTTTTTTTAAATACCAGCCGATTCTAGATGTAATTAAGAAGAGAAATGCAATGTTAAAAGTTTATTTTTAGGGGAACCACCCCTTTAAGGTAGGAAACCAGGGTGGGAATTCTAACCCTGTCTGAGTAGTAGGTGCGGAGGCGCAATTCAAACATCAGACGGCAAGAACTAATGAACAGGCGAAAAAGCTTACGGTCCCCTGAAAAGGGTTCTGGGGGGCATACCTTAGGTTCAGGTCTGTCCCTAGGTTGTGCAAAATTTTGATTACGTAGGGCGTCATTTTCTAAACGAAGTTCATTCAAAGATGTGGTAAGGGTATCAACTCTTTGGGAAAGTCCAACTAGGTGATTGGCAAGCTCTGCTGGATCCATCTCAACAGTAGTTTTTAGGTTCCGTTATTATGTTATGACCCTGCTGTGTAATTACAGTAGTAGGTATGACCACCAGTTCTCTCTCAGAATGAACAGAATGTTTGGGGTTAATTCATCACAACCTCTAATGGACAACCAATTGCAAGACTGCTGTTGCTTATTCCTTCATAAGCAAATAATGGAGGGGAGCAAGTAAGTCTCTCTAATACAGACAAGATAGGATGGATGTGACTGTTTAGCTTAAACATACACAGTATTACCATCAATGTACAATAATACAGACTATAGGTAAAGTAGCTAGTATCTGATACTTACGGTTCCGCTGAGTGTAGATGTTCAAAAGTGCAGTAGGAGATGTCTGAAAGTCCCAAGGTGATGCAAGGTATTCCTGTTTAGATAGGATCAGCAGCTAGCGTGTGAGGCTTGTTCCTGGAGTCTGACTCAGAGCACCGTCCAGATAGAAACAGCTTGGGGGGTCTGAGGAATGAGCTCCTCTGCGGGTTCCAGATTCGACCAGGCGTCGTATAGCTATCAAGGTGACGGCAGGTGTTCGACAAAATAACGGAACACCAAACCGTCATCTGCTGGGGTTTAAATAGCCATGAATTTGCGGGGAAACTGGAGGAAAAGGTGGGTCACGCTTCCGCGTTCCACCTTGGAGCGCAGCCGTCCGCGCACCAAAAGTGACGTGGATCTTTAATAACACAAAGCGCAGCTGTATGAGTTGAGTACAGCTGCGCTGATTGCGGACATAGTAACAGCAGGGATGTTACATACTCCCCTCCTCAAGGGAGCACCCATAGAGCTCCTAGTAAGAGAGGGCAGATTAGGGTACCTTTGATGAAATTGTCTGATTAGGCGAGGGGCATGTATATTTGAAGAATCTTCCCAAGAGTCATCGGATTGGTCATAACTTTGCCAGCGTATCAAGTATTGAAGGGTAGAACCACGTCTTCGGGAATCTAGAATCTTTTTGACCTTGTATTCAGTCTCACCGAAGACCTGGATAGGAGGAGGAGGGCATTGCTTCCTGTTAGGGAATGGGTTGGAGATGAAAGGTTTAATGAGTGAGACGTGAAATGAGGGATGTACTTTCCAGTCTGAGGGTAAAATAAGTTTCACAGCATTAGGGTTGATCACATGAGAAATTGGGAAAGGTCCGGTGAATTGACTGCCCAATTTCTTTGAGGGTATATTAAGATGGAGATTTCGGGTAGAAAGCCAAACTAAGTCCCCTACTTTATATTCAGGAGGTGCGGATCTGTGAGCATCGTAATTTCTCCAAAAAAACAAAAAATGTGATAACAAAAATAGCCCTAAATAAAGTGGCCTCCTATGCTGAAAAACAGACTGCTGTGGCTGCCCCGCAGATCTGCGACAGCATAGCTGGGGTAACTGGTGACCCTGCGTCTTTTTTTGGAAGAAAAAACTCCTGTACCCCTTCACAACCTGCCTCACCGCAAAGAAACTATTACAAGGTGGCAGGCCGTGAAGGCGCAAAGAAAGAAATGCCGGATAGGGTCTTACTAATATGCGACCATGAAAGCTGCCTCTGAATTAAAGAACCCAGAAATAATAACACCAAAACTTCTGAGTAGACGGATACAGATAGCCGCGAAGCAACTAAAAAGGTTGTCCATAGTAACCAGGAGGAAACGTAACTCTTCAATATAGAAAGAGCCACCGAATTCTTGAAACATTGCAATACTAAATCAAGAACCATAGATGGGAAGGGCAAAGCGCCCCCCTGGATCCGCCCCTGGAAGTAACTTGAAAAAAACGGTCCATCTGCAGGCGAGAAAGAGCATCATCAGTGTTATTTGACTTTGCCAGGAATGTATTTTGCTTTCAACCAGATGTTCCACTTCAAACAGGGAAAGCCCAAATGACGAAGGTAAGATACCACCGGAGGGGATTTAGATGACAACGTATTTACTGCAAACAAAACCCCTCTGATATCTGTACTGACCAGAATTCTCCTATTAGCGAACCTAACACCCCAAATCTCTAACGCCAAAATCACCGGAAATAATTCGAGCAGAACTATATTTTTTGTGAAACCAAGTGAGACCCACCTATTCGACCAGGTCTCTACACACCAGTGGTTTCCCCAAATGGCCCCAAAGCCCACGAAACCTGCTGCATCAGTTTCTAGCAAGAAATCACTGTCCAAAATAAAGTCCTGCTACCGCAGTTTTACCATTAAAATACTGCAAGAATCTATCATAAACCATCAAAACCTGCTTGATATCTACGGTTAACCTAGTATGAGTGGCTGGGTTCTTCACTCCTGTTATAGCTGAGTAAAGCCTTCTAGAAAAAACCCTAACCCCAAAATGACCGCATACTTCCTGAAATGCAGATAGAAACGTGGAGCATTCAGCAGAATCTGCTGGGCCTAAAAAACAAAAATCATCTAGATAGTGGATTAAATGTCCAGAACCTGTGACCTTGCTCACCACCCATTCCAAAATGTTGCGAATGCTTCAAAATAAAAACAAGAAATAGAACAGCCCATAGGCAATGATTTATCAAAATAAAAATGTTCCTCAAAATCAATGCCCAAAGAGTTAAAACCCCTTGGATTTAGTGGGAGCAGCTGAAAGGCTGATTGGATACCTGCCTTGGGAAGCAACGCATACCTACCTAAGACGCAAAGCTTCTCTATTGCCAGTTCGAATGCAGCATAAGACACGGATATATCCTCCGGGTTAATCTGGTCATTCAATGAGCTGCCCAAAGGAAATGAAAGGTGATTAAACGAAAATCTGAAGGCTCTTTTTTAGGAACTAAACCCAACGGGGGAATTGTAAAGTTTTAAAAAGGAGGGTGTTCAAAGGGACCTTCCATCCTCCCAGCCTTTACTTCCTGTAGCAGCTTCGCTCTCACTACCCCTGGAGCTTCGTTGACAGATTTTAAATTAACAACCATAGTACAACCACTCCCTTCAAAACATGGTATGTTGAAACCCTCAGAAAAAAAACCTTAGTTAACAGGGAAGCCATCCACTGGTTTGGGTAGACCTGCAGCCATGGGAGCATTTTTTTTACCGGGGTAACTGCTTTTGGGAAACCCAATGACGCTTGTAATTTCCAAAAACATTTTGAAACAGGATGATTCCCCACACAAAATGCACATTCATGCTTGTATTTGCACGTGCTCAACCATCTACACTGGGAATTGTTGAACGCAAAGCACAGGCCTTTCTTATAATTGTTCGCAGAAAGAGCCGGTGGCGCTGAAACTGCGCTTGGGTGAGCAAAAGGCTGTCTCTGTGGTAAAAATAAATTGAGCCAGAGGCCGACGTCCTTTGAGCCCCATTGCAATGATGGTTGAACAGCCAATTTCTGTCTCAAAGCCTCATCATAGGCCAGCCAAGCTGAACCACTAAAACCCCCATAGGCTTCCAAAATAATATCAATATGTTGAAATAAAAGTGAACTCTTCTCTGGATATCTTTCACATAAAACACTGGCATAAATAACAAAAACCTGTAACCAACCATAGAATGATTTTATCACAGGTCTGCGATGCTTTCTCCTTTTTTTTTTTTTACCTTGAATTATCTCTGACAGGATGAAGGATTGTACTGAAATCAATATACTCCTCCCAGAATTTTCCCTTCAAACTTAAACGGTGACATGAGACATGGCATACAATCTTTAGTACTTATATCTGGCATACTTTTAGCACCATCAATACATTCTGCTTTCCACTTACAGGCTTGGACACAGGTAATGGGTCTAAAACCAGACCCCAGCTTCCCTGCTAAATACAGGAGGGACCATTTGTGCCCTCATTAATGCTACCAATTGCTCAACTGAAGCAGACAATGCAGAAAATTGGGATGCAGTAATGCAATCACCTTCTGTCACCTGAGCAGGATGCGCTCCAGGGGCTGCTGCCGGCGTCTCACATCGCACCGGTATGCTGACAGCTTGTTGTCTTTCTAGGTGCGCTGGTAGGCAAGGAGCCTTGTGACCTCCCCTGCCACCTCTGCGTGATGTTTGGCTGCTTCCTGAACTGGAGGGCTTTGGTGAAAGTTCTCTCCCTGGAGTGGACACACTCCTGCCTCTCCGCCCACGGCCTCCAGTGGGCGCTGCTGGTCCGGACTTCTGACTCCTGAAAGAAAAAGGGGAAAAAAAACGGGCCACCATTGTTAGCCCTGGGTGGAGTGGGGGTGATGCTCCTCCTTTGCGAACGCCTCCTTTTGCTTGCTCTGGTGCCAGTGCCGCCCTCCTCCTCTCCGTCCTCCGACCGCGTGACTCCAGACGCTGCAGGCCATGGGCATCCCTCTTCTGACAGGCTCAGCTGCTGCTGTGATGCTGTTCCCGACGATCGTCTGGGGCTCCACAGGTAATGAAAGACAGTGGTGAATTCACTCCTCTCCACCCACGTGTTCCGCTCTGGCTATCAGCTGGTGTAGTAGTTCTTCCATCACAGCGTATCCTGGGGAGCTCCTCCGGCTGGGATTTTAGCTGAAACGGCCGCAGACCCACACGGAACCGGGCCTTAAATAGCCTTGGATCGGGCACCAGAACCTTCTACCGGCTCACCTGGTTCCCGTTGACCAATCCCTGTCCCAACCTTGCTACCTTCTAGAAAACCTAACCCAGCTGTTCTGCCTGACTAATTAGCTTGAGTGCTGAACTGTCATACCCCTCTGACCTGTAACTGACCTCCGCACAGCCCTTCTATCTAAGGCTAGCCCATAAGGAAAGGAGAGCCTAAACGGCTACTTCCTTTCCTTTCACATTCTTGGCCCCCAAATGCATAAATTTACATTTATCAACATTAAACCTCATCTGCACATAGTCACCCAGTTAGACAATGCATTGAGATTGGCTTGTAAATGGGAGACTGTCAGGTCATCTGTGGTCAGATGACAAGTGCACCCTGTTGGAGGCAGGGTGCACCACGAGGTAGTGAACCCAATGGCAGACTGCTGCGGAAGGACCACAAAATGGATATGGGAAAGGGGTTCACTACAGGCAACTAACCAAAGATTCCCCAGGGCGCGGAGTCCAAGATCCAGTTTGGTATTCATCAGAGCCTCTAGTGGTGAGGGTGGCCTTCGCTGCAACTGGATCCAGGTCGCGGCCCCTGGAGTCGCCTAGGTCAAGCTCCGTAGGGAGAAAGGGGAAGCAGCCACTCAGGACACAAGGAATAGTGAAGGGTAAGCCAAGGTTGGGGCAACAAGCAGACGAGGATAACCAAGGGACAGGCCAATGGGCAGGGTCACAGGCAAACAGGAGTAGACATTATTGCAAAAACCCATGACAGAGACATCCTGTAAGGACATTATTCCACTGCATAGTGTAGTGTCATCTGCAAAGACAGAAATGTTATTCAGACCCAATATCATTTATGAAGATATTAAAAAATAAGGGTCCCAACACTGAACCTTGGGGTACACCACTGATAACCTTAGACCATTCAGAGTAAGAATCATTAACCACTACTCCCTGAATTCTGTCTTTTAGCCAGTTTTCTATTTACACACTGATATTTCCAATCCTGTAGACTTTACCTTACACATGAGCTGTGTGAGGGAAACTGTATCGAATGCTTTTGCAAAACCCAAGTATACCCGGTCCACCACCACCCCTCTGTCCAAGGTTTTACTTGCCTCTTCATAAAAAGAAATCAGGTTTGTGTGACAACTTCTGTCTTTCATGAATCCATGCTGTCTGTTGCTTACATTTTTTTTTTCCCCAGCAAGATCTATAAGTATCTTCCCAATTATAGAAGTTTAACTAACAGGTCTATAGATACTTGGTAAAGACTTTGTTCCCTTTTTAAATATAGGCATTCATAAAAGACTGAAGAGGGGATAGCCTGTGGAAAGGTAGGCCAGTGAGGAGGACATTGCAGTAGTCAAGGTGGGAAATAACCAAGGAGTGTACAAGTTGTTTTGTGGTGGTGGTGTTAGGAAGGGGTTGAATTCTGTAAATGTTGCAGAAGTTAGGGCAGCAAGATGTTGCCAGTGATTGGATCTGGGTGGGTGAAATAGGTCAGAGTCCAGGATTACACCCAGCACCCTGGCATGTGTGGAGGGACCAATGGTTTTGCCATTGATCTTAATGGTAAAGTCATGGGGAGGTGATCAGGGGAGGAGGAAATATTACAAGCTCAGTTTTAGAAAGACTGAGTTTGAGAAAGTGGTGTGAAATCCATGATATGTCTCTCAGTAAGCTTGTGATACGCAAGGAGATTGCGGGAGTAAGTTGAGGGATGGAGAGATAGAGCTGCGTGTCCTCAGCATAGAGTTGGCATTGAAAGCCATGGGGGGTATTTTGCTTGCTTTAGAAACTGCAGTTTGTCATTGCATGCTATTAAGTCTATGATCTACCAGAACACTCAAGTCCTTCTCTATCACCTAAAAGTCCTCCTCCTATAATGTATGATGCATACTTATTCACAAAGTGCATAACTTTACACTTTACCCCATGTTTGATATTGTTTCCCAAAACAGTGCATTAAGATCTGCTCTTAAGTTGTAGACATCCTGCAAGGGTATTATTTCACTGCACAGCTTGGTGTCAAACACTGAAATAGTACTTTTAATCCAAAACCTTATATGATTTAAAAAAAAAAAAAAAAAAAGGGTCCTACAATGAACCTTAATCACTACTCCGAATATGGTTTTCAAAGACAGTTTTCTATCCATTTACAAACCAAATGTTCTATGCCTATAGACCAAGGGGGTTATTTACAAAAGGCAAATCCACTTTGCACTACAACTTTGCACTACAAGTGCTCAGGGATACAAGCATCTAGGATGGTCAGGAGGGAAGGAAGGAAGGGCATGTGGCAAAAGTGTGCCACAACCAGCACTATCACAGCTGCTTCCCTGCATCGCGCTACACGTATCGGCGGGGGATTGTGATCTTTCCATCAGCTCCCTGTGCCTGACAGGTAGATCGTGGCAGAATCCAAGTTGAGAAACTCTGCTATAGGCGAACTTACACATTAGCCATGTGCAGGAAACTCTGTCAATTTTTTTTGTAAAAGTACAAGTAAAAGTATACCAATGAATATCCACAGTCACTCTTCTGTCTGATGTTTTGCCTACTTCATCATAAACATAAAGCAAATTTGTTTGACAAATGTAGTTCCTTTGTGAACCCATGCCATCTATTGCTTAAAATATTGTTTCTAGTAAATACACTACTATGGTCTTTCAAACTCTCAAGTATCTTCCAGACTATAGAAGTTAAACAAACCAATTTTTAGTTATTAGGAAAATACTTTGACCCCTTTTTAAATATAGGCACTACATCGGCCTTGTGCCAAACCTGTGGCACCAAAATGAAAAACAAAGGCTTTGAAAAAAACAAAGCTTGACTCTGGAGACAATTGAATGTAAGCCATCTAATTCAGGTGCTTTATTCACTTTTTGTTTGTCTAAATGTTTCTGGACCATATTAATTTTCAGCCACTGGGGTTCATTTGGAGCTATGTTAATACTGTCCCTATTATGAACTTGAGAGCTCTTATTTTACTTTGTATGCCAGAGCTGAAGAAGGTATACAATAAATTTGTCTTCTCTTTGTCCCCAGTCGCCAACTCTAAATTATCTTTTAAAGGGCCTACATGCTCAGTAAGGTTTATCCTACTTTCTTTTGCAAAAGAAAGACTTGTTAGAAACCTCTTTGTTGGTGAAAGATCTGTCACCATCCCAATCAGACAACAGAAAAGGATGTAACAAATGTTGAATCCTAATGCCTAGAACACACAATGTAAAAAAAGTTGGATGAAAAATGTTGCATTCTAAGCGATCCTACGATAAGCTGGTCATTGGTACACTGCTTACAAGCGTTGATCACAATGGTTCATGCAAAATTATCTGAAGGGACAACACAAAAAAAATTCTAGCATGATTTTCGTTTAATCAGTATTAGTCGAAAAAAAATTGAAGACCAAGAAATTAAAGAATACATTACAATACAATACAACAGACTACATCACTTTCGAAGTTGGATTCTGTTGTATGAGTATTTTCAGATCTTTACTAACCTATTGGTTTTTGAGAATAGATTTAAGTTTTAAATTAACATATAAGCACCTACAGGGAATTGTGTGAAATTGTGTGCTATAATTACCATTATTGGTTGCTGTACATCAAGAAAAGATTGCTCCCCAATGAGGCCCATTTCACACGGGGCAGAGTCCACTCCAATCAACATGGGAACTATGAGCTTAACCCCTGCTTACCGGAGCGGAGCAGGCTGACAACACATCCATGTACACACACTTAGTTTCTGCATTGCAGATAAGGACAGAGCCCGGTCTGCTCAATTGGCTGGCTGGGAGTAAACTTATTCCACTGTCCTTTTACACCAAGCTACCTCTGATCCACTCCTCCTAAATGGTAATGCATAGAGTCGTCTTCTGTGTTTTTTTTTTTTTTTTTGTGGACCAGATCAGACCTTGAGGTAGGCGGGTGTAAAACAGACATGTCCATTTACACCTGTTTGTTAACCACTTAAGACCCGGACCAATACGCTGGTAAATGACCCAAGGTGTTTTTGCGATTCGGCACTGCGTCGCTTTAACAGACAATTGCGCGGTCGTGCGACGTGGCTCCCAAACAAAATTTGCGTCCTTTTCTTCCCACAAATAGAGCTTTCTTTTGGTGGTATTTGATCACCTCTGCGAGTTTTATTTTTTGCGCTATATACAAAAATAGAGCGACATTTTTGAAAAAAAAAACACTATTTTTTACTTTTTGTTAAAAAAAAATCAAATAAACTAAATTTTAGTCAAACATTTAGGCCAAAATTTATTTAGCCACATGTCTTTAGTAAAAAAAAAAAATAATCAGAAAAATGATCGCTTAGTGACGCTGGCAATAGGGAGTGAAAGGGTTAACTAGGGCGGTGATCAGGGGGTTAAAACTTTATTAGGGGGGGTGGGGGGGCTATCCTGAACCTAACACTAACTGATTTTACACTGCCTGTCACACTGACACTAAATGCAGTGATTAGATCACTGCATTCAGTGACACTGTGACAGGGGGGGTGGGGGGTCAGATCGCAAGGGGTTAAGTATGCCTATATGTGTGTATGTCAGTGTAGTGTTGGTGCAGGACTTACTGTGAGGTGTTTCTCCCATCGCAGCGGTTGGAAATACCGCTGCGATGGGAGATTACATCACTTCCCCCTTCCTGTGTTTACACAGGAGGAGGAAGTGACAGAACCTGGAGCGCGCGCATTGGCTGGGAGCGATCGCGGGGGGGCGGGTAAACGCCGACATCCGCCCGCTCGTCCCGGATCGCTCCCGGAGCCAGGGGGACCCCCGCACGCCGCGGAGGGAGTCCCGATGGGACCCCCGAACCGCACTTAGGCGGGGACGTAAATTTACGCCCCTTGTGCCTGTACGAGCCATTCTGTGGCCGTATATGTGCGTGCGGGGGTCCTTAAGTGGTTAATGAAAAGAATGAACCTTCCAATCAGATGAGCCTAAAAAATGGACTGGCAGATTGATCGCAATCCCCTGTCTGAAAGGGGCACTAGCCCAAGTTCACATTGATGCCATTTAGCATGCGATTTGACGTGCCAATTTGCATGCCAAATCTGCGGCAATTGCCAGCAATGGCACCGTCCGATTCTCAAAAGTTTCTGTAATACTTTTGGCGACTTCGGGGTGGGATTTGTAGAGACACCTGTGCATGAACCCACACAGATGTCTCTGAAATCAACCCTGAAGTTGGGACTGACATGCAGAAATGAAATTGTGCGAGTTCAGATGAACTGTACAATTTTAATCCCCCTGTCGGTGTAAACCTGGGCTAAAAGTCAGAAGCAACCCACCCACCTCTTATTAGTAGGGATTGAGTATGGGTATGAGTATGGCTCTGTATGTATGCCCTGGTCCATGTTGGAACTAATGAATAAATAGAAAGTAAAAGGATTCTTAAGACCCAAATAATAGAATTGTAAGCCGAAAAAAAAAGGACTTCCACATTGCGCTATGCAAGGTAGGGATTTGGGTTTGTAAGGCACTGGGCTGACTTTTCATTGTTGGGTACAGCCTAAAAAGCAAAAGCAAATTTTTCCCTTTAACCACTTCAGCCCTGGAAGGTTTTACCACCTTAATGACAAGGCCATGTTTTGCAAAACAGCCTGTGTTACTTTAGCTGACAATTGCGCAGTTGTGTGACGCTGTACCAAAAATAAAATGTATGTCCTATTTTTCCCACAAATAGAGCTTTTTTTTTGGTGGTATTTGATCAATAAATCTAATCTAAATAATAAATGTGGAAAATTGCTGCTAGACCTAAAGCGTACACAGTGCACAAAAATTGGTAATGAATAAAAAAGTGATCAGCGCAACTTTCTAATAGGAAAAAATCACAGGTTTGTGCTAAACTGACTAATAAATCATATGCAAATATCTACTGCGCAAAATGAGCAATAATCATACTGTGCAAAATAAGCAATATATCAAAATGTCAAAATGACTGTACAAAAAAGCCATAAAAAGTCCATTCCAAAGGACTTATTGCTTATTTGCACAGTCATTTTGACATTATGATATGTTGCTTATTTTGCACAGTATGATTATTGCTTATTTTGCACAGTATGATTATTGCTTATTTTGCACAGTATGATTATTGCTTATTTTGCACAGTAGATATTTGCATATGATTTATTAGCCAGTTTAGCACATACATGTGATTTTTTTACTATTAGAAAGTTGCGCTGATCACTCTTTTATTCATTGCTATAAAACATGCCCAATAAAACCCTTTTTTTAAATGAGTTTCTTCATCAATTTTAGGCCAATATGTATTCTGCTACATATTTTTGTTAAAAAAAAAAGACAAAAAGCGTATATTTATTGGTTTACAGTGTCTACAAAATACAAAAACAAATTGATTCCTGATGATTGTAAAATTACCCTATAGGGGCGAAGGTATTTAGGGATAGATTATCAGGGAGGGGTTAATGGAAAATGCATTAGTCCATTTAACCACTTAAGGACCGCCTACTGCACATATACGTCGGCAGAATGGCACGGCTGGGCACATCAACGTATATATACGTTGGTTTTAGTACCCAGCCGTGGGTCACGGACGCACGCCCACGGCGCGCTCCCGTGACCCGGTCCGAAGCTCCAGGACCGGGACCGCGGGACTCGCGGACCCGGTCGCCACTGCAGTGCGGCGATCTGTCCCTGGAGCTGAAGAACAGGGAGAGCCGTGTGTAAACACGGCTTCCCCGTGCTTCTCTGTGGCCGCAGCATCGATCGCGTCATCCCTGTTATAGGGGGACACGATCGATGACATCACACCTACAGCCACACCCCCTACAGTTGTAAACACACACACAGGGAACACTCAAAGTCACAGCGCCCCCTGTGGTTAACTCCCAAACTGCAACTGTCATTTTCACAGTAAACAATGCAATTTAAATGCATTTTTTGCTGTGAAAATGACAATTGTCCCAAAAATGTGTCAAAATTGTCCGAAGTGTCCGCCATAATGTCGCAGTCACGAAAAAAATCGCTGATCGCCGCTATTAGTAGTAAAAAAAAAAATATATATAAAAATGCAATAAAACTATCCCTTATTTTGTAAACTCTATACATTTTGCGAAAACCAACCGATAAACGCTTATTGCGATTTGTATGAAAATATGTAGAAGAATACGTATCGGCCTAAACTGAGGAAAAAAAATGTTTTTTTATATATTTTTGGGGGATATTTATTATAGCAAAAAGTAAAAAATATTGGGCCAGATTCAGGTACATCTGCGCATTATTGGACCGGCGTAGCGCACCGCCTTTACGTTAGACTTGCGCAATGTAGCCGCGTAATCATCCTATTCTCGTAGCTTTTGCGAAGAAAATTGCGCATGCGTAACGTTATTTCAGAGGCGTAAGGCGGAGTAATACAAATTGGGAAGGACGTGGGCGTGTTACATTGAAATGAGCCGTGACCCCATGCAAATGAAGGGCCAGCCGGCTCGCGCATGCGCGCTTGAAGGAGACCATGGTCAGCTCCGCTGTGCGCATGCTCACAACTCGGGAGCGGCACAATCAGTGAAATTGGAAATGGACTAAGGACTACGCAGACAGCATAAATAGACAGACACAAACGCACTTGCATTGCAAAAGTACATCCCTTTGTCCATTCCCATTTAACCAAGTGCTTTTGTCCCGTTGTTCGTTGCGTTGTGTTTTGTATTTGTCAGATTAGTGTTCTGCGTGATCAAGTGTTTGTTAGTAGATCTTTGAAAGTGTTTTTTGATAAGTGTTTGAGAGACTGTTTGTTTGATATATTTCTGTTTGTTTTCTTGCTGAATTTTTGCTGTTTGTTTTTGTGACTGTTTTTTGCTGAGTGCTTGTGTGATTTTTTGGGTGTTAGTTTTCTCTTTGTGTGTGTTCTTGCTTGATTGGTTGTGCTTGTTTTTGTGACTGATTTTTGTTGACTGGGAGTGAGTTTTTGCAGTATGACAGAGAGAAAGCAAAAACTAAAATTTTACTTTGGGGGAAAAAAGAATTCTTGCCCGGGCCGTTAGCGATTATGGGCGTTTCCTCCACGGCCCGGACAGTGCCAACACCACCCCGGCCAGGAGGAGGGAGATTTTGGACCTCATCACTGAGCAGGTCAATTCAGCGGGGGAGGGGGAGACACGGACCCGGTCTGGGATTGACAAAAAGATTAATGACCTCCGGCGTCTGATCAAACAGAAGCTGGCCAAAATGCTTGCCCATGCCAGGGGCACAGGAGGGGGCCCACCATGCCATATTAGGCTGACAGCGGAAGAGCGTGCGGTGGCCCTGACCTTTCATCGGCATGAAGTTAAGGGCCTGCCCGGCTTTGACTCAAGTCCGGAGCCCGTGGTGCCAGGTAAGTTTTTTTTTTTTAAATCAGGTGTGTAGCATGTGTGGGGGAGGGGGTGAATGGGAATATGTGGCAAGTGTGTGGATCCTCCAACCTGTGAATGTTTTGTATCATCCACAGATGTGCAGGAGGGTGCAGGGCCATCTGGCCTGACCGCACCATCCCCAGGACAGCAGCCTAATGAGGCCCCCCGACAAGGCCGGAGTCCGCGGAGGAGGTTGAAGAGGAGGTGGAGGTTGAGGAGGAGGAGTTTCATGAGGAGGAGTCCATGTCAGGCACTGGACTTTTGGTTTTTGAGGACTCTTCCCCTCTGGCTGGCAGCAGGCAGCCCTCCCTAAGGGGGAGCCCCCCCCCCTCCTCCCCCAACATGGCTCCCCTCCCAAGGGCCTCCCCTTCTCTCCGGCCACAAGCATCAGCTGGAGGCAGGAAGTCGTCCCAGAAGACCAGGGGGTGGCCGATCTCCTGCCCGCCACTCTGAGAAGGGACCAGTTCCTCCAGACCCGCCATCTGGGACAGGTCAGCCAGACATTGGTGCGGATGGAGGAGAGCCTGTCCTCCATCAAGGATACGCTGGGGAACCTGGACTCCCACTCCCGGGCTTTCACAAACTGCCTAAACGAACTGCAGACGACATCAGCAGGCGTTGGGCAGGATGTGAGGGCCCTTACCCAGCCTATCCAGGCCAACACGGCAACACTTGGTGCTGCCCTGGACAGAATAGCCGTGGCCTTGGAGGGCAGGCCGCCAGGTGGGCAGAGATCAGGGGCTGCTCCTCCTTCCCCGGTTTCCCCCTCCCATGAGTCTGCCCTGAGGAGCCGGGGCCGTGGCCGGGGGCGCCCCAGGCGTGGCTCACGTCAAGGGCAATCATTTTTTTTTCCCCTCTTTTTTTTTGCTGGAAATTCTTTGATTTTGCCGGTCATTTTTTTTTTTTTTTTGGGTTGTGAATGCTGTTTGAATGTGGGGGTGACATTCCTGCCGGAAAAGGGCTGTCACCCTCAATTTAGGTGGAGTAGGGTTCCCCAGGACCAGGGAGAAGTGATCCCCAGGTCCGTGTGAATGGTGTATGAATGTACAGTGACATAATTGGAGCCTTGGCGTGGCGTTGCTGTTTACAAGTCCTGCATGGTGGACTGGTGCCAATCCAATTTGATGTGGATGTGGGGTGTGTGTGCTAGGGACCACAGTGGTGTGCATGCATGCATTCTCATTGTGCCATGATTAATGTGTGTGTTTAACGTGCAAAGATGCCCAATGTGAGCTGTCTCCTGGCTGCTCTTCCCTCAGAAGACGGGGTATCCTCAGTTAGGGGGGGGATTGTCTGGTTCAGGGGTCAGGTCATCACGTAGGTCAATCTGCAGGCCCTTTCTTACTGCGAAGTTGTGCAGCATGCAACATGCACCGATGATCTGGCACACGAAGTTTGGGGAATACAAGAGGGTACCCCCAGACTTATCCAGGCATCGGAAACGTGACTTCAGGAGGCCAAAGGTGCGCTCCACCACTGCACGTGTTTGGGCATGTGCTTGATTGTATCTTTCCTCTCCTGGGGTTTGGGAGTTCCGGATAGGAGTCATGAGATGGGGTCCCAGTGGATATGCAGAGTCACCTGTAAGGGAAAAGACAGGAGGATGTTAGTCATGCATGTGCCCCTTGTGATGTGTGCATCATGGGGGGGGGGGGGTGTACAGTCATGCCTGCCACCCATGTCACTCACCAACCAGCCAGGTGGCCCCATACACGTTCTGATCGAATTCCATTCGGATGTGGCATTGATTGTACAGTATATGTAGCTGTCATGGCTGGACCCTGGGTGTTTGGCACGGACGTGCCATATGAGGCCTTGGGCATCGACTATCACCTGTACGTTGATGGAATGCCAATGCTTCCGATTGCGGTACATGTGCTTTGTCTCCTGGGGGGGGCTGGAGTGCCACATGTGTGCAATCAATGGCCCCCACGGTGCGTGGAAATCTGGCAATTCTGTAGAAATCTGTCATTGCCTTCAGCCGCAGGTCCTCAGTGGTGGGTTTGATGATTTGGTTGGCCATGCATCTGAGGATTGCAGGGACAACCTGGTGCACACATCTGCTCATGGAGGATTGTGACATCCCAGCCACCACTCCACTTGTACGCTGAAATAAGCCACTGGCAAGGAAATGGGAGTGTTGCCATGACCTTGACCAGTGGCTGCACTGCATGTGAGCGTTGTGTTGGGCTGGTGATGTCATCCTGCAGGGTTGTGGTTAATTCCAGAATGGCATGAGGGGTGAATCTGAAGATGCGATACACCTCAGAATCACTCATGCCAAACAGGTCTATGCGGGTGTGGTATATCCTCTCCCGTGCCATCCTCCGTGCCCTCCTCCTTCTTTGCTCATCTAAAGTCAGTAGTATAACTATGCGCGACGATGCCCCTGGCATGTTGGCATACAGATTGTTGTGCAACACGTGTGACTGCTGAGCTCCTCACTAACAGTGTTGCTTTTTCTGACATGTAGACAATTTTACTCTTTTTAGACCAGCTTTTATATGGTCTAATTTTAGACAGGACATTTTGCTGTTGCGCACACTGCGTAGCCTGCGCTGCCCCAACGTTTTTTTGTGGATCCCCGTAAGTCCCTCATTAGTATATTTGACTAGCAAATCAATGGTCTGTCTAGCGCAGTTTTGCACGGACGGATGCGCCTGTCTAACGAAATTACGCTGGACAAAAAAAAGTAGATTTCTTGCGTATCTCGTTTCGGGGATGCCGTGCATCGAAACGCACGCGCACATTTAGACTTACGCACGCGCATCTCCTGTTGCACAGGCGTAATCGCTCTGTGAATCTGGGCCATTGCATTTTTTTTCAAATTGATGCTCTATTTTTGTTTATAGCGCAAAAAATAAAAACTGCAGAGGTGATCAAATACCACCAAAAGAAAGCTCTATTTGTGGGGAAAAAAGGACGCCAATTTTGTTTGGGAGCCACGTCGCACGACCACGCAATTGTCAGTTAAAACTACGCAGTGCCGAATCGCAAAAAGGGGCAAGGTCCTTTACCTGCATTTTGGTCCGGGTCTTAAGTGGTTAAAATGTCCATCAAAACATTACTACAACTTCCACAGAGATGGCTGCCAGCTGACAGATGAAGAGCAATCTGAAATGCAGCAAAAGAAAAAAGAAGCGGTGCCTTCTGAGCGTAGTAAATACGTAATGTATTTGAAATGTTAAACATATAGGTAATGTACTCACAAAGGGAGCTACATGACAGGCTTCTTAATACAGTTTTTCATCTGCTCTGGTCCCGGGAGAAGGCTGTAGTTGCTTGTGTCCGTTGGACAGGATCGCCGCAGCTCCTTGCCTCTGTTGGCAGCAACAGGGGAACCGGACGCTCTCGGAACGATGGAGAAGGAGAACGGGGGTTCCCGAGCACCCAGCCGGGGATGATGTCACTTCCGGGTCAGGAATCAGTGGGGAGATGCACGTGTTTGAAGCATCTCGTGCTTCTTCATCAGGCTCTATAGGACCTATAGACAACAGACAAAAATTTGTCCAACAGACACGTGCAACTACAGCCTTTTCCCGGGACCAGAGCGGATGAAAAACTGTATTAAGACGCCTGTCATGTAGCTCCTTTTGTGAGAACATTACCTATATGTTTAGGATTTCAAATAAATTACGTATTTACTACGCTCAGAAAGTCGCCGCTTCTTTTCTCCTTAGCGTCTACAAAATAGGAGATAGATTTATGGCATTTTTATTATTTACATTTTTTTACTAGTAATGGCGGTGATCAGTGATTTTTTAGAAGAACTACGACATTGTAGCAGGAAGATCGGACAAGTGACATTTTTGACACTTTTTTTGGGAACCAGTGACAATATTATTAGTGATGAGTGCTAAAGATATGCACCAACATTGTATGAATGACAGTGAAGGGGTTAACCGTGTTCCCTGTTTGTTTTTTTTACTAACTATGTATGGGGATAACACAGATATCCATCTTCCTGCATAGCAGAAACAAGGTTTTCAGTGTAATCCCCTGTCAGAACGAAAATCTGCCTGGTTTACTTCAGCAGATCCCCATAATGCCTCTGCAGGGTATGTTCGCGGGAAGCTAGTTCATGAACCGATGTACCGGTATGGCGATACACACGGCCGAGCCACCTCGCCACAGTATAACTGCGGCGGCTGGTCGGCAAGTGATTAAGTGGTTGTAAGTGGTCACAAACATGGCAGGTCTCTCTGTTCTCGTTACCTTCTCATGGTGAAGATTGATAGTCAATCAAATCCAGTGATGCGGGAGCAGGGGGCAGGGCTGAGCAGCTCAGTGTGCATCTGTAGACGCACACAGTGAGGCTCAAAAGCAAGCCTGCACAAGTATGCCCCCAGCAAGGGGCTTGTTATGGGAGGTACTTGAAGACAAGGAGGACCCAGCAGCTCCTGTGGAGTACCCCAGAAGAGCAGGATTTTGGGCTGCTCTGTGCAAAACCATTGCAGTTAAATATGTCATCTTTGTTATTAAATTAAAAAAAATACTTTAAAGTAATTGTAAAGGCAGAAGTTTTTTTTTATGTTAATGCGTTTTAAGCATTAGGACAAAAAAGCCTTTTGTGTGCAGCAGCCTCCCTCAGACCCCTAATACTTACCTGAGGTCCCTCTCTGTTTAGCGATATCCACGAGTGTCGAGAGCTGTCCGAGATGCTCCCTCCCAATTGGCCGAATATCTGAATGGACACAGAGAGCTGCGACTTGACCCAGGGGCTCCCATAGCAAGCTTCTTGCTGTGGGGGCACTTAGGAGCAGAGAAGGACTCTGTGCAAATCCACTGCAACAGGGCAGGTAAGTATACTAGGTTTGTTATTTTTATAGGGGAAAAAAACGAGACTTTACAATCAATCACTTTAAAGTAAAACAAATAACTTAAATATGAAGTTTGAATACTGCGCCGACATATACCGAGCGCAGTACACTCGTGTATAGTAGGGCAGGTTCGGCTACTCTAGCGCTCACGTCCTGTACGTCCAGGACATGAGCGCGAGAGGAGCCGAGCCTGCCCGATGAGTATACTGCGCTCGGTATTATGTCGACGCAGTATTCAAAACTCGGCGCGGGAAAGCGGGTATCGGCGTATATCGCGCACCCACGATTTTGCCCTGATTTTTGGTACTTAAAAACCATCAAAGGCATAACATTCCATCTGGCATCACCCTAAACCTAAAGGGATTTCAGAAGCTGCTGCATTTACTTTCTCAAATGTTTTGAGCTAAGAGAGAGGTTTTAGCCATTTTTACATGCTGTATTTAGCCATGTTTAGCCGCGTTTGCGTCTAGAAGCGTTTGTAAAAAAAAAAAAAAAAACTTACAAGCTGTTACAGGCATTTGGTGTTTCAAATGCCTCTGAAAATCTGGCTGAACTCATTTTTTTTTTTTGAGTTCCACAAAAAGCTCCTAAACTCAACTGCCTAGAAACTACTATAAAAATGACCCTGTGTACATGTACTGATAAGATAACAGAGGAGAGTTCAGGGGCAGCTTAAAAAAATGCCCAACTGTTCATAAAAATCCGTTTACCAGCAGCAGTGTACACGAGGCCTTGTTGTGCAACCAAGATGTTTTTATAAATAACTTTTTGTACAGGCTTATCCAATTTGTCTACAAACCCATCTGGCAAATGAGATATGACAGTTTATTTGTTTTGAGTTGTAAGGACAAAAATTGAGTCGCTTACCCTGCTCACTTCTGTGGGTGTTAAATCTGTAGAAAAAAAAAAAAGAATTAGTAGTGATCGTGTATTAATTACAAGTACCATTTTAAATCTAAAGAATAAAGTAAAAGTGCAAACAGGCATGTAAACATTTACATATCTGTAGAAAAACAGTGGCGCCTGGTTGTTTTTCTTTTTTTTTGGGGGGGGGGCAAAAACAGCCACCCCTCCGCTGTTTGCCGGTAGGTCCTGGCGGGTGGCAGGAAACATGGTGCCATTCTCCTGTGTCCTTTCCTCCACGGCGACCTCCAGCACCTCCCCTCCTCCTTCTAGGCATCCAAATAGGATCGCCTGTCCTTTCAGCCAATCGGGTGACCGTTGTCAAAACCTGCTTTCTAATTCACCGGGAGGAGGATCGGTGTTGCAACAGCAAATATTCATTCGCTGTTGTAACGCATTTGGGTGGGATCAGAGTGCAATTTCTGCGACCCAAACCTACCCTATATTGATGCCTATTAGGCTGCATTCACACCAGAGCGTTTTGTCGCCTGAAGCGCGACGCTCAAAGACGCTAGAGGGGAAAAATAACATTCTCTATGGAGATGGTTCACATCTCCAACGCAAAACGCAGAACGCCGAACGCCTGAATTTCAAACAAGTCCCGGACCCTTTTTTGACGCGCGAATCGGCTGGCTTGGGCGTTTTACATTGATGCCAATGACCTGTACAAAACCGTGGGGAAAAACGCCGCAATTTGTCATGGCAAATCGCGGTAAAAAATGCCGCAAATCGCCTACGCCTAGGTGTGAATGCAGCCTAAGAACTCCAGGTTCTAATTGGTCCTTCCAAAAAAACAGCCCCTTTGCATTGGAATCCATGTGCCGGATGCATGGATAGGGGAGGTGCCGATGGACAGGGATTTGTTTTGTGTTGCACACAAATCTATATAAAAAGGATGCTTTTACTTAAGATATCAACTTAGAACAAATATGCAGAGCAGGATAAAAAATGAGCTTATCTGTAGGTTTGTTCCAGGTCAGTGACTGAAATACTGAAGCAAGAGGGCTAAGAAAGGAGCACAAATAGCAACCTCCATAACCTCTGAGGAGTTTAATTCAACAGCAGCCTTTTTTGAGAACTTAAAGCGGAATTTCACCCTAAATATAAGATCTCCCATGTGATCCAGCATACTGGCGTCAGCGCCAGTATGCTGGTTTTTTTTTTTTTTATCCCACACTTACTGTATTATCCTGTAATTTCATTTTTTTCCCCCGCGGTGGACGGCGCCAGTATAGCGCGTCACATCTTCCGAAAATACCCAATATGGACTCGGGTAATCTCGGCGAAAATGCGGCGCCTGCGCACAGACCTAGGAGCTGACTGCGCAGGCGCCGTATTTCTCCGAGTCCTACGGCTATGGCGCGTCACGCCCTCCGAAATAGGACTCGGAGAAATACGGCGCCTGCGCAGTCAGCTCCTAGGTCTGTGCGCAGGCGCCGCATTTTCGCCGAGATTACCCGAGTCCATATTGGGTATTTTCGGAAGATGTGACGCGCTGTACTGGCGCCGTCCACCGCGGGGGAAAAAAATGAAATTACAGGATAATACAGTAAGTGTGGGATTAAAAAAAAAAAAAAAAACAGCATACTGGCGCTGACGCCAGTATGCTGGATCACATGGGAGATCTTATATTTAGGGTGAAATTCCGCTTTAAGCGCAGACCACATATTATTATTATACAGGATTTATAAAGTGCCAACAGTTTGCACAGCGCTTATTCTTTAATATCTATATGTAAATATAAATAACCCGCTACAATTTCTTGAAAAAGTATTTCGTTAGGGGTATCAGAGTAAAGGGGGCTGAATACAAATGCACGCCACACTTTTTATATATTTTTTTTTTTTCCAAATTGAAAACCATTGATCATTTTTCTTCCATGTCACAATTATGTGCCACTTTGTGTTGGTCTATCACATAAAATCCCAATAAAATACATTTACATTTTTGTTTGTAACATGAGAAAATGTGGAATGTTTCAAGGGGTATAAATACTTTTTTCAAGGCACTGTATATGGTTAGGGAACAAAATATCGAATCCACTCTGAACAGAAGAGATAAAGTATACTGTATATACTGAGATTAAATCTGGTACACATCATTAGATTCCAAATTTAACTGCATCCCGACCGCCGCATGCCGATGTACAGTTGTGCTTATAAGTTTACATACCCTGGCCGAATTTAAGATTTCTTGGGCATTTTTCAGAGAATATGAATGAACAAAATATTTTCTTTCACTCATGGTTATGCCCCGTACACACGATACGAAAATCGTACGGAAAATGCCTTTTTTTTAAAACGATCGGATTGTTAGTACAGAGCTTCCGAGAGCCGATCAGGACAGTTCATCCGATTTTATTCAAAAAGTGTAGCGCTAAAATTATGTGAGGGATAAACATATAACACTGCAAAGCATCATACAAAACATGAAATGAAATATATGTAATACGTGAACCGTCATATAAATTAATCACCAAGTGTTCAAACGATCATATCAATAGATATGAATAAAATGATTGAATCAAAGTGTCCAAACAAACGTAATGATGAGTGAAGGAGATTTTTGATAGCAGATCCACCACCAAAGAAAAAATGGGAGGCTTACCGGAAAGCGTGGACTCAGCTAAGTTTACACTTAATGAGTCACTAAGGCTTAATGTGATGGTATCCGGACATCAACCTTCCATTGGGAAACAGGGATGGGTTTTGAATAGAGACCAAATCTTCATGTAATAGATAAGGGACCAAAAAATTGCAGTAGTACCAGGACCGATACATATGACTCAATTCTTTGCAAGGGATCCAAAATGCTCAGATGCCACAATTATGGGAGGAAAGAAATGGATGCAGACATAGTGTGATAACGTATAAACTTTTTACTAAAATATACAAAATCCAAATGGTTGCACTCACATTTCAGCAGGAAAATCAGAAGCATGTAAACACCATACGGGCCTTTTCCGTACGGGTAGGTGAACATGTTGCCAAAATTGTGGGTGGCAGCACCAAACATACGGTCCCACGCCATTACAGGGAATGCCACCAATGTAACCCTAAGGGTACTCAATTCCTGATCATTGATAAATATGTACCACCTTGGAGGGGAGGAGCCAAAATGAGAGGGGTATCCCGGCTAGAGGTCTATTGGATATATGAATTGCGTACATATGTCCCACATGGCCTCAATGTCGAATGGGACATAAATGCCTTCATTAATAAGTCATGATGTTGTAATATGTTGTGCGCCCCTGTCTCATTACGGCTCCATATTATTAATTTTATTTTTCATTTTAATAATTTTATTGGTGACATTAAAGCTCTATAGGCTTTTTATGACATATTGGTTTTATCAGACTTTAGTTGTCACATATACACTCATTATGGAGTTAAATCCCATGACTGTATATAATAATTTATTTTAATTTACAGGTTTATACTCTTTTTTCCTGTTTTTCCCAAGTGATCGGCACTAACTGTTACCCTTAAATAGGTGACTTTAATTTGTTGCCTGGCACTGTCATTTATTTATTTTCCATTCCCCCCTCATTTTTACTTTCTATACAATTTTTCCTACATATGTAATCTCAGTCTTTGTTGGCTTGATCGACATATTGTGGGTTTGATAGCGTGGTTACCAGCTTTGCGCGTCTGTATGCCCGATTGGTTCACGTGGTCCTCATGTGATTGCCAATCTGGTGATGCGCTCCAGTCTCTTTTTTGTCTATGCGAGGCTTGGAGCGCATCCAGTCATTAGTGTGTGTTGTGAGGGCTGAAGCGATGTGATGACAGCTCAGCGCCCGCCCACGCTAGACGGATAGACGTTGTTACTTCTGTACGTCCCGAAGTCATTATGCTTGTACGTCCAGCGCTGCTCTCCAACTAGCCCTTTCAGAGCGAGTCTTGGAGCGCACGCTGTTTACACGCTACCGCCATACCCGGAAGTCATTTGTCATCAATGATTCTTTGAAGCTGGAGCCGTGATTAAGGTAGGGGGGCATGGCTATATATATTGTCCTAGTATAGCAGTTAGTCAGCACCCCAGATGATGATCGTTTGATCGAAACGCGTCGGGTCCTTTGCTGATTTTACTGCTAGATGTGTTTACATGCTTCTGATTTTCCTGCTGAAATGTGAGTGCAACCATTTGGATTTTGTATATTTTAGTAAAAAGTTTATACGTTATCACACTATGTCTGCATCCATTTCTTTCCTCCCATAATTGTGGCATCTGAGCATTTTGGATCCCTTGCAAAGAATTGAAGAGTCATATGTATCGGTCCTGGTACTACTGCAATTTTTTGGTCCCTTATCTATTACATGAAGATTTGGTCTCTATTCAAAACCCATCCCTGTTTCCCAATGGAAGGTTGATGTCCGGATACCATCACATTAAGCCTTAGTGACTCATTAAGTGTAAACTTAGCTGAGTCCATGCTTTCCGGTAAGCCTCCCATTTTTTCTTTGGTGGTGGATCTGCTATCAAAAATCTCCTTCACTCATCATTACGTTTGTTTGGACACTTTGATTCAATCATTTTATTCATATCTATTGATATGATCGTTTGAACACTTGGTGATTAATTTTTGTGACGGTTCACGTATTACATATATTATTTCATTTCATGTTTTGTATGATGCTTTGCAGTGTTATATGTTTATCCCTCACATAATTTTAGCGCTACACTTTTTGTGTTCTATTTGTTTTCTGTTACAGAATTGATCCAATTCTGTGGTGTTGGCAGCTTATTTATGTTTAGTTAGGTAGCGCGGTGTTATATATACACTTGTATATATATATTTTCCATCCGATTTTATTCTATCGGACATGCACGGAATTTTTTTTCGTACGATGCCAGATCGTACGATTTTCGTTTAATCAGTACAGCTGTCGTTCGAAAATGCAATACAAATGCATTACAACACATGACATCACTTCCGATTTTTTTATTCTGCCGTACGAGAATTTTCGTTACTTTAGTAAACTCATCAGATTCGACATGAGATTAGCATACAAAAAAAAAAACGGACGATCATTCATCCGATAATCGGATCGTGTGTACTGGGCATGAGTGTTTGGCTGAAGCAATTTATTATCAATCAACTTTGTTTACTCTTTAAATCATAATGACAACAGAAACTAGCCATTTGACCCTAATCAAAAGTTTATATACCCCAGGTCTTAATACCGTGTATTGCCCCTTTAACATCAATGAAAGCTTGAAGTCTTTTGTGGTATTTGTGGATGAGGCTCTTTATCTTCTCAGATGGTAAAGCTGCCCATTTCTCTTGGTAAAAAGCCTCCAGTTCCTTTAAATTCTTGGGCTGTCTTGCATGAATTGCACGTTTGAGATCTCCCCAGAGTGGATCAATGATATTGAGGTCAGGAGACTGAGATGGCCACTCCAGACCCTTCACTTTATTCTGCTGTAGCCAATGACAGGTCACTTTGGCCTTGTAATTTGAATCATCGTCATGTTGGAATGTCCAAGTACGTCCCAGCCGCAATTTCCTGGTTGATGAATGCGATTGTTCCTCCAGTATTTTTTGGAAACATACTGCATTCATCTTGCCATCAATTTTGACCAAAATTTCATGTACCTTTGTAGCTCACACATCCCCAAAACAACCCCCTCTGTTTCACAGTAGAAATTGTGTACCTTTTATCATAGGCCTTGTTGACTCCTCTTCAAAATAAGCGTTTATGATTGTGGCCAAAAAGTTCAATTTTGGTCTCATCACTCCAAATTACTTTGTGCCAGAAGGTTTGAGGCTTGTCTCTGTGCTGTTTGGCATATTATAAGCAGGATTCTTTGTGGCACTTATGTAGTAATGGCTTTCTTCTGGCAACTCGACCATGAGCCCATCTGTCTTCAAGTGCCTCCTTATTTTGCATCTTGAAACAGCTACACAACATGTTTTCAGAGAGTCCTGTATGTCACCTAAAGTTATTTGTGGGTTTTTCTTTGCATCCCAAACTATTGCCCTGGCAGTTGTGCCTGAAATTTTAGTTGACCATGGTTTGGTTTCAACAGAACCCCTCATTTTCCACTTTTTGATTAGAGTTTGAACACTGCTGATTGGCATTCTCAATTACTTGGCTATCTTTTTATATCTTTTTCCTGTTTTATACAGTTCAACTACCTTTTCCCGCAGATCCTTTGTCAATTCTTTTGCTTTTCCCATGACTCAGAATTGTCAGTGCAGCACTGGATGAAAGATCCAAGGATCTGTTAAGAGTCCAGAAACTCATTGACCTTTTATACATACACACACACACACACACACACACACACACACACACACACACTAATTACAAGCAAAAGATCACCAGGTGAGAATGGTTACCTTTATTAGCTATTCAAATGGCTTTGTATCAACTTGTATGCATGTTATCAGGCGAAAATCACCTGGGTATGTAAACTTTTGATCAGGGTCATTTTGGTAGTTTGTTGTCATTATGATTTAAAAAGAGTAAACACAGTTGATTGATAATAAATGGCTTCAGCCAAACACCAAGCATGAGTGAAAGAAAAGTTTTTGTGTTTTTCAGAGAATATGAATAAGAAATCATGATGTAAGTGAAGAGCCTCTGGATGGTTGCCAAGACTACATGTTTCGGAGGCTCAGCCTCCTTCAGGTCACACCCTCTCTACCTCTAACCCACCATTATATAGAATCCCAAGCCCCTCCCCGGGACAATCAATGCCATACACCAGACCAGGAGCACAGAGTTCTCAAAGGGGTGTATATAGAAAAGAGGGGCAATGTATTGGCAAAAACGCCCTAAGCTAAATTGTTATCAAATGTATATACATTGATTATTTTAATAAAATGCAATCATGTCCTATACTATAGAACTTAAAATGTTTAAGATACGAGAAATATAAAATCAAATTTCAATATTATCATTATCAGTAAAACATACTTTGATAACTAAACATTTATTGCATCAAGATTGTTTACTCAGAATTTCTGAAGTTCATCCATGATCTATTATAATCATAATTTCCTTTAATAATAATTTTTAGGTTTTTATTTATTTATTTTTATATTTTTAATATGCTCAATATTTGTAAAATATAAACTAAAAAAAAAAAAAAAAAAAAAACACACAAATCCATAATATAAAATAACCAAACATCATTATCACTTAAGATATACAATATATTCTTTATCAATAACACTATATGATATACAAATATACTAGTTGTAACTCAGTTGTTTCAGTATAATAATATGGTCGGTCAATGTATAAAAAGTAGATTTGTTAATAAACATAAGGAACCATAGGAGGATCACCCATTGTCATGGACATGAAATAATGTCTGGCAGCTTACCTTCTCCTCATGTGTCCATTAGAGGCCCGACTCTTCTAGCTGCCTTTTTATCATCTCTCCTTCCTGTATGGCCCCACCCCATGAAGTCTATATTAACTGTTGCACTGCAGGTCTGCTTTGCTGTTCAACTTTGTTTGTTAGTTGTTCCTGTCTGCCGTGTGATACGTTTACCTTTCTCTGTACCGATTTTGGCTCGTCTCTGACTACTCCTGTTTGCCTGTGACCCTGACTTTTTGGCCTGTCCCTTGGTTATCCTTGTCTGCCTGTTGCCCCAACCTTGGCTTGCCCATCACTATCCCTTGTGTTTTCAGTGGCTGCTTCCCCTCTCTCCCTACGGAGCGTGACCTGGGGGACCCCAGGGGCCGCGACCTGGGTTCAGTTGCAGCAAAGGCCATCCTCACCACTAGAGGCTCTGTCACGTATCAGGTTAGACCAGAACCGTGTGGACTGCAACAGAGGAAACCCAGACGTGTTTAAGTGTAAAATATAATTTATTAAAGATAAGTGAAATAATGTTAAAGAAACAACCTCCAATACCACACTGTGCACAACAACCAATGCCAACAGAACCCACAAATAATAGGAGACTAATCTGTACAGGTAATAGGAAAAATCAGAATCATAACAGGGCCAGGCCAGGATCGTCAATGGGAGGTCAGCAGCTGGGGAAAGGGAAAACAAACAGGACAAGGAGAGGATGGATGGATCACAGGGGGGACAGGTATAGGTACAAAGCACAGGGTACAGGATTCCAGGTTCAGGTTCAGGTTCCAGATCAGGATCAGATGCAGAGCTGGTCAGAGCGCATAGAGAGATATCAAGGCACAGTCTGATTGTCACTGCCAGGTATTTGTACACATCTCCTGCAATCAGGCTCAGGTGATGCCTAATCGCAGGAGATGTCGGCCCCACACTGCCAGGAACACTGCTGGTGGACGCCAGTACTGCGGCCCAAAGATCACATAATACCACCAGGGAAGAGCTCCCCTGGCAGTTCCACACTGCCAGGAGACACCTGGTGGTGGACCACAGTACTGCATGCCAAATATCAGGTAGTGTCATCAGTGGAAGGAACCTTTCCTGACAGGCTCTGATGAACACCTGCTGGACCTTAGACTCTGCACCCTGGGGAATCTTGGGCTCACGTTTCCGGTCCATCTGCAGAAGTCGGCTATTAGGTTCACTACCTTGTGGTGCACTCCTGTCTCCAACGGGGTGCATCTGTCACCTGGCCACAGGTGACCTGACACCCATTGATAATTGTACAATAAACAATATGATGCATCATATCAGAGTACCTATCGCAAGTTCCTCATTCAACCCTTCAGTGGTCATATTGTTTAAAGTAAATATCCAAAAAGATTCCAGTTTGCATAGACAGGCAAATTATTCACCTTCTGGGATTAACATAGGTATGGACTCTATGCCAAGTAGTTCCAGGCCTTCTGTATTGCCCCCATGTTTATATTCAAAATGGCGTGGGACACTATGCTTCTCAATCTTTTTCTCTATGAACCTGCGATGCTCACCAAAACACGTTCGCGTCCTACCTACATAGAGGAATTCACATGGGCACCTCAACCCGTATACAACAAATTGGGTGCTACAACAGATAAACTGTTTATTATGGGAAATGCGTCCATCTCTGCTTCTAAAGGATTTTTGACCATGCCGATAAGACACATGTCTGCTCTCATCCCCTTCTTGCTCCTGACCCGGAAGCACGGCACGTATTACGTCATTTCAAGGTCACCGTTGTCAGTGTCCCCGGCGATCGAGGCAGGGAATGAATGTAATGCAATGTGTTCTGCCAGTGTCCATCACAGTGACAATGTGTGCCGCATATCAGTGGCCATCAGTGCCACCTATCGGTGCCCATCAGTGCTACATATCAGTGCCCATCAGTGCTACATATCAGTGCCCATCAATTCTACATATCAGTGGTAACTTATCAGTGCTAAAGAAAGAAAGGTACATTTTATAACAAAGAAAAACTTTTTTTTTTTTTAGTTTGCTTAGCAAAAAATAAAAACTGCAGAGGTGATCAAATACCCCCAAAAGAAAGCTCTATTTGTGGGAAGAAAATTATAAAAATTTAGTTTGGGTACATCATCACACATTGCATGACCATGTACCATATTTATCGGCGTATAACGCGCACCCCAATTTCGGAGGGAAGTTACAGGGAAAAAAACATTTTTTTTTATTTTGTGGTCAGTGTTCATCTGCAGCCTAGTCTGTGCCCAGATGCAGCCTAGCCTGTGCCCAAATGCAGCCTAGCCTGTGCCCAAATGCAGCCTAGCCTGTGCCCAAATGCAGCCTAGCCTGTGCCCAAATGCAGCCTAGCCTGTGCCCAAATGCAGCCTAGCCTGTGCCCAAATGCAGCCTAGCCTGTGCCCAAATGCAGCCTCACCTTCTCTTGTGGAGTGAGGGAATCACTGAGCCGAGCCATCATTTCCTGTTAGCTGCAGTATGCTGTTATATTCTTGTGTAAATTAGGTCTGTATCTGAGGTCTGGTTCACATGCTGCTGCCACCAGCAGCTCACCCTCACTCACTCCTCAATCCCCCTGTGCTCTGTATCCTCATACGTCCATGTGGGGGGGGGGGTCACAGGGGAACACTACACACAACACACCACCGCCGAGATGCAGCCAGGCATAGATATCGGGGAATCTTAGGAGCGGGGGGGGGGGGGTGTTCTCAGCTTCCACTGACAAGTGCGGTGCGGCGCGGCTTACATACTATTCATTGCCATGATGCGTCCGCCTGCAATCGCCGCTCAGAGCGTGCGGGGAGGGAGGGAGGTCCGGCAACCATTCGCACACCCGGAGAGTTCATGAGGGCTCGTGGAGATCCGGCGGCACTCGGCAGCGCTCAGAGCGTGTGAGGGGGGAGGGAGGGAGGTCCGGCAACCACTCGCACACCCGGAGAGTTAATGAGGGCTTGTGGAGCTCCAGCAGCACTCGGCAGCGCTCGTCCCCCTCCTTCCCCTCCGAGCCCAAGTATCGGCGTATAACGCGCACCCGTGATTTCCCCCCTATTTTCAGAGGGAAAAAGTGCGCGTTATACGCCGATAAATACGGTAATTGTCATTCAAAGTGCGACCGCGCTGAAAGCTCGAAACTGTCCTGGGCAGGAAGGGGTGAAAGCGCAGTGGTTACACAATGAGGCACACCAATGAAGTCACACCATCAGTTTTCATTCTGCCAGACTGGACTACGTAGTGGCCATACCCCGCCCAACTGGGTTTACTCATAGCCCAGTCTGTGTGAAATGCGTTCAGTCAGGCAAGGCCATAGGCAGGATCTACCTAGTAAACCAGTCTGGTGAAAGAAAATACTAAATGGTGTGATGTCATCATTGTGCGGCCTCATATGAATGTTTGCTGTGGAACACAAAATAACTGTCTGCATATGCTTTAACCCTCTTTATTTTGACACACAAATAATCATTGTTGCTGTCAATTCTTTTTCAAAGTAACATCTGGTTAAAATGAGATCACCTTTGTGTAGTCAAAGAGTTTCAAACAGGTATACCTGGAAGGTATAGGTTTTTCTGCAATACTGACTCCCCAGGGGACTGAACCTTTCAACCTCTGACAAGTCAGTATCATTAACTACACCATGAAGAAAAAACACACCCTTGTGGCAACTAATGGTTACATTTTAGACCATGTTCTATATTATTGCCATATTTAGGGTATAACACGAAGCATAATTACATACACCATTCTAAATGCTTAAAATTCCCCACCCCTATACCTGAAGCGGGCTGCACTAGGGGGTAGAGCTGCATGCTCAGATAAGGGTCCGATATGGATTTGGGAGGTGCACTGCTTGTTTTTCAATTTGCATTGCCTGCGTTTTTTTTTTTTTAAACATTTATCGCTCTGCGGGGAGCCCTACTGACAGCGTATTAGTCATCAGTTGTTAAGGACGCATTGTTGCCCGCTCCTTAACAACCCTGTTTTTTGCTGGTTCCTTAAAGCGGAGCCCCACCCTCTTTTTCAACTTTGTACCATCCGATTTAATACTGCCTGCTTAAATATATTTTGCATGTATTTTTATTTTTATTTTAAAAACTCACTGTGCTATTCAGATGAGTTTATTTCTTCCGCCGCAGCGGCATCGTCGCGTCAATCACTGCTGCTTTGCCTCCTGGGAGATGTCCCCTCTCTCCTGTGTGTTATTACGGAGCTGCCTGGCTGGGTGTGTTTTGGGCGGTGATGCTGTAACACGGTCCCGCCCCCCTAGACTGGCTTATGTGATAGTGGATAGAACCTGTGTTCAGCCGATCACATGAGGCGGTCTAGGGGGGCGGGACCGTGTTACAGCGTCACCGCCGAAAACACACCCAGCCAGGCAGCTCAGTCAGCAGTGATGCCCGCCCTACGTGCCCAATAGGAAGACCGCATTCAGCAGGGGGGCTGCAAATAGAAGAAATGACCTTGCTATATTCCTCTATACAGCCGCTGATCGCTTGCAGGAGGTAAAGTAGGAGAATCAAGCATTCAGTGCCTGTATGGAGGAATATAGAAAGCTCATTTCCTCTATATGCAGCCACCCTGCTTCTCCTATCCAGTTCTCCTTGAAGCCCCCCAGTGTTCTCCTCCCCCACCACACTCTCCAGCCCCCCCACAGTGTTCTCCCCCACCACACTCTCCAGTTCCCCTCCCCCGTGCTCCCCACCCCTCCCCCCCATGCTGTCCACCCCTGTTCCCTCCCCCCGTGCTGACCACCCCTGTTCTCCCCCAGTGGTCTCCACCCCTGTCTCCCCCCCGTGCTGTCCACCCCTGTTCCCTCCCCCCATGGTCTCCATCCCTGTCCCCCCCCCCCTGTGCTGTCCACCCCTGTTCCCCCTGCCCTGTGCTGTGCTCATTATGACGGGGTTCCCACCATCCCTGTGCTGCGCTCAATATGAGGGGTTCCCACCATCCCTGTGCTCATTATGAGGGGTTCCCACCCTCCCTCTGCTGTGCTCAATATGAGGGGTTCCCACCATCCCTGTGCTGCACTCAATATGAGGGGTGTCCACCATCCCTGTGCTGTGCTCATTATGACGGGGTTCCCACCATCCCTGTGCTGTGCTCATTATGAGGGGTTGCCACCATCCCTGTGCTGTGCTCATTATGAGGGGTTCCCACCATCCCTGTGCTGTGCTCATTATGAGGGGTTCCCACCATCCCTGTGCTGAGTTCCTGGGTTTGTACTTCTGCTGTGCTCATTATGAGGGGTTCCCACCATCCCTCTGCTGTGCTCAATATAAGTGGTTCCTACCATCCCTGTGCTGCGCTCAATATGAGGGGTTCCCATCATCCCTGTGCTGTGCTCATTATGAGGGGTTCCCACGCTTTGCTGTGCTCAATATGAGGGGTTCCCACCATCCCTGTGCTGCACTCAATATGAGGGATTCCCACCATCCCTGTGCTGTGCTGACTTCCTGGGGCTGTAACCCTGCTGTGCTTGGGATGGTGGAAACCCCTCATAATAACAGCCCCAGGAAGTCAGCACAGCACAGGGATGGTGGGAACCCCTCATAATGAGTACAACCCCAGGAATTCAGCACAGTACAGCGACGGGGCCCCCGGCACACCACATCGGCCCCCGGCACACCACATCGGGCCCCGGCACACCACATCGGGCCATGGCACAGCGTTGTGCTGTGATCGTGCGTTGTGCTGTGATCGGTTCGGTGCGCTGTGTTCGGTGGGTTACGCTGTGTGTGGTGCGTTACGCTGTGTGCGTTGCGCTGTGATCGGTGCATTGCGCTGTGTTCGGTGCGTTGCGCTGTGATCGGTGCACTGTGATCGGTGCGGTGCGCTGTGACCAGTGCGGTGTGATCGGTGCGGTGTGCTGTGATCGGTGCAGTGTGCTGTGATCGGTGCAGTGTGCTGTGATCGGTGCAGTGTGCTGTGATCGGTGCAGTGTGCTGTGATCGGTGCAGTGTGCTGTGATCGGTGCAGTGTGCCGTGATCGGTGCAGTGTGACGTGATCGGTGCAGTGTGACGTGATCGGTGCAGTGTGACGTGATCGGTGCAGTGTGACGTGATCGGTGCAGTGTGACGTGATCGGTGCAGTGTGACGTGATCGGTGCAGTGTGACGTGATCGGTGCAGTGTGCTGTGATCGGTGCAGTTTGCTGTGATCGGTGCAGTGTGCTGTGATCGGTGCAGTGTGACGTGATCGGTGCAGTGTGACGTGATCGGTGCAGTGTGACGTGATCGGTGCAGTGTGATGTGATCGGTGCGGTGTGCTGTGCAGATAAATCTACATAACAAATGATTTAGTATATTTACTGGTTCCTGGAAGGTAGGAAAGTTTTGCATATATAAGGGGCAGCAAGTTCCTCCTGTTGCTATGGAAACCTGACCTGAAACCTATTACATTGCTTGTGCAGCACTGAGCATGTGCGACATCTGCAAGGCTGAAATCCAGGAAGTCATACAGTCTGGCTTCATCATGCCCACACTTAAGATGGCCCCAGTCAATTTCTGTTTTATAAAGTATCAAAATGCTGTAACAACCTAACAAAACGGACCTTCGTTTACAGACTAACTTTACTAGAATACATTAAGCTTGTGTATTACAGGGGTATTTATATTTAAAAAGTGAAATTGTGGCCGGAACTCCGCTTTAAATATCGCATGCCAGGACCAATAATTTAATGCATGCATTTTTTTTTTTTTTGTGAATTGACTTACCACATAAAGGCTCAGTAAGTACCACATAAAACAGGAGTAAAGGTCAATTCACATCAATGCATGCAGTAAATAAGTAGTGATTTTGTATGCAATATTTTAGGACCAGACAATATTCAGGACCACATGTGGTTTTTGGGAAAACGCCTAACTACTGCATGCGGTCTGGTTCTGTGAATAAAGCCCATCACTATAAATTTGTTCTAGACCTTTCTAAATCCCCAGGAGCATTGTCTGCATTATGAACATAGTTGCACTTTTTTAAAAGAACTGCTACCAGATGATTAGTGAAAAAAACCTCCTTAGACAATAGATAGGTCATTAGGCACCTGCTTAGCAAACCTCTTAACCATTACAGACCTGCGCTATTGACAAAAGACGTCAACAGCGCGGACCTGAGCTGCCGGGGTCACGTCTTTGGACGTCAATGTTTTTTTAATTGACCGTGCGCGCCACTGGGTGGCGCGCTGCGGGGAAAAACAGTGCCGTCGCATCGCCGAGGATTCAATGCGTGTACCCGGCGGCCGTGGTGTCCGTCAGGTACACGCGATCGGCGGTGACAGAGCAGGGATGGGGAGCTCTGTGTGTAAACACAGAGCTCCACGTTCTGTCAGGGAGAGAGGAGACCGATCTGTGTCCCTTGTACATAGGGACACAGCATCGGTCACCTCCCCCAGTCACCCCCCTCCCCCCACACAGTCAGAACACACCCAGGATACACATTTAACCCCTTCCTTACCCCCTAGTGTTAACGCCTTCAATGGCAGTCACATCTATACAGTAATTAGTGCATATTTATAGCACTGGTCGCTGTATAAATGTGAATGGCGCCAAAAATGTGTCAAAAGTGTCCGCCGTAATGTCGCAGTCCCAATAAAAATCGCAGATCGCCGCCATTACTAGTAAAAAAAAATATTTACATTTTTTTTTTTAAATTGTCGCTCTTTTTTTGTTTATAACACAAAAAATAAAAACCGCACGGGTGATCAAATACCACCAAAATAAAGCTCTATTTGTGGGGAAAAAAGGACGCCAATTTTGTTTGGGAGTCACGTCGCACGATCGCGCAAATGTCAGTTAAAGTGACGCAGTGCCGTAAGCTGAAATTTCGACTGGGCACAAAGGGGGTTTATGTGCCCAGTAAGCAAGTGGCTAATCAATTTATTTGGAGGCGTCAACATTTTATAATCGTTTATTCAATGTTTAGTGTGTCATCAAATGTTGTAGTTACCTAATGACGTTGTAAAATAAATATACAAATGCCTGTCCCATATGGGAGCTAGCAGCCAACATCAGTAGAGACGTTGATAATAATTAGTGGCTAACATAAATGTCAATCCTCACTGGAAGTAGGAGCAATCCCTGAGTAACAAAGACTTATCTAGGGAATGTTATCCACAACAACTGCAACTTGCGTACATTTACATTTGAGACTAGGTTTTGGTTTGCTATAGGGACACTTAATGCACAACTGTGGAATGTTATTGGGGTTGCTTAGACACAAAAAAAACAAAAACATCCATTTCAGACAGATAATGGCTGTACAAATCTTGTTTGCTAGTTCAGTCATACCCACTTGTACAGCTGACCTGATACTTGGAGATGGAAACAACGAAATATCATATACAGAGTAAAAAAAAAAAACAACAAAAAAAAAAACTTCCCTTCATGACCAGGGCATTTTTTTCTATTCAGCACTGTACTGTAACTGGAAATTGCATGGTCATGCATTACTGTATACAAATTATTCTTGCATTATTATTTACACAAATGGAGCTTTCTTTTGGTGGTATTTGATCACCAACTGTGTTTTTGTAATATCAATGAAAAAAAGATTGCAATTTTTTTAATTTCGGAACAAATGAGATTTTCTAATTTCTATTCTAAAACATCCCAAAAAATCTAATTTCTTCAAACATTTAGGCCACAATTTTTGCGGATTACACAAAAATCAGCAGGGCAATGACATCACATCAGGATGACCTAAAAAAAATAATGGAGTGTGGAGCAGTGGCGGCTGGTGCTCATTTTGTTTTGGGGGTGCAAACTAATGAAAAAAAAACACAATTGCAGCCTCACTGTGCCCATCAAAGGCAGCCACTGTGCCATGCCATCAATTGTTACAACTATGCCCACATTAATTGTTGCCTATGTGCCCACATCAATTGCCACTGTGCCCACATCAATTGCCACTGTGCCCACATCAATTGTTACCACTGTGCCCACATCAATTGTTGCCACTGTGCCCACATCAATTGCCACTTCTATGGCCAAAATACTTCCCGATTAGGACACAGGTCCACTCTGTATACATACAACATACAGAGTGGACCCGTGTCCTAATCGGGAAGTATTTTGGCCATAGAAGGGGAGGGATAGATGAAAAATAAAAGGTAAAAAAGTAATGGAGTGATAGTTCCATAAACAAAAATGGAGAATCCAGCACTTCCGGTCGACATAGTACAGGAACCAATATGGCAACTATGGTACTTCCGGTCGGCTGATTTCCGGGAATACATAGGGGGCAGACACTTCATAATTAGAATCACTATAAATACAGCCAGACAGAAGCAGTACAGCAGCTTCCTGAGGACGCAACATTGATTGCGAAACGCGTAGAGGCTGCTGTACGACACGACCACACACTCAGACTGCAGGACAGCTGGGAGACCCCAAAGAAAAAACGGCTTTGTTACCTCATCCACCTTTTGCATACAGGGTTGGAGAGCTTGGTGCCAGCCTATAGGCACCATCAAATGTGAGTGCAATACTTACCTGTTTTAACTCAATAAATATAAATTTACTTTAATACACTATGTGGAGCACCCTCTTTTCCATATAAGCAATCATGAGAGAAGGCGATAATCCACCAGAGACACCTGGTAGCAAGTGGAACATCAACATAGGAGTGGTTATCCTGACTAATGAACCACAGGCTCTAACAATACGACATCTGGTGAGTGACCATTTTCAACGGTGATGGGATATCACTAAGTGGCGACAAATTGGTAGTAGTTTGGACACACCACAGAGGAACACACCACTTTTATACAACCCCCTAGCACAGATTAAGAGGGAATAATTGGATTATATATGAACTTTTATTTGATACGTTTATGGTTTTTGATAGATTTATGATTTTTGTTCACTTAGAGGTATACGAATTTGTATATGGTATATGTATGATTTCTGTTCACATAGAGAGTTATAAGAGATTGAAGAAAACTCACAAGTGTATCACCTTACAAGTTTTACACGTGCATCACGTTTATCCATATTTCTGTATATTTCACAGTAGGAGAGTGTACCGCCTTTGCAGGGCAACACTCCATCACATATTAACCACTTAAGGACCCTGCACTGTATATATACGTCCTCTTTTTAAAGATGGATATCTCGGTAACGGCAGCAGCTGCTGCCACAACCGAGATATCCATCTCTTCAGTGCAGGGTCCTGTGTACAATAACGGCGGTCTCCGCGGCGGATTCGCCGCGAGATCGCCATTATCGGTGACCGGAGAGGTGCCCCCCCTCCCGCCGCTTTCCCGTGCTCTCCGCCGCTTACCGTTGCCGTCGGTAGCGGCGGAGGCGATCAGGTCTGTGCGGCTCCTCTGCTGGGATACGAGAGGGAAAAATCGCCCCCACCCGTTCCCCATAGCAGCGCTGGGCGGAAGTGACGTCAAAACGTCATTTCCACCCACTGTCTTAAAGAGACATTTTCTTTTTAAGGCTATTTAAAAAATGACATTTTCCTTTTTTTCTTTTTAAGCCTAAATATGAGATCTGAGGTCTTTTTGACCCCAGATCTCATATTTAAGAGGACCTGTCATGCTTTTTTCTATTACAAGGGATGTTTACATTTCTTGTAATAGGAATAAAAGTGATCAATTATTATATATTTTTTTTTTTCAGTGTAAAAAATGTTAAAATAAATACAAATAAATAGGAAAACAAAAAAAAAAAAAATTTAAAGCGCCCCGTCCCGACGAGCTCGCGCGCAGAAGCGAACGCATACGCGAGTAGCGCCCGCATATGAAAACGGTGTTCAAACCACACAAGTGAGGTATCGCCGCGATCGTTAGAGCGAGAGCAATAATTCTAGCCCTAGACCTCCTCTGTATCTAAAAAAATGCAACCTATAGAATTTTTTAAACGTCGCCTATGGAGATTTTTAAGGGTAAAAGTTTGACGCCATGCTACGAGCGGGCGCAATTTCTAAACGTGACATGTTGGGTGTCATTTTACTCGGCGTAACATTATCTTTCACAATATATAAAAAAATTGGACCAAATTTATTGTTGTCTTATTTTTTAATTCAAAAAAGTGTATTTTTTCCAAAAAAAGTGCGCTTGCAAGACCGCTGCGCAAATACGGTGTGACAAAAATTATTGCAATGACCACTATTTTATTCTCTAGGGTGTTAGAAAAAAAATATATAATGTTTGGGGGTTTTAAGTGATTTTCTAGCAGAAAAAACTGTTTCAGTCTTGCAAACACCAAAACTGAAAAACACCCAAGGTCCTTAAGTGGTTAATAGGAGGAATAATAGATAACACAGGGGAGCGCAATTTCACCACACAACTATAAAACTAATTTTTAAATGCCTTAAAGGGCCCGTTTTTTTTTTTTTAAGACTACAGGAGGGGGGCGGCGCCGGGGCGCCCCCTATGGACGGGCCGCCACTGGTGTGGAGAAATGTGGAGAAATGTAAAGTAATGCACTTGGGGGCAAAACATAAAGGCAAACTACTCGCTAGTATGAAATAAAATATTAAGCAGCGCTTAAGTGAAGTATGCGTGAAATCCTCTCAAAAATACACACAAATTAAAAAAATAACTACAGAAATAAAAATTGTTTTGAAACTAGCTTCAAAAAATTGTTAATGTGAATACTATAAAGAAAGTAAACAAACGTTATCACCTATAACACATTTTTTTCACGGGTTCTACACATTATGGGCCAGATTCAGGTAGAGTTACTCTGGAGTATCAGTGATACTCCAGCCTAACTGTCACTTTGAGCCGGCGTTTCTGTTTTCAGTAAGCAGAAAACAAGAAACGCCGGGTTGGAGTTACTATACGAGCGGCGTAATTGTATTTAGCCATCGTATCGGAACAGCAATTTTAAAAATGGCGCCGGGGGCGTTCCCGCTGATTAACGCCGAGAATATGTTAAACAGCGAGAATCGGCAATTCACGATCGTATTCGGGCCCGACGCAGTGACTTTCCGACATTTCCGTAAGAGATACACGGCATAAAGATAAAGCAGCCTCCTAGTGGAGTATCCTATGTTAAGTATGGCCGTCGTCATCGCGTCGCAAAAAAAAAAAATTCGAGTCGTTTGCGTAAAATGTCCGTGAATGGGGATTGACGTCATTGACGTTCACTGACAGAATGTGGAGCATGCGCACTGACAGTCGACGCATGCGCAGTACGTTCGCCGCAGGATCGCGCCTAGTTATATTAATACACGCCCCCTACCCGCCCAATTTGAATTCCGCCGGCTCATTTTCGCTACGCCGCCGCAACTTTAGGAGCAAGTGCTTTGTAAATAACAGTACTTGCTCCTAAAGTTACGGCGGAGTAACGTAAATGAGAAACGTTACTCCAAAGTAAAGAATCGCCCATCTACCTGAATCTGGCCCTATATATATATGTGTGTGTGTGTGTGTGTGTGTGTGTTTACTTTCTTTATAGTATTCACATTCATTTTTGTAGTCATTTATTTATTTAATGTGTGGATTACACACACACACACTTCACTTAAAGGGGTTGTAAAGGTACAAGTTTTTTTACCTTAATGCATCCGAGGCCCTGTTGTACTTACCTGACCGTTCGAAACTCCCGGGCGCGTCCACGTCGTCCTCTTCGGTTCCCAGCCTGGCCGTTGATTGGCTAGGCTGGGCGGATTGATAGCAGCGCAGCCATTGGCTAGCGCTGCTGTCAATCAGAGCGAATGACGAGGCGCGCCGGGGGGCGGAGCCGAGTGATACAGTCGGCGGCTGTGGCCGCCGCTGTATCACGGGAGCGCGCTCGCAAAAGCTTTCCTCTGTGCGAGCGCTCTCGCATGAAGAGGGAAAGCTTTTGCGAGGAGGAGCCCAGACAGCCGCCGAGGGACCCCAGAAGACAGCTTTCCGGGCCACTCTGTGCAAAACGAACTGCACAGTGGAGGTACGTATCACATGTTTGTTATTTTTTTTTTTTAAAAGCTCTGACTTTAATGTCCCTTTAAGTGCTGCTTAATATTTCTGACACTGGTTTAGTAGTCAACATATTTATTTCATATAATTCATTTCGTGTTTTCCAGCCAGCACGACGGTGGGAAATCAAGAGGGCGGGTTTATCTTGATTACCATTCATTTTCAAACTACTCACTAGGGCAGTGGTTCTCAGGGCCCACTGACAGGCCAGATTTTAAGTATTACCTTGGGGAGATGCAGACTAGAATACTGCAAACACTGAGCAGCAAATTATATCACCTGTGATGTATTTCAGTTATCTTGCAAACCTGGTCTGTTAGTGGGTCCTCAGGAGTCGAGAACCACTGCACTAGGTGGAGAACTTCTGGGGGAATAAAGGATGGAGAGAGATGTGGGGGTCCTAGTAGATGACAGACTGAGCAATAGCATGTAATGCCAAGCTACAGCTACCAAAGCCAGCAGAAGATGAAATGATAATCCTGCCACTTTATAAAACTGTAGTTCGACCTCATCTGGAGTACTCTGTCCAGTTCTGGTCACCAATCCTCAGGAAGGATGTGCTGGAGCTGTGGAGAGAGTCCAAATAAGGGCAAAGAAACCAATAAGGGGACTGGACACCCTCAATTACAAGGAACGACTACAAGCACTAAATGTATTCTTGCTGGACAAGAGACGCTCGAGAGAGGACATGATCGCAATCTACACATACCTCAATGGTGATCCCAGCATAGGAAAAAAAAACAATTTAATCTCAAGGAGTGTACGAGGACACAGAGCCACACAATGAGATTGGAGGAGTTTAACCTTTAACTGCACAGGTTTTTTTTCACAGGGCAATAAGTTGGCGGCTGCAGGGAGTATGAATATTTTTAAAAGACTCTTGAATGTACATCTTAGGGCTCTTTCACATGGACGGACCATTCAGGTCAGCCTGCCAGTTTTTTTGGCGGACCTGAACGGGCGCTACGTGCTCCTCTATGGAGCCACGGATGTCAGCGGTAACATGCCCGCTGACATCCGACCCGCTCCGATCCGCCAAAGTGTGACGGAGGAAAAACCTACTTTTCCATCAGTCTGGCAGATTGGATCGGATGAACACGGACAGACAGTCCGTGTTCATCCGATTCCCCCCATAGGGGAGAGCGGAGTAAAGACAGGGCGGTCCCTGCACAGGGTTCGGGGACCGCCCTGTCATCCGTTGGCTCAGCGGGGATCAACGGAGCGATCCCCGCTGAGCAAGCGGAGGTTCACAAGGCGGATCATTACTGATCCGCCCCGTGTGAAAGAGCCCTTAACTGCTTCAGCCTCAGAAGAAAGTACCCCTTCCTGACCAGGCCATTTTTTGCGATACAACATTGCATCACAAAAAAAAAAAAAAGTGTCTTCATCAGTTTAGGCCAATATGTATTCTTCTACATATTTTTGGTGCCCCCTCCATGCCTGCAGTGGTCGGCATCATTGCAGAAGCGATCTGAGATGAGGGGGAGGCTACCAATTCATAGCTACCTCCTCACAATCACTCCTGGCGAATGAGCTTCTTCCTCTGCCTGTGAATTGTAAACACAGGCAGAGGAAGTGATGTCATCTCTGCTCGTGGCAGTCTTTTCGTCCGGCGCCGGGGAGAGAAGACATCTAATATTAAGTGCACAACAATACACTGACACTAAAAAAAGTAGGCACACAAAACACCCCCCAGTCACCCCCCGATCACCCCCTGCACCTCCGGTTACAGTGTCACCGATTGCAGTGGTCATTTATTTACTGATCACTGCATTTGGTGTCATTTGTGACTGTAAAAAGTGTCAGGGCAGTTAGCGTTAGCCCCCTTTAGGTCTAGGGTACCCCCAATAAAAGTTTAACCCCTTGATCACCCCAAAGGTAGTGTTTTCACCCCGTCGCCGATGTCACTAAACATTTTTTTTTCCTGATCACCGTAATAAGTGTCGCGGGTGACGCTAGGTAGCCAGTTATTTATTTCCCCCGCAGGTTTTTATAACATCAGGTGCCCCCATATACTACCTAATAAATGTTTAGACCCCCCAATTGCCCCCTAGTTAAGGGCACCCGCCGTTTATTACCCAATAAAGGTTTAACCCCCCGATTGCCCGGCAGGTGATATCAGTTAGGTTTACTGCCGCCCCAAGCAGCGTCAGATTAGTGCCAGTAGCGCTAACACCCACGCATGCAGCATACATCTACATTAGTGGTAAAGTATCTGAACGGATCAATATCTGATCAGATCTAATACTAGCATCCCCAGCAGTTTAGGGTTCCCAAAAATGCAGTGTTAGCGGGATCAGCCCAGATACCGGCTAGCACCTGCATTTTGCCCCTCTGCAGTATCAATCGATCGAATACTGTCACTTACAAAACACTAAATGCATAACTGCAGCATTCGCAGAGTCAGGCCTGATCTCTGCGATCGCCAACAGTTTTTTTTTTTGTAGCATTTTATACAGTTGCTGACAGTCAGGTGTTTTTTTACCTATGAATCTTACTAGTGTATCAGTAAATTTAGAGCTCAAAATGGCAAATCGAAGGTAAAGAGGCCTACATGTTTCTGAGCATGACAGATATCGAAGAGGAGGTCACTCATTTGTCAGATTTAGGCTCAGAATACAATCCTGTAGACGACAGCGGCTCCATGACAGATGGCACTGACAAAGTTGAGGTCCCTGCTAAGGTCAGGCGTACCTGACCCCATTCTTCTGCTGCTGTTGAGGTGCAAGAACCGCAGGGCTCTTGTATGGAGCAGAGAAGTACTAGTGCTGCTTATCCTTCTGGTGAACAGGCAAGCATCAGCGGCCTAGTACACCCTGGTCGTACATCCAGCACTGCAGCAACAATTGTTGATGTGGCGAGTCGTATAAGTGCAGTTGAAGCTGGCAAGGTGGCAAGCACAAGTAGTGTCCCACTGACACCAAGAAGAAGACAAAGACAGGCCCGTCGTGCCCATCCTGCAGAATTCACCAATCTTAACTGGGAACTCACCACTTCTGCAGCAACCGTACTTCCCCCATTTACTGGCCAACCCGGAATTCAGGATTTTACGGCACTTGATTATTTATTTTTTCTCGTTTATAATGTTTTTATTTTAAAGTAATAGATTACAACAGTTACAGTATGTCAGATGTCAACAACTTAGAATAAGATACAGCATTTAAATACAGATAAATGTAATAATAATTGTACTGTTGTAGGAGTTGAAGACACATAAATAAACATAAATAAAAAAAAGTTACTAATAAATGGGAATGGGAACTAATGTAGGGAAGGGAGAGGGTATTGGTGTTCCGAAGGTGAATTTCACTTATTTTATTTCGCTATTATCCATTAAAGGGTATCAATACCATGACATGAGAACTCTTGAGTCAAAAGTGTCTGGAGTATAGTATATGGCCCAGGGCTTCCATATGCTATAAAATTTTTCCAACCCATTTTTGTCTAGCGCTTCCAGTTTAGCATGTACGAATGAAAGATTCATTCTCTTTACGGCTTCCGACAACAGTAATGCAGGTGATTTCCATGCACTAGCTATTACCTGTTTTGCGGCTATCATAAACAAAAGAAATAACTTATGCTGATTCCGAGAAAGGGTTTCTGGTTTAATGTTAAGTAAGGCCGTCATTGGATCTGGTAATATAATACAGTCAAATATTTTAGAAGCGATTCTAAAAATCCCTTCCCAGAATTTCCTTACAAGTGGACACTGCCACCAAATGTGGATATATGTTCCTTTGTCTGGGCAACCGCGGAAACAGAGATCTGAACAGTTTGCTGATAATTTTGCTAATCTATTGAGAACCAGGTACCAGCGGGAAAGCACATTATATGATGTTTCCATTTCCGATACATTTATAGATGAAGAGCTAGGATTAGACCAAATGCTTGCCCAGGTTTCGTTATTAATTTTACATTCCAGGTCTAATTCCCATTTAGCAATATAAGAAGGTATTATGGTATTTGTTTTAGTGATCAATTGAGAATAAATTATTGAAATACGACCTTTGGCATGTGGATCTTTGAGACATATCCTTTCAAATTGGAAAATGTTATTTAAATTAACGCTAAGGCTAAGGGAAGGTCCTTAAAAGTTTTTGATTTGAAGGTATCTGAAAATTTCTGTAGTGGGGAGGCCAGATGCCTCACGAAAGGTCTGGAAAAGGTTGAATTGTAGTTGTTGATGCTATATGTGATATAAACACGTAATACCAGCCCTGATCCAAGCCTTAAAAAGTTCTTGGAAATACCCATGCTGGATAAAAGGTCAGGTTTTTATAAAAGGAAAGAAACGGAATGTGTGGGGATTGCAATCCATGAGAGGTTTTGTACCTATCCCATAATGACAATGAGTGTTTTTGGATTTTTCATTTTTCTACGGTTTTGAGGGCTCAGCCAAAGGATATTATTAGTAGGAAGAGGGTCAAAGTCTATTGCCTCAATAAGTACCCACAATGGGATTTCTGTGGTTGAGTGGTACTTTGATAGTTGCGCCAATTGTGCTGCTTTGTAATATGTTGCAAAATCTGGAAATCCCAGCCCACCCATCAATTTGGGTAGAATTAATGTTTTTTTAGGCAATCTGGGTTTTTTCTTCTCCCACGTGAACTGTGTTACTTTATGCTGGATCAATCTAAGATAATGATAGGATAAGGAATGCGAATTGGAAGGGTCCGAAATAGATATAAAAACTTGGGGAGTATAGCCATTTTTATTATGTTGATTTTCCAAAACCAGGAAATCGTAAAGAAGACCAGTCTGATAACAATCTAGTGACATTTTTCAGTAAGGGAGGGAAGTTGGCAGTAAATAATTCGGAGGCATTAGCTGTAAGGTGTATACCCAGATATGGTATACTACGGTCTGCCCATTTAAAAGGCACTTGATTTTTATTCGCTGTTTTTCCACAATCGATCTCTATAGATCTATTGTGAACCAAAGGAATTTGTATGCTGGTCAATACATCGCCGCTAATCCCCAGTCCTCCCTCCCAGTGATAGGTATTGAGGAGTGAAATCAAAAATTTGCGTCCTTAGGCGGTGACTGGTTTTCGAGGCCCCATACATGGCTAGGCTCCTAAAAAAATTCCACACATGTAGTATCCCCGTACTCAGGAGAAGCAGATGTATGTATTTTGGGGTGTAATTCCACATATGCAAAAGGCATGTTTGAGCAATATATCATTTAGTGACAACTTTGTGCAAAAAAAAAAAGAAGAAGAAGAGGTTTGTAATTTTCCCGCAACTTATATAAGATTTTTATTTTTTAACATACTGTGACCAGAGCAGTGCAGTTTTACTATACTTACACTGTACTACTCTGGGAAGGTGATCCGGATTTTTTTTTTTAAAAGCTATGAATGCTTATAACGGATGATCACTGCTCTAAGCAATACCCCTTACAGTTTTTACTATTGGAATAGCTGTATTTTTCCACAGCTATCACATGGTACGGTGCACTGTGGTTGGTCCTTTCTGTACCATGTGATCACTGTGACCAATCACAGAGATCATCATAATAGTGCACAATTAAGGACTATGAATGAAAGCCAATATGTACAATGTGATTGCTATATTTGGTCACAGCGATCATCTCCTCAGCCGTTACATCACTATAGGCTGGGCGGAAAACAATTAATATTTTTTACGGCTATTTTCAAACCTGTACTGCACAGAACCATAGTTCCCTTCTCTGTGAGATTCAGGGTGGTGCGATTTTCAGCACATACTTTTCCAAAACACACTGCACCAACATGCGATCCACTGAGGGCAAACAGCACATAGTTTGGGATCTGCGTTTGGAGTTTCATTAAACTTATATTGATACTTACAGCAGATTGCACACCCAGTGCGTTTTGAACGTGGTGCTGTAAACTGCACATAGAATGCAGGTTTCTCGCACACTGTTCCAGTGTGAACAAGCCAACAAAATGAGACACCAGCCAAAGTTAAAAAAAGAAAGAAAGAACCAGCACCATCCATATATACACAGTCATGTGAAGGAAAGAACAACTTAAAACAAAAAACAAATTCAATAGAAATCTTAAAAATAATTTCAATATGTTTTTACTAATTTGTCTTTTAAATTATTTAGGTTATTGTCCTTTTGGTTACAGGGCATTTTTTCAAGAGACACTCTCTAATCCCAATTGACTGTCATAAAACCATTTAAAAGCCAACTCTTCTTGACCTGAAATTGCCCCTACACATCTTAAACTCTGCCATGAACCCAGTTAGAATGAAAAAATAAAAAAAGTAAATAAAATCGCATTCTCTCTAACAGAGCCCCAAGTATAAATAAAAACAGACAAGGGTTTTAATCCTTCCACGTTCTAATCAAAACTAGGAGAAAAAAAAAGTTTGGGCTGTAGATACACTTTAATGTGGACATATCACCTGTAAAAAATAAAATGCCAAATATGTAGGTGAACCTGCAATTATTGAATTGCTATGACAGTAATAAACTTGATGATTTGGTTGCATGTGACAGGGTGGAAAAAGCACCTTGAGAACACTGTAATTAACATCTTATACTAATTGGCATCAGCAACAAAATGAAAGTTCAGCTGAGTGCATAGATCTGTCCACAGGGACAGGAAGTGTGTGATTTGCTGAATTACTGGGTGAAAACAAATATAAATGAACAAAAGCATTGAAAGTTGAAATGCATTTTATATATATTATATATATTTTCCAAATTTGTTAAAAAAAAAAAAAAAAAAAAAAAAAATGTATAATATACATATACACAACCACACACACACATTTATGTATATAACAGATTAGAGTTCAGAACCAGTGCATGAAATGGCACTGTAAATTAACTACTTCCCAACCGCCTGCCGTACATATACTGCGACAAGGCAGCTCCATTATGCAGAATCACATACTTGTACGTGATTTTGCCAATAGCCACTGAAGTGCACGATTGCGTGCCATTTGGCCACAGGGGGAGCAAATCAGCGGGAACGGGGGACACAATGTCTCACTCCCCACAGAGACAGAACAGGTGTCTGCTGATGTAAACAAGCAGACAGCCGTGCTGTCAGGCAGCCAACCAGTGTCCATGCAGTGAGCCAATCCCCCCCACACAGTTAGAAACACACTGAGGGAACACAGTAAACCATTCGCTCGCCCCTGATTTTAACCCCTGCCCTGCCAGTGTCATTTATACAGTGACAATGCATATTTTTTGCACAGATTACTTTAATAATGTCTGTCATGGACCGTGAAATCATACTTCATGTATTACATAAGATGAGACATTATGGATATGACATATTGCAGGATGCCTTTGGACATTATGAGGTGTCTGTCTAGATGGGGATTGAACTGAATCAGACTATTGAGGACTATTGAAAGGCTAAGTGGCTTGTGAAAGACATTCATTGTCCAGTGTGTAGAGGTGTTAAGTCAGTCGGCTCTTTGACCTTTCTATTGTATGATAACACTGTTTTGAGCCTTTTGATTATCAGGAGTATTGGATTAGCATGTCATTATCTAAAAAAGTGTGATCTCTCAGATGTAGTAATGACCTCCTCTCTATGCGGAGACAAGCTGGCTAGATAACGTATTCTGTTAACTTCATTGATGTCATTGTCTACAGGAATGCCATTCTCTCTGAGGTAGTAAAGTCATGCTAAATACATCGGTGCCGAAATGCCTCTGTATGGAAACCCCAGTGTGTGAAAAGGGGGTGGAGATTTTTGTTTCTTTGATTGATGGAAGCTGTAACCTGTATATAACCAGCTGAGTGTTTCAATAAAGTTGAGTTCTGGTTGAACATTCATACAACTCGTTTGGTGTGCGTTCTTCATGGATCCAATCGGCACATAGCTGTAGGTCGGATCCCGGGAACCTTGGATGACTGGACCATCAGATGTTGCAAGCTGCAATCTGATCCGATAGAAGCAGAGGAGTGTCGGGAGAGCAGGACCTGGGAGAGAAAGGGTCTCGTCACATTGGTGGCAGCGGTGGGATTTGCTCTCCAGTTACTGGGACAACTCCAAACCACCACCATGAATGACCAGCTATGCAGCCTGCAGGAGAACCATGCTAAAAGATTTGCTTGAAGAGCCGTGGAGGGACTGGTGGGAAGAACAAGGCCACCCTGATCATTACGCTAGCCGAGATGGATCAGAAGGATGGTGATGCAGGACCACGGTCAGTTGAAGACTTGTTCCAGCAGCGAGTTCAACAGCGGTTGGCATTATATGGTGCTAACCCATCAGAGACCGCCAGACAGGAGGCCATTAGAGACATCCAGCTGCAGGATGAGCGACAACAGAAAGAACTAAAGCGCCAAGAGAGAGAACAAGAGCTGGCAACAGAGCAGAGTGCCCCGGGCCTCTGCTTTCACCTAACAGAAGAGGGGGTTCCTGTGGTAGTGGATGGGACTTCGATCTTCACTGACTCAACCCCAGAAAATGATACGGCCCTGAGACAGGAGGATGTCGGCTTGGCTTTACAAGCATCAGGGGATTTTCACCTAGCACCAGTGGTTGGGACTTCAGTCTCCACTGGTATACCCCAGGAATGGTGGCCAGTTGGCCCAGATCCCCAACAGCATGATGAACTGAGCCCGGCCACCCTGTCTTCTCTCCAGCGGCTGAAAGGACTCCAGGGAGAAGGGCCAGTCCAGGCCTCGCCCCAGCGGCAGGCGTATTCCCTGAGAGAGGCAGAGGATGGCGCAGTCATGAAAAAAAATTGCTGATCGCCGCCATTAGTAGTAAAAAAAAAAATGCAATAAAACTATCCCCTATTTTGTAAATGCTATAAATTGTGTGCAAGCCAATCGATAAACGCTTATTGCGATTTTTTTTTTTACCAGAAATAGGTAGAAGAATACATATCGGCCTAAACTAAGGAAAAATATTTTTTTTTCTATATTTTTGGGGGATATTTATTATAGCAAAAAATATTGCATTTTTTTCAAAATTTGCACTCTATTTTTGTTTATAGCGCAAAAAATAAAAACTGCAGAGGTGATCAAATACCACCAAAAGAAAGCTCTATTTGTGGGGGAAAAAAAGAATCAAAATTTTGTTTGGGAGCCACCTCGCACGACCGCGCAATTGTCAGTTAAAGCAACGCAGTGCCGAATCGCAAAAACTGGCCAGGTCCTTTAGCTGCCTAAAGGTCCGGGTCTTAAGTGGTTAAAGCCTCGTACACACGGTCGGACATCCAACAAACTTTCCCTTGGATTTTTGTCCGGTCACACCCATAGCATGGACTTTTCTGCAAACTTTTCTAAAACTTTCCCAACATAACCTGTTTTTTCTGCTCTTTTCCGACACCCTTTGGTTAACTTTTGCTATTGTTGGTTTATTTTAACATTGGTTCTGAGTATTCGTATTTGCACTTTTGTTGCCGAAAAGTTTGTCAGTTTGCAGACCAGACTTTTTGTTTGACGAAACCCGAAAAAAGTTGGTCCGATGGAGTGTACACACGATCAGACACATTTTAAAACTTGCAGAGTTTGAAGTTTGTTGGCAAAAAGTCTGACCGTGTGTACGGGACTTTACACTGACAGGAAGACTCAATGAACTACCAGTGTTCAACAGCGCCATGGTAGTTCATTGAGAACTACAAGCGGACAATCACAAAGGATGTCAGACTTGTCGTTTATGCACACACAGAGCTTTGTGGATGAATGACGCTGCTGTGTCGCCAGAACCCCACATGGCAGTGTGAGGAGGGAGGAAGGAAACAGCGAATGGGTGGAACATGTGACATGTTCCCAGATGTGAATGTATTCTTAATGACCTTGGTGCACTTAAAAATAGGCAGGTGCCATTTTCTTCAAGGTAGCACCCCACAACGACAGACTGCTCTCATATGTGTGTTATGGTGTACAAAATGTTGCAGGTATATTGTAGTGTGCTTTTTATTACCATTGTATTGCCATTCAAAATGAATGCCAGTGCAATGCACTGCAATTCGTTTTGTGTGCTGCAGCAATGCTTAGAAAAATTTGCATTTTAATCCACATTACTATAACTCACTGTTTTGAAAAGGTCTTAATACAGAAAGTAGTTTAAAGGAGTTGTAAAGGAAAATGTTTTTTCACCTTAATGCAATCTATGCATTAAGGTGAAAAAACATCTGATGCTGCCGCCCCCCTTATACTTACCTGACCCACCGAAAGTCCTGCGAGCAGTACCGAGATCCTCTTCGGCGCTCAGCCTGGCTGCTAATTGGCAAGAGCGGATGGATTGAGAGCAGCGCAGCCATTGGCTGGCATTGCTGTCAATCACATCCAGTGACGCGGCGCGCCGAGGGGTGGGGCTGAGTGATACAGTGAGCATCACGGGAGCGCGCCCGCAATTACTGACCACCATGCGAGCTCTCTAGCATGACTGTGGTGAGTAATTGCGGGGAGGACCAGAGACAGCCGCCGAGGGACCCCAGAAGACGTGGATCGGGGCCACTCTGTGCAAAACGAAACTGCACAGTGGAGGCAAGTATAACATGTTTGTTATTTTAAAAGAAAAAAAAAATCCTCTGGTAACCCTTTATGGTCAGCTTTACAAAATATGTGTTATGGGGGAAGTTATTAAAACTGGAGCAACCAGAGTCTGCAGTAGTTGTGCACAGTAACCAATCTGCTTATATCTTCAGATTGTTCAGTTGAGCTTTGAAAATCAGAAACAGAAGCTAATTGGTTGTCAGATTCTTTCTGCTCCAGTTTTGATGAATTCCCCCCATTTCCACAACACATATGCAGCGTGGACAATTGGTTGTGCAGGGTCTGCATTCAGTACATTACTGATTACATTTAAGTGGGCTAATTTCCATGGGGCTGCTTCGGGCAGCTAATCACAAGGGCCCCTGCTGGGGCTCTCGCATTTAAAACATAAGCAAGGTGCGTTGACATGTAATATAAAATGTGTACAAAAAATTCAAAAACTGTCAGCAAAAGGGTTAAAGCACTAGTCGCTCCAATTTGGGGAGGTTAGATACAGAGCTTCATAGAAGTGCTGTACCATGTTGACAGCCTGCTAACAGCTTAATTATAGTTCTTGTCAGTAACTCCCATTGAAAGATAAGTTAACCTTTTTTTAAATAAAATAATAAAATTCACATCTTTTTGCAGGTAAAAAAAAATGCATTTTTTTTTACTTGGAGCCTGGAAATCATTGCACCCATGATCAGCAGATTGGGTGTTCCATGCAGGACTCCTACAGACTTCTCAGGCCGCGTACACACCACTAAATAAATCCGATCAAATCGGTCTGACAGATCGTTTTGATCGGATTTGTCTGCTGGGCTATTTTGGTTTGATCGTGTACACACGATCAAACCAAAATCCCCGCCGGCAGACAGCGCGGTGTCGTGGCGGTGACGTGGCGGTGACATTGACGCCGCAACGTCACCGTCACCAGGAAGTAAAATACTTCCACGCATGCGTCGAATCCATTCGACGCATGTGCGGACAGATATGTCCGCTGGTTAGTGTACTAACCAGCGGACATGTCGGACAGACGGGTTTCCAGCAGACAGATTTTAAAGCATGCTTTAAAATGTGTCTGCTGGTAAAACCTGTCTGCTCGCCCGTACACACGATCGAATGTCTGCAGATAAATTCGATCGTGTCTACGCGGCCTCAGCATCATACCTTGTACAGCCAGGCAGATGCATACCGACAGGAAGAACGAATGCACTACCAGAGTGCTCAACAGCGCCATGGTGGTTCATTGAAACTTCAACCCAACAGCCGCAAAGGCTGTTGGGTCTAAGACCCCTTTCACACTGGTGTGGCGGTTCCGTTAGCGTTAAAGCACCGATAGTTTTACCATTGTTTTAGCTGTGCTTTTTAGCCACTAGTGGGGCTTTTTTAAACCCTCGCTACCAGCCGAAGAAAGAGTTAAAACCACCCGTGTTGCGACGCTTACAGAGTGCTTTACAGGTACTTTGGAAGCACTGCCTATTCATTCCATGAACAAACCACTGCCCCAAAGATGCCGCTTGCAGGTCTTTTTTTCCCTGTTTCTCAAGCGTACCGGCTGGGTGTGAAGCATTTGGGCTTTCACACTGGGTAGGAAGGAGAGACAGTTTTCAGGCGCTTTATAGGAGCTATTTTTAGCGCTAAAACACCAGTCACAGAGGACTGAATGAACAACGTGGCCAGGTGGGCAGAGCCCCGCAGTGACATGTTATTTTTAAACAGTCACAGCGGGCGCCTGGAGAAGATGTCTGCCCACTGTCATTGGTGAGTCTGGAGGGGCTGCGGCTGCTCGAACATGTTGCATGTTCCACCCTAAATATAAATGGAACATGTACCATGTTCCAAAGGGTGAACTAATGCTTGAAAAGTGATTATAAAGAAACATAAAAAAAAAAAAACAACCACGTTACATTTAAAGCCGCCCTGGCTCTCTCTTTCTCTGTCCCCCTTTTCCTTGCCTTTTTGTATTATTTCTTACAAATCTGAACAGATCCCTGCTTTAAAATCTACCAGTGGTTTGTGTTTTATACATAATATACAGTGTATATTCTTATTACAAGTACTGTGTTTATTTTTGAAAGTTTGTCTTTTACTGCAATATACTTATGTTTAGAGACGCAGCATGCACTTTTTTGGGGTATTTTAGAATAGTAACATTCCATCACTGGAATTGTAATACTTGTTTAACTACAGGAGGGTCTTGTAAAGTTTGCATTAAAAAAAAATAAAAAAATCATTAAACATTTATCTGATCTGTGTACTCTCTGTGCGTGCTAGCTCTGTGGCCCACCATCACTCTCTCCTCGCTGTCTGCGATAGACACCATCATGAGCTATTGGCTCATGCTGCTGTCAAAGTCAATGAGGCGGAAGAGAGCCCCAAAAGAGCCTCTGCTCTCATGCACATCACTGGATCCAGACTGGGCTCAGGTAATGCAGGCCATATAACAGGTTGCAGGAAATAAAAATCACTTGATTTCCCCATCACTCTCAGAGTGATACATTTTCAACTCTTTCACTTGTGAGTATATATTATTTTATTTATTATTGATGGAATAAAGTCACATACTGCACTTTGTGGCTGCTTGCTTTTTTTTTCAGATCTCCAGGGCCAGATTTCCATCTCAGGAGTGTATACCTTTTTTACTTTTTGATAAAATATTTTTACTCAGAACAAAAATTAAATAAGTATTACAAGTTTCAAATAAATGAGGTATGAGAACCATTGAGAAAAGTGCAAATGTGTTCAAAATCCTCATCCCTCGCCACAATGCAACTCGATCATTCTCATCCCCATATTATTATTACACGTGTACCACTACCCCTGAAGGAGCCGTTAGTAATTTTTGGGTCCTAGGTACTGCATCTCAACTTCAAGAATGACCTCAGCCCCCCCGACACACCTGGCTAGCTAAAAATCACTGCAAAAACTTTTTAAGGACACAAGTAGAAAATACTGGTTGGTGTGGCTGTGGATTTTTACCACAGACAGACACACCAGTAGTGATAACCAAGTTGAATATATTATCACAATTTGAAAGATGTGGATACTCACAGCACTCTTAAACCCTACTGCGGAGTATCAATACAATAAAAGTGACAACCTTGGGGGGCGTGTCTAGGCGTGGACGGCGGCGGACGTCTCTGAGGGGAGCTCCGAGTCCTACTATTGTAATCCGCAACCATCGAGGTGTTTATTCGCCCTTCTGCGCCTTAAAAATACAACATCCTTGGGCCCTGGTCCCCACGGAGCCTGGGGCCGGTATTTTGGTGGAATTTGGCCGATCGGTGCCGGAGATAACATCACACCAACTCGCAAAGCCGCCGCCATATTGCCTGCTCGAGGCCTGCCGGGGGAACCCAATCACACAGCTTCTGGAGGTAGGAGATCACATCCAGGCCTTACCCCCCTCCTCCCCACCTACCCGGTGCTGTCTGGTGGCCACGCCTGGTCCCGGAATCGTCCGTGGTGGCCGTGATCTGGTGCGGCCTAGTTAGGCCCGTGGATCCTCGGACTTTCCTGACGCTGTACCCCGCGGAAGTGCACATCGGCCGAGCCGCCCTCGGTGATACGGTCGCCCACTAACACCCACCATCCCTCCTATCCTGAGCCCCTCTATGACCAACACTTGGATCTAACCTTTCTGTGTAACTGCTATATAACAGGCTCATGGCGGCCATCTTGGTACACCCGAGGCCTGCTGTCCTCCTGCAAACCAAGCCAAATCCTGCCTGAACACCCAGACCTAACAGCATTGCACCCCAGAGGGAGGCTGGAGTGGAGCTTTTTTCTATATGATTGGAAGGGGTGGAGATGGCCTGCTCTCTGACCCACTTCTGAACTGATCTACCTGAAACTAGGCCTGCTTAGCTCCGAGATAGCAGCATAAGAACGGTGCTCCAGGCCCCACATGGAATATTTAGCACATAGCAGCCCATACAGAGGAGATTGAGATAACCTGTCTTTATAAATACCCCTCGCTGATTCCTGCGAAAGTGACCAAAAAACAAAAGGGGCTTCAAAAGCCACAAAAACTAACAGAATACTTCGCCCTAGAGCAGAGGCAAGATAGCACTGGCACACCTATGCCCTCTGCAGCCAGCACTTCTCATCTACTGCAGAGGAAGGATAAACCCTCTAAACGAATGTCTCCAGCTAACAACAGACACTCTTCTGCCTTCTCCTCTGCATCTGGAAGTCCTGAGAAAGCCAGGATTAAGTTGGATAGTACGGGATCTTCCCGAGAGGTGAGTGCGGGCCTTGAATCTGGCAATGACACTAGGGAGCTCCCGGACTCCATCGACCGTTTCCCCGCGAGTAACCAACCAGTGTCGGATACCACGCTTAAAGATATGCTGGGACCCCTGAGGAGCTCCCTTCACAGCGACATGATGGCGTGCATCCATAAATTTGGGAGTGAAATGCAGGCTGTAACATCACGGGTAGACCATGTTGAAAACAGGATGGGGGAATTTGCCACCACAATCAACAGCCTTGTGGATGCCCACGACGCTAGGGATGAAGAAATGGAGGCAGTCAAGGCTAAAATGGCAGACATAGAGGACCGTTCTCGGAGGAACAACCTCAAAATACGCGGGGTTCCAGAATGCATTCAACAATCAGAATTGCGCAATTTTGTCTCCAAGATCTTTACCTCAATCCTACCTGATCTTACTGAAATGGACATAACAATGGACAGAATCCACAGACTACTAAAACCCTCCTACCTTCCAGATAAAATACCGAGAGATATTATCCTACGCCTGCATTTCTTTCACGTAAAAGAACGCCTGATGTCCAAGGTGCGCAATAGGGATCTCATCCCCCCGCAGTACAAAGATCTTCAGTTCTTCTCCGATTTGTCTTAATTTACGTTGCAGAAATGGCGAAATCTCAACACCATTTCCAAGGCATTGCGCAACCATCAAATAGTCTATAAATGGGGATTTCCAACCTAACTCATTATCACCAAGGATGGAAAAGAACATACAGTGGATTCCCTGGCTAAAAGGCTTGGAATTGCTCAAGACATGGAATATCATCCCAGATGATCTCCCTGGTGGGTCTACCAACCCCAGTCCGGATCGAGTTGGAGGTGATTGGAATGTGGTCAACTCCAGGAATGCTCGCTCACACCGCTGAAGATGATGTGGGCTGCTGAAATTGTTTCACTATTCCTGATTGCCCTGTTCTGGAGGCACCCTGCTGAACTTGCCTTACACCCTTTTGGTTACTTGCAGCCATGAGCTGCACTCAGGTCATAGTGGCCTATGTTCACCTGTTTTGGATCTTTTTTCTCTGTTTTTGTGTTTTTTTGTTTTTTTTGTTTGTTTCTCAGTGTTTACATTGCAGTCTAACACCCCATTCTGCAGTTGGTCTCAAACATCCTCCTATCCACTGAAGATCTATTGAATGGACTCACACGTGATCGTCTGGCCGGGAAGGCGACTCTTCTTGGCTCACCGGTATGGTATGCTAAGCCACCTGATGTAAGTGTTACTTATTTTTCATACTGCTTATCAACTCAGATCGCTGTCCCAGGATGACTATTACTTTTTTGACTATTAACGCTAAAGGCCTCAACCACCCAGCCAAAAGAAAATCATTGTGGGCTGAGGCAATTCGATTTAACTGTGATGTCCTCTGTACCCAAGAGACTCACTTTCAGGGCGACAAAACGCCTAACTGCACCCATCCAAAGTATCCGTACATCTTCAAAGCCAGTGCCTCAGAAAAAAAACGGGGGGTGATGACAGCAATTAGGGACTCTGTTGCGTTCAAATTGCACAATGAAATTGCTGACCCCCAGGGACGCTACCACATCCTTGTGTGCGACATTAAATCTACCACTTACACGGTGGTTAATGTTTATGCGCCTAATGACCACCAAATACACTTTTTGAAACAGATCCTCAGAAGTGTTAGACCGATACAAAAGGGTTTCCTTCTCCTATGTGGAGACTTCAATCTCCCCCTGATCCTCAGATGGACTCCGCGTCGTGCTCACGCAGACACCATCATTCTCTGCAACCAACACTACACTCACAGGATCTCTATGACGCTTGGAGAGGTCTCCACAGCACTGCCCATTCCGGTCCCACCCTCCTTTTTCCTCTCAGCGCAATCTACTCTCAATAAATTTCTTTTGGGGGGAAAACGGGCGCCATGTGAATTCCGCAAAACTATCAAGCATAGGAGGGCGGGAGGTATAGGCCACACCCACATCAAGGATTACTATACAGCCTCGATCTTAGCCCAGCTGAAGGGCTGGTTTTCTTACTCCGCTCCATCTCTGTGGGCCGCTCTAGACCAACAGCAGATCCCGGGCCGGAATCTTTATGACTATCTCATCACGAGCAACCTCCGTCCAGACCCATCCCTGGACATTGGACCGACTATAAGAGCATCTACTGATGCATGGCGAATACTGACTTCGCAAGTTTCCCCACAGTATACACTCATCCCAATGAGATTTCCGCTGACTGCCCTATCCTATCTTATCCCTGATATCTCTGTGGAAGGCTGGAGTTCGGGTGGGGTACTAGACATAGGGGACTTGTTTGTGGGACCTGCACTTAAAACATTTAGAGCTCTCCAACTGAAGTACTTTATACCTACGACTGAATACTTTCGGTACGTGCAAATCTCACACCTACTGAAACGACAGACTGACCTATATACTCTCCTCCCGTGGCATATAGCTCAATATTATTCAGCGAAACGTACAAATGTCAAAGGCATATCAGTGTTCTACTCTTATCTACAGGATAAGTTAGCATTCACCAAATCCTCTGATATGCAAGCCTGGGAGAGAGAATTCGATACAGTATACTCAGTTGACCAATGGCAGACGGCCCTGAGGGTGACATACTCCTCCACCAAATGTGTTCTTTGGGAACTATTCCAAAAAATCTTATTGAGATGGTATCTCACCCCATTCAGGTTGTCCAAGATCGGCAAAGGTATATCCCCGGGTGCTAGAGGGAATGTGGGGGAACAGGTACGCTGTTCCATATTCTATGGTCCTGCCCCGTGACAATGCAATACTGGCAGCTAATCCAAAACCTGGTAGCACAGGTCCTTAAAAACTTAATCTGACCCTGTCCCCGGGGCTGGCGGTACTGTCCTTGGGTATAGATCAGATCCCTTATCATTCGAGGAAGCTTCTATCCCACATCCTTCTAGCTGCTAGGCTAGCTTTGGTCAGGCATTGGAGGACCACTCTTAGACCTCCATTGTCTGAAATGATGCAAATAATCAATACCCATGGCTCATATGAACAACTATTTGCCTCCGGGGGGGGGTAACTATGCAGAGATCAATAAAATCTGGGAACCTTGGAACGACTGGTATACGGTTCGACCCGGGCCTGGCCCGCCGTGAGCTGGCCCTTGCCTGACATAAGGCAGGTATACTGCCCATTGCTAAGGGTGTTTGACTGGGTCTGCTTCTAATACCCTAGTTTTAGTCTGCTATTCTGTTTATTTTTTGTTTTTTCTTGTCTTCTTGTTTTTGTTATTTCTGTTGCATTATCTCATTTTAGTCATGTTGAGTCTGGTGCTATACTAGTACCTCGGGTCTACATGGAAACTGGTCCTTCTGGCGTGATGTTATGTACACCATCATAGTATTGTATGGATAGGATGCCTTCTCACCTTGTGATCCAACTCACTGATAGGTTTTCTTTGTATTTTTGTACATGTCATTTATGTTTAAACTGTTAAAACTAATAAAAACTATTGAAATTATAAGTGACAACCTTCACAATTTAGCAACTGTAAGTTTATAAAAAAAAAAAACTGACGTGCGCCAATATGCATGCGCAGATCCCGGAGACCTGATGCTGAACCTGCATTTGATCTTGCTTTGACCTGACTCCCTGACCTTGCAGCTATCTCCAGTCCTGACCTTTGACTTCCTTGACCTTGCTCATCTGTCTGCCTGAGCCTACGTTGCTGATCCAGCCTGAACACTGACCATCCTTTTCCTGCAGCTTTTGCCTGTTTTTGATCCGCTGTGTATTACCTGGCTAGTCTGACCTTGCTCCCTTCTGCTGCTAGCATCTGCGTGCGCCTGTTGCTGCTTGGCGCACCTGCATCCGCTGACCTACATCCTCAGCTTCCAAGCCGGTTTCTGTCTTCCCAGCTTCATGTATCCGATTCTGCGCACACCTGTTGCTCTCTGGCGTACCTGCATCCGCTGACCTGCTCCGCACCTGCTGACCTGATTCTCAGCATCCAAGCCAGCTCCTGTCTCCACGAGCGGTCTTCATCTCCAGTCTAGAGAACCCAGCAGGCACCTCACTGTGCTCCTGCGGTCACTGTCCCAAACTCCAGTAACTCTGGAATCTGGGTTGTACGAGAGGTCTCCCTCTGCCAGCCAGGCTCACCTCCAATGTACGTGTGAGAAGGTTTGTCAAGTTCTCAGCTTCTTCTGGGCCATGAACACAGTTAAAAGGTAAACAAAATGAACCAAGTTCTGTAGCGATGCAGGTGCTGGGTTGAAAAGTACTAGCGTCTTCTGCTAGAAAACGTTGGGTTCATTTGTAAAGAAAGTAGGTTTAACAAAGCAAAATTGAAACAGTAATGATCTAGTATATTCTGTTAGGTAGTAGTTTGTAAGGACAAACTGCTAAAGGTGACAGCTCCAAACAAGCATCCTCTGACACTAGAAAGAGGAATAGGTGTCTGCATGCAGTGTATGTACTGTGCCAAGGAGGATGTTGGTTTTAACACCCGCTCACCAATCCTCTGTGTGATGACAAACCAGAAATCCTAGGTGGTGGTTCAGGCTCCCGGCGATGTAGTGAGGCCCCAGATCACCTCATGACAACCGATCAAGATGGCGGGTATAAAATCCATAAAAAAATTGCCCACTCACATTTAAAACTGCCTTCAGACCGGCTCTAAGAGAGATATGTTCCTAATCACTAGGAACCGACAGTGTACTCCCCTGACAGAATGGGGATCCGTTGTGCCTCTCTGAGGAGCGACATCGGGTAGCCAGGGGATGTGGCGGCTGCCAGCCCCACGCATCAGCCCTGGTAACACACGTGCCCTTAAACGAGCCGCCGTACGGATACGCCATACGGATACGGCGATTTGCACAACCGAGCCGACCTTCCGCCGTATATCGGCCGCGGCTGGTCGGCAAGTTAAGGCTCCATTCACACATGTACGACTTGCACAACTGTTGCATTGTAGAACATTCAGGTACGACTCTCATGCCACTTTTGAGAGTTAACATTAAGTTAACATTGAAGTCTATGGCCATCAAGCTGCATGAAAATCAGACCAAAGTAGTGCATGAACTACTTTGAAGTCACTGCAACTTTAAGATGTGCATATATGAATGGTTATCATTGTCATGCCACTTTGATGTCCAAATTGGCATGACAAGTTGCACAAGTGTGAATGGAGCCTTAGAAAGCATTTCTATTGTGATTGGATATGCAGTAAACACCGTTGTATGAACTGGACTTGCCCATAAGCTGCAGCAACACTTTTCTGCTTGGTTGGTTTCTATTCACAGTAGGTTGGACAGAGCTCAGCAGGCATTATATACATTTGCTTGTGTTGCGCTATACAAGTCATTCATTCATTCAACAAAAGAAACAGTTATTAGATCAATAAAAACATCAAAATATTTTTTTTTTTTTGGGGGGGGGGGGGTTTTGCCATAGGCCCAGTCAGGCCTGTTCATTCCTGTATATTGTATGAATGCAGCCCATTCATTCTACATGGGTGCTGCAAACGCACATAAATGGACCAAAAAACTGATATGCAGCAATTTTTCTGACACAGTACATCCCCTGCATAGTGCCTTACTGTGGGTTATGGGGCACCGCAATGCAAGTGTCAAAGCTGTGTTGCAATGTTTCAGAGCATGAAGCAATTCAAAATGAATGGCACCATTAAGCACTAATGTACTGAATGTTAACACTTGAATTATGGCAACGCACATCTACGCAAAATTCTGTTTGGAGTCTAAATGTCTGTAAATGCTGCCTGAAACTTTACCCATAGTCTACTGCAGCCAGTGTTTAACATACAGTAACTCAGGAAAAAACAGCACAGGTGCAATAACATTCCCAAGAACACCAAAACAAGTGCCTGTAGCTGTTTATAAGTTTTTCAAAGCTTGATTTGGTCCCTTCTAAATAAAAAGCACACTGAAAAAAACATAACCAAATCTCACCTTCATTACTATTTTTTTTCTTCATCCATTTTTCTACAGTTTCAGAAGCAACGCTTTCTGATACAAACTCATCCAATAACTGAGGGTGGCGGGACAGATATGCTTTCACTTTTTCATCAGTTAAACCTAGGAAGAAAAAGAATACTATTAAAAAAAATCCAATATTTCACATACAGGTAAAATAGACCATCCCAAAAATAAATAAAAAAGAAGCTCATATCTTAATTGTTAAAGAGAATTGGTGACTGTTTTTCCTAATCAAAAATTGTAAATACTGAAGATAAAGGATAAGAGCTAGAGTTCCACCTTTTTCTGGAGAGAACACACTACACATTAAAATGGTTATAAAAGGCAGAAGGTTTTTTATCTCAGTGCATTCTATGCATTAAGAAAAAAAAAACTTGTGTGCAGCAGCCCACCTAATGCTTACCCGAGCCCCATCTCAATCCAGCAATGTACCATGAAAGACTCCATTGTCCGAGACTCTCCCTCCTGATTGTCTAAGACACAGCAGCAAGCGCCATTGGCTCCCGTTGCTGTCAAAGTTAATGACCCAATGAGGAGAGAGAGGTGGCAGGGTTGAATGGACACACAGAGCAGTGGCTCGGCTCGGGTGCCCCCATAGCAAACTGCTTGCTGTGGGGGCACTCAGCACGAGGGAGGGGCCTGGAGTGTCGGCGAGAGACCCAAAAAGAGGAGAATGTGGGCTGCTCTGTGAAAAACCACTGCACAGAGGTAAGTGTAATAGGTTTATTATATTTTTAAACAAGACTTTAAATATTACTTAAACCACTTGACAACTGGGAACTTAAACCCCCTTAATAACCAGACCAATTTTCAGCTTTCGGTGCTCTCACATTTTGAATGATAATTAACTCCTTTTTTTCACACAAAAAGCTTTATTTTGGTGGTATTTAATCACCGTTTTTTTTTTGTGCTATAAGAGAAAAAAGACTGAAAATGCTGTAAAAAAAAAAATTCAGATATTGGCACCATAGCTTGTGGACTCTTAACTTTCACAAAGACCAAATAATATACACCGATTTGTACTTATTTTTACCAAAGATATGTAGCAGTATACATTTTGGCCAAAATTCATGAAGAAAAAATATAAATTTGCTAAATTTTGTAACAGAAACAAAGAAAAATTGCTGTTAGCGGCCATTTACTGGGATGCACCGGGTCCTCTGGATACTGATCACGGTCACCGATACTCCCGTGTACTCGCCCTAGGGGGCACGATTCTGGGAGGACGTCAATGTACACCCTCCCAGGGTTATTGAGCCACGCTGTAGCAGTCATTCGGCTATGGAGTGGTCGTGTGCAAAAAATGCAAAAATGGCTCTGGCAGCAAAAAGCTTATACTAGCTTGTTGTCCAGTTTGCTACTCAAAGGCATATAAAAAGGCATGTTTGTATTGCCAGAATGTGCCACACCTCCTGTGATGGTCCCTGTATGTACTGTGGCTTCTGATTCAGTTGCAGCAACTAAGCTTTATCTAGCAGCTCCAGAGGGGTCATAATAAACAATGCACCTGCTGCTTCCAATTCAGTCAGAGCTTCTAAATGTCCTATTTGTGGATCAACAGCTCCAGCAAGGACACAAGAAAGGTGTTACTTGTAGTGTTGCTCACGAATATTCGTATTGCGAATATTCGGCTCGAATATGGCATATTCGAGTATTCGCGATATATTCCGAATTTCGCGGTGAATATTCGCTATTTCGAATATTCGTATTTTTTCAATTTTTTTTTAGAACAGATCACATCCTAGAGATCCCCATCGACATCTAAAAGCATTGCTGGTATGATTAGAGACCTTGGGCCGAGTAGCTGCAGTGATCATTTTATATTGCCGAAAAATCGCAATGCGATTATTCGGCAATAGCGATATCGCGCGATTATTTGAGAAATTCGCAATATTGTTTTTAGCTAAAATAACACATATATTCGATTTCAGAGTGTTACTGTCGAAATTCCGCAATCAATTTCTCATTCGCATTTTTGCGAAATTACGATAAAATATCAAGAATATTCTGAGCCAATCAGAGTGCTCCTTCCGCATTTGCCGAATATTCACAATTATTTTGTATTGTAATATATCATAATATTCTGAGCCAATCAGAGTGCTCCATTCCGCATTTCTCGAAATTTCGCAATTATTTTGTATTATAAAATATCACGAATATTCTGAGCCAATCAGAGTGCTCCATTCCGCATTTCTCGAAATTTCGCAATTATTTTGTATTATAAAATATCACGAATATTCTAAGCCAATCAGAGTGCTCCATTCCGCATTTCTCGAAATTTCGCAATTATTTTGTATTATAAAATATCACGAATATTCTGAGCCAGAGTGCTCCATTCCGCATTTCTCGAAATTTCGCAATTATTTTGTATTATAAAATATCACGAATATTCTGAGCCAATCAGAGTGCTCCATTCCGCATTTCTCGAAATTTCGCAATTATTTTGTATTATAAAATATCACGAATATTCTGAGCCAATCAGAGTGCTCCTTCCGCATTTCGCGAAATTTCATTCGCATTCGCAATAGCGAAATTTCGCAATCATTTCATTTACAAAAAATATCGCGAATATTCGCATTTAACGAATATATCTCGAATATTCGACTATATATTCGAGATATATCGCGAAATCGAATATGGCATATTCTGCTCAACACTAGTTACTTGCTCCATTTATCTGGCTAGCACTACCTCGCCATTGAGACCAGACAGTTTGTATGTGCCAACCCCCCACTCTCTACTAATCCAGCCTGTCCTGCCCATACTATCCAAACCTACAGTGCGGAAAATATTTGAACACCCTGCTTTTTTGCAAGTTCTCCCATTTGGAAATCATGGAGGGGTCTGAAATTGTCATCGTAGGTGCATGTCCACTGTGAGAGACATAATCAAAAAAAAAAAAATTCCAGAAATCACAATGTATGATTTTTTAACTATTTATTTGTATGATACAGCTGCAAAGAAGTATTTGAACACCTGTCTATCAGCTAGAATGCTGACCCTCAAAGACCTGTTAGTCTGCCTTTAAAATGTCCACCTCCACTCCATTTATTACCCTAAATTAGATGCACCTGTTTGAGGTCATTAGCTGCATAAAGACACCTGTCTACCCCATACAATCAGTAAGAATCCAACTACTAACATGGCCAAGACCAAAGAGCTGTCCAAAGACACTAGAGACAAAATTGTACACCTCCACAAGGCTGGAAAGGGCTATGGGGAAATTGCCAAGCAGCTTGGTGAAAAAAGGTCCACTGTTGGAGCAATCAGAAAATGGAAGAAGCTAAACATGACTGTCAATCTCCCTCGGACTGGGGCTCCATGCAAAATCTCACCTCGTGGGGTCTCAATGATCCTAAAAAAGGTGAGAAATCAGCCCAGGACTACACGGGAGGAGCTGGTCAATGACCTGAAAAGAGCAGGGACCACCGTTTCCAAGGTTACTGTTGGTAATACACTAAGACGTCATGGTTTGAAATCATGCATGGCACGGAAGGTTCCCCTGCTTAAACCAGCACATGTCAAGGCCCGTCTTAAGTTTGCCAATGACCATTTGGATGATCCAGAGGAGTCATGGGAGAAAGTCATGTGGTCAGATGAGACCAAAATAGAACTTTTTGGTCATAATTCCACTAACCGTGTTTGGAGGAAGAAGAATGATGAGTACCATCCCAAGAACACCATCCCTACTGTGAAGCATGGGGGTGGTAGCATCATGCTTTGGGGGTGTTTTTCTGCACATGGGACAGGGCGACTGCACTGTATTAAGGAGAGGATGACCGGGGCCATGTATTGCAAGATTTTGGGCAACAACCTCCTTCCCTCAGTTAGAGCTTTGAAGATGGGTCGAGGCTGGGTCTTCCAACATGACAATGACCCGAAGCACACAGCCAGGATAACCAAGGAGTGGCTATGTAAGAAGCATATCAAGGTTCTGGCGTGGCCTAGCCAGTCTCCAGACCTAAACCCAATAGAGAATCTTTGGAGGGAGCTCAAACTCCGTGTTTCTCAGCGACAGCCCAGAAACCTGACTGATCTAGAGAAGATCTGTGTGGAGGAGTGGGCCAAAATCCCTCCTCCAGTGTGTGCAAACCTGGTGAAAAACTACAAGAAACGTTTGAACCTCTGTAATTGCAAACAAAGGCTACTGTACCAAATATTAACATTGATTTTCTCAGGTGTTTAAAAACTTATTTGCAGCTGTATCATACAAATAAATTGTTAAAAAAATCATACATTGTGATTTCTGGAATTTTTTTTTTTTGATTATGTCTCTCACAGTGGACATGCACCTACGATGACAATTTCAGACCCCTCCATGATTTCCAAGTGGGAGAACTTGCAAAATAGCAGGGTGTTCAAATACTTATTTTCCGCACTGTAAGTTTCAGGTACACTTTCCTGCCTGCAGCCTCTGCTGCAAGGGGGGGGGGGGGGGGGTTAGGGGGAATCTTAGGGACCAAATTTGGTTGTACACTGGTCTGTGTGTTGCCTACTTCTGAACCCTGCACCTTGTGAGATATGCACTTTTGAGCCCTGTGAGATGCACACTCTATTTACACTTTATTGTTATTTTCATACTCAACCTCTGTACTCTGCAGCTGTGCTATATATGCCATGCTGGTTTCCAAGTAGTCACTGACTATTTTATGAAGTTCTTCTTTAAGGTAGGCAGAAAAGCATATATAAGCATATATAATTTTTTGTTCTTTTGGTTACATGAAAGTGGCAAGTGTCATACGTGCTTGTTAGACACTCGCTTTCCCCTGTCTAAGCCAGGGAGTGCTGGATGGCTGAACCGCTGCGGATGAGCCATCCCTGGAGTCACAGTGGCTGCCGGTGGGTCGGTCGGACTTCCTGTGTGTCTCCTCCCTCATCCTCCTAGGCCAATCAAATTGCTTCCAAACTGGGAAACAGGCCTCATGATAAACTTCCTGATTGGCTGGGAGGAGAATCAGTGTGACAATAATGAACATTCATTTGCTAATGTCACACAACTGGGTGGGCCTTGATTCAAGCCTCTGGCTCTAATCAAGTGCTTCAAAAATAAATAAAAAATCCCATTGGAATCCATGCTCGTATGCCCATAATGGACAGGCCACCACTGGTTGACTACCAATACCTTTTCTGACTAAAAAGGCCTGCATATAGGCTTTACAGGAACATTACTAAACACTCAAATACAAAATGTGCTGCAAGAAAGGTTGTGTCAATCAAAATTTTGTATGGGGATGTACAGATAGGTAATCTGTGTTGAATATTTCCTTAGCAGCTTGTGACCAAACCATTTCATATCCCTCCATTTTAAATTGGCAGGTGATAGTAGTGATGGTGGGAAAGGGGTGGGACCTGACTATCACAGTTCTGCATGTTCAATTCTGTAAAACTCCTTATATTAGGTCTATCAAACTACAGTGGATATTTGCATACTAGCGCTGTATCTTACCTAGGTCTACACATGATGCCGAGACTCGTTTGCATGTCCACTTCTTTATGCAATCTTCTGTGGCGCTTAGGCTCCATGCACATTGGAGCTGATAAACTGCAGTTTTTCAGCTTTAATGAGCAGTCGAGTTTATGGGCTTTTTTCTGAAAGCCCGAAAATTGCGCTCAAAGTGCCGTTTTTTGGTGTCAAAAACCTAAAAAAATTAAGAAACTCAAAACCCAGAAAAAAGCGAATGCCCAAAAACGCAGCTCGCCAGCGTTTAGCATTTTTTGCTCCATTAAAAAAAACTGCCAAAAACGCTAATGCTGAAAAACGCTAACAAACGCTATTGCAAAAACATTCAAAAACATTGAAAAGACTCCCTGCAAAGCTACTGGCGTTTTTATAACTTTTTTCAGCGTCCAGTGTGCATGAAGCCTTATAGAGCAACGGTTTCGATATTCCTGTATGGTTAAGCGTTTGCCTTTTCTATCCTCTATACAATATGCAAATATGATACTCATGGGTGATGTGCCTTTACTGCATTTTAAAAATTGTAAAAACGTCAGGCTGTGTACTGTTCAAAATTACAAAAAAATTAAATAAATACAAGAAAAAAGTAGTATCAAATTAAAAGAAAAAACAAACACACACGTGACAAACAAGTTTTATATTTAACAAAATCTTTAAAAGTGTGTTAATGAAACCACTTATATAATTCCCCTTTATTAATACTACCAATTGTGTATGATTATAAAATCACCTGGGTTTTAAAATCTTTATCCTGTAAGTTCAAACAATAAAGAAAAAGATGCACAAATATGAAAAGGAATATTTTCTCAAGGGAACACATAGTTGTTTTCAAAAACACAGAGGCAAAAGGTGCAGCAGTGTTAATTAGTTCTGCTGGGGACGGAAGTACTGTAGTTCCCTAATAAATGCAAGAACAAACATAAAGCCTACATAAGCATAGATTAACTTGTGCAATGTAATTGTGAACTTTAATAGCCAGGATTCTTTTTCAGCACAAACAATTGGACTCGTAAGCCATACAAATTTTGTATTTTTAATAGGGTTGTCCCGATGCCTCTTTTTTAGGACCGAGTACAAGTACCGATACTTTTTTTCATGTACTCGCCGATACCGAATACCGATACTTTTTTAAATGTGTCCCCAAATGCAACCATGTCCCCCCACATATATTGCAGCCATGTCCCCCCACATATATTGCAGCCATGTCCCCCCACATATGCAGCCATCTCCCCCACAAATGCAGCCATCTCCCCCACAAATGCAGCCATGTCCCCCACAAATGCAGCCATCTCCCCCCAGCCATGTCCCCCAGAGAGAGGCAGCGTGTAATGCCTGTATGTGTGTATAATCCTCAGACAGCGGCCATCCAGTGTACAAAGCCACGCCTCCTCCTCTGTGGAAGAGAGAGGCAGCGCCAGCGTGTAATGCCTGTGTACCTGTATTATCCTCCGACGGCAGCCATCCTGTGTTCAAAAGCCGCGCCTCCTCCTCGTCTGTGATAGGCAATACACTGACTCACTTGCTGGGAGTGTTCCCCTATCACGGACACCCTCTCATCCTTATCTTATGGACGAGGATGAGAGGATGTCCGTGATAGGCAGAACACTGACTCACCTGCTGGGAGTGTTCCCCTATCACAGACGAGGAGGAGGCGCGGCTTTGTACACTGGATGGCTGCCGTCTGAGGATTATACACCGCGCATACAGGCATTACACGCTGTCTCTCTCTCCCCAAGGTATGCCGTCTGATGCAGCGTGTAATGCACACAGGGACACAGGCTGCCTCTCTCTCACTGGTATGCTCAGCTGTCTGAGCATTACACACTGCATCGCTCTCCCCCAAGTATTCTATTTAGGCATCGGGAGTATTTGCGGGAGTACAAGTACTCCTGCAAATACTCGGCATCGGTCCCGATACCGATATTAGTATCGGTATCGGGACAACCCTAATTTTTAATAAACTTTTCTTACAATTCAAATATCTTATAGAAGCCTATACAAATATTAACCACTTCAATTCCTGGCCATAGGGAAATGACGTTATGGTCATCCCCTCGCCGATGAGACTGGACGTTGCACAACATCCTGTCTTCATGGCGTTCTATGATCCCAAAAACGTGTCAAAAGTGTCCGATATGTTCACCGCAATGTCACGGTCACAAAAAAAAACGCAGATCGCCGCCATTACTAGTAAAAAAAAAATGCCATAAATCTATCACCTATTTTGTAGATGCTATAACTTTTGCGCAAACCAATCAATATACGATTATTGCGGTTTTTTTACCAAAAATACGTAGAAGAATACGTATCGGTCTAAACTGAGGGGAAAAAAAGTTTTTTTTAAAAAAATATTGTGATATGTATTAAATAAAAAGAAAAAAATATTGTGTTTTTTTTTAAATTGTCGCTCTTCTTTTGTTTATAGCGCAAAAAATAAAAATCAAATACCACTAAAATAAATTTCTATTTGTGTGGGGAGAAAAACATAACAATTTATTTGGGTACAGTGTTGCCTGACCGCGCAATTGTCATTCAAAGTGCAACAGCACTGAAAACTAAAAATTGGTCTGGGCAGGAAGGGGGTGAAAATGCCCTTTATGGAAGGGGTTAATGTACACTGTAAATATATACATACTAATAAGCAGTGCCAAGCATCAAGGAAACCAATCCTCTATCTACCAATGACATTTAATCACTGGGGTTGGTTTAGCGAAGGAATAGAGGCTCTTCACATTAAAAAAAGTGCATATTAGTAAAGAAGGTCAACTTGTATTCACTTTTAATAAAAAATTATTTGAGCCAATTTTCCAGTCAGCCATGCCGCTGCTAAGTAGGGATGAGCCGAACACCCCTGGGTTCGGTTCGCACCAGAACCTGCAAACAGACCAAAAGTTTGTGTGAACTTTAGAACCCTGTTAAAGTCTATGGGACTCGAACGTTTGAAATCTAAATGACTAATTTTAAAGGCTAATATGCAAGTTATTGTCCTAAAAAGTGTTTGGGGACCCGGGTCCTGCCCCAGGGGAGTGTTTGGGGACCTGGGTCCTGCCCCAGGGGACATGTATCAATGCAAAAAGAGTTATAACAGGGACAGTTCTAAGCATGGGAAACAAGTGGTACTTTACAGGCATACTATACACCCCCCCCCCCCTAGGTACGAAATTTAAAGGAATATTTCACTTTTTTTGTTTCACTTAAAGGAATTAAAATCACTGCTGCCCAAAAAACTGCAGTTTTTAAAACTTTTTTTGCATTGATCCAGGTCCCCAAACACTTTTTATTACACTAACTTGCATATTAGCCTTTAAAATTAGCACTTTAGATTTCAAACGTTCGAGTCCCATAGACTTTAACAGGGTTCTAAAGTTCACACGAACTTGCCGCGAACACCCCAAATAGTTCGCTGTTCGGCGAACAGGCAATGTTCGAGTCGAACATGAGTTCTACTCGAACTCGAAGCTTATCCCTACTGCTAAGCAGCAGTGATGGTGTCTCAAGCTGTGTTATCGGGGTGTGTGGCAATGAGGCACACAAAACACAATGTTAAAGTGTATGAATAGTGTTTTTCGTACATACTGTAGCTTTATTATGGTCAGGATTAAAAAAAGAAAAAAAAATATTAAAAGATTATATAGGAATATTATAAAGTCTTTTATCCAGCTAGCAAGTAAGGCTCTAGTTTCCTTTGTGTGTTTGAGATCAATACTTTTTAAAACTCACATCAATAGCTCAAGCTGAATCTACACACAACAGATAGGGTCAGGGGAGTGACTCGTTCTTTTTCTGACATTCAGTCCAAAGCTTCAATCCAGGACCAGCTAAAGCTGGAACAACTTTGCTGAGCTGTCAATTTAACCAAATGGCAGACATATCTACTGCGCAGCCTATGCAAGCACACAGGGACCTGACAGCCAAGTTCCTGCATATCTTCCCATCAAGATCAACTATCCCCCTCTAGGACATAATGCCCTTTCTGTTGTATTATATTGCTTGCAATGAATTACATAGCTTGTTGGGCTTCATTTACACGGGTGTACTGAGCAGGTCTGTTTTCTTATCTGTGCATCAGTACACTTCGGGATGTACATGGAGATCCATGCAGGCACTTGTAGCTGGCCAACTGCCATTGATTTGAACATGCTGCCTGCATGCCGCTGCATGGAACACCTATGCATCCTCTGCTGCTGTAGAGGGCTTTTCACACAATACAGAAAGGTATGCCCATATAAATGAAGCCAACAGTTAAAAGAAAAGACACAGACACAGTTCTATCCAGTTCAACCTATGACAGTATGTTAATGTGTGATTTTTATGCTCTAACAATTCCCATTGCCTTGTATATTCCGCTTCCTGAAGAGGACTAAAAGTTTTTTCGTTTTTTTCTTAATTGTCGACACTCTCAGCTAGTACCACTTCTTGGGGTAGGGAGCTCCACATTACTTCTTTACACTTTCCATAATAGAAGGTTAAACCTATTTTCTTATAATCCCAATCCTTCAGGGACCTTAGAGTAAACAGGTTGCCTTTGATATATGTTTGTACATTGTAACCATATCCCCTCTTAAACACCTCTTTAACTAAATGAATAACTAATCTATGTAAATCGATCCTGAGGTCTTCCATCTTCCTTAGACTATATGCAAAACGTTTTATTTCATTTTGGATACAGGAAGAAAGGGTTATAACTAGGGTTGTCCCGATACCGATACCAGTATCGGTATCGATACCGATCCTGAGTTTTTTCGGGAGTACTTGTACTTCCGCAAATGCCCCCGATGCCAGATCCGATACTCAGCCCCGCCACCCCCGGAACGCTGCCGCCGCATACCGCGTCGCTGCATAGTCAATACACGCGGGGGAACATTACAGCTTTCATTTAAATAGCTGTAGTGTTCCCCGCCACGCATAGACACTCCCCCTTGCTCAGGATTGAACGGGTGATCTGTTCAATCCCGAGCAAGGAGGAGTGTCTATGCGCGGCGGCATTGCGGTATGGGGAGACATGACATGCCTGCATATATAGGGGACATAGCTGCATCTGTGGGGGGCACATGGCTGCATCTGTGGGGGGGGGACATGGCTGCACCTGTGGGGGGGACATGGCTGCACCTGTGGGGGGGACATGGCTGCACCTGTGGGGGGGACATGGCTGCACCTGTGGGGGGGACATGGCTGCACCTGTGGGGGGACATTTAAAAAAAAAAAGTTTCGGTATCGGCGAGTACTTGAAAAAAAGTATCGGTACTTGTACTCGGTCCTAAAAAAAGTGGTATCGGGACAACCCTAGTTATAACACCTCAGGTTTTCTTCTGCCATCTTTGCCCCATTGCAAAGACATTCACTTCCTGTCCCATACCCAAAACAGGAAGTTAGAGAAAATCCCTGAAAATTAAGGGGATTCCTTGGGGACCATCAGGTCACCAGAGCTAGAAGATTTCCCCTCTGTTACGTTTCTGGAGATAACCTAAAATTAGGGATTTTACTTTCAATGATAAATGGTAGACAGGACAAATTGAGAGGGTGAATCTCCTTAATGGGAGCACAGAGAGCAATAAAAACTGACAAGTGTACTAATCCTTCTGCACTCTATTCAAAACAGAAACAAGTTTTGCCTTTAGTTATACTATAAGTGTTTGTTTGTTTTCTCAAAAAAAAAACCTCGAGCTTTACAAACATGCCATGCTTACCTGCTCTGTGCAATGGTTTTGCACAGAGTAGCCTCGATGCTCCTCTTCTTGGGTCTCCTGCTGGCAGTTCTGGCTCCTCTCCTCCACCAAGTGCCCCCATAGTAATCTGCTTTCTATGGGGGCACTTGTGCATGCTCGATCCTGAGCCAGGCTGTTTGCATCTATTCAGAGACACAGCCTCACCCGCTCTCTGCTGACAGGTCAGAGCAGAGAGAAGAGCTGCTACAGACGTGCACAGCGCTGGACAGAGATAGGGTTTTAGGGGAGTATTTAGGGGGGTGCTGGAGGAGTCCCAATTAAATGTTTTTTTTACGTTAATGCAGAGAATACATTAAAGGTAAAAAAAAAAAAAAAAAACACACACACCTTACCTTTAGAACCGCTAATCCTGATGTCACTTGCTGAGCTTTCTAATTTGACAATGTCTTTCTTGAGGAGTGGTGATCAAAATTTAACTTGATTTTTAAGCTGAGGCCAAACCATTGTTTTGTAAGTAAAATTATTCATTTATCCCTTGAATGTATGCCCTTTTTAATGCATGATAGTATTATGCTAGGTTTCTTTGCTGCAAGATTGCAGTGTATGCTATTCAATAAACTTCACAAAAATATGTTGAAACCCTTCTGTCCTAAATGTGACATGGTTTGGACATAAACAAAATAAATCCCTCGCCTTAATCTCTTTATAGCTCGTGATCTCAAAATAGTTTCCCCCAATGTGTCTACAAAACTTATAACCAGTCCATCACATTGAATTTCAGTGACTAAATCTTCACCATTTTCCACTGATGTCATTACTGCTCGGTGGAATGCACACTGGCTTCAGGCTTAGCGGAGCGATAGCAGTTTGCTGGATACATTGCCGTACAATCATTCTGGGTGCTGGATGGGCACTAATACATTTAAGTGCATATTTTTTGGGCAACTGTTAATAAAGGCATTGCAGAATAATATTATGTTGGGTCTGTCTCCTATGTTCCATACGAATCCATGATGTAATTACCAGTGGAACGTGGGTAGCCAATTCTCTCAATCTGTACATTTTAACTACTTCCCGACCGCCCACCGCAGGTATACGTCGGCACTTGCTGCCACAACCGAGATATCCATCTCTTCTGTGGGCGGTCGGGTAAACGATAATGTCGGTCTCCGCGGCGGAATCACTGCGAGATCGCCGTTATCGTGGCGGGCGAGCGTCCCCCCCCTCCCGCTGCGCTCCCGCACCCTCCGCCGCTTACCGGAGCCGTCGGTAGCGGCGGAGGCGATCGGGTGCGCTCGTCTGTTCAGCGGGGATGCGAGTGAGGGAAAAAATTTCCCTCGCCCATCCCCGTAGCTCTGCTGGGCGGAAGTGACGTCAAACGTCACTTCCAAACAGCGTCTTAAAGAGACATTTTTTTTTAAATGTCATTTGAAAAATGACATTTTAAATTTTTGATATTTTTTTTGCATTTTAGCCTAAATATGAGATCTGAGGTCTTTTTGACCCCAGATCTCATATTTAAGAGGACCTGTCATGCTTTTTTCTATTACAAGGGATGTTTACATTTCTTGTAATAGGAATAAAAGTGATAATTTTTTTATTTTTTTTATTTTAGTGTTAAAAATTGGTAAAATAAATACAAATAAATACGAAAACAAACAAAAAATTTTTTAAATCGCCCCTTCACGACGAGCTCGCGCGCAGAAGCGAACGCATACGCGAGTAGCGCCCGCATATGAAAACGGTGTTCAAACCACACAAGTGAGGTATCGCCGCGATCGTTAGAGCGAGAGCAATAATTCTAGCCCTAGACCTCCTCTGTATCTCAAAAAATGCAACCTGTAGAATTTTTTAAACATCGCCTATCGAGATTTTTAAGGGTAAAAGTTTGACGCCATGCCACGAGCGGGCGCAATTTTTAAGCGTGACATGTTGGGTATCATTTTACTCGGCGTAACATTATCTTTCACAATATGTAAAAAAATTGGGCCAAATTTATTGTTGCCTTATTTTTTCATTTAAAAAAGTGAATTTTTTCCAAAAAAAGTGTGCTTGTAAGACCGCTGCTCAAATACGGTGTAACAAAAAGTATTGCAATGACTGCCATTTTATTCTCTAGAGTGTTAGAAAAAAAATATATATAATGTTTGGGGGTTTTAAGTAATTTTATAGCAAAAAAAAATGTTTTAGTCTCGTAAACACCGAATCTCAAAAACAGGCCCGGGGCTAAAGTGGTTAATAGATACTTGTCCAGTAGATATATACGGTCCATAGACAGAACCTTAAAGTTTGTTAACCACTTCAGCCCCAGAAGATTTTACCCCCTTCCTGACCAGAGCACCTTTTACAATTTAGCGCTGCGTCACTTTAACCGACAATTGCGCGGTCATGCAATGCTGTACCCAAACAAATGTTTTTTTCCCCCCACAAATAGAGTTTTCTTTTGGTGGTATTTATAAAGACAAATTTAACAAACCCGCTTTGGTGATGTGTCAAAACAATAAATAATAATTAGGGCTGCTGCTAAAGTATAAGGTAAATACCCCAAAGGTTTAAAGCAAGAAACTAAATTTGCGCTGCTCCTTATATATATATATATAAATAAAACACAAATGTGCTCAATGCCAGTATAGTGCAAAATGACTGGAATCAATATAGTCCAAAAAAATATGAAATGTTGAGCCGGTGACAAGTTCAAATTTTCTGTGACAACTTCAAAATCAAAAATTCAGATGACTGTCCATGCTCCTCTCCTGGGTCCCCACTCACCAGATGGAAATGTGTATGTGCCTGTATAGAGGTGGTGATGTCCATCCACGGAATTTGTTGTAATTGGAATATACAGTAGGTGTCTGCTGGCCTCCTCCCAATGGAAGGGGCGGAATGCATTAAGCCATCTGTGTGGACGCCAAGGCGGGAAATCTCTGCATGATTTTATATTTTTTGATGTAAATGGAAAGATTTTAAAATGTTCTAAATAAATAGCAGTAGTACACAAAGGGCCAGATTCAGGTAGAGTTACGCTGGAGTATCAGTGATTCGCCAGCATAACTCACACTTTGATCCGGCTTATCTGTTTTCTGTATGCAGAAAACAAGATATGCCGGGATTAAGTTCAGATACGAGCGGCGTAATTGTATTTCGCCGTCGTATCGGAACTGCAATTTTAAAATGGGTGCTCGGGGCGTTCCCGCTGATTTACGCCGAGAATATGTAAATCAGCAAGAGACGGCAATTCACGATCGTACGCGGGCCCGACGCAGTGACTTTCCGACGTTTCCGTAAGCGATACGCGGCGTAAAGAAAACCATGCCCCCTAGGTGGAGTATCCTAAGTATGGCCGTCATGATCGCGTTGAATTGAAAAAGTTTAACCTCGTTTGCGTAAAACGTCCGTGAATGGGGATTGACGTCATTGACGTTCACTGACAGAATTTGGAGCATGCGCACTGACAGTCGACGCATGCGCAGTACGTTCGCCACGGGATCGCGCCTAGTTTAAATAATACACGCCCCCTACCCGCCCAATTTGAATTCCGCCAGCTAATTTTCGCTACGCCGCCGCAACTTTAGGAGCAAGTGCTTTGTGAATACAGTACTTGCTCCTAAAGTTTCGGCGGAGTAACGTAAATGACGAACGTTACTCCAGAATAAAGATCCGCTCTCCTACCTGAATCTGGCCCTATATGCTCTCTCCTCCGTTTTTGTTGGAACTACACCACTATGGATTGTTGCTGATCGAGTGAGCCTGAGGGACCTTGATTATTGGGAGGAGGCCAGCAGACACTTATACTCCAAGGCAAATAACAACATATTCCGCGGAAAGTCACCTGAATATTTGAACTTGTCACCGGCTAAACATTTTTTCTTTATGGACTTTGATTGCAGTCATTTTGCACGATACTGGCATTGAGCACTTTTGTTTATATATATATTGTAACTGATAGGAGCAGCGCTAATTTAATTTCTTCTTTCAAACTTTTGGTGGCATTTGATCACATGTATGGTTTTTATTTTTTTGCGCTATAAATAAATGAAAAAAATGTGAAAAAATTTTTTTTTACTTTTTGCTATAATAAATACCCCTATTTTTTTTTTTCTAATCTACTACTACTATTTCTTCATCAGTTTAAGCCAATATATATTCTTCTACAGATTTTGGGTAAAAACAAGAGACAAAAAAAAAAAAAAGGCAATAAGCTTATATTGAATGGTTTGCGCAAAAGTTATAGCCTCTACAAACTATGGGAAAGATTTTTTTCTTACAAGTAATGGCGGCGATCTGCAATTTTTAATCGATACTGCTGCGGACAGATCGGGCATTTTTTACACATTTTTGGGACCAGTGACAATTATACAGTGATCAGTGCTATAAAAATGCACCGACTACTGTGTAAATGTCACTGGCAGAAAAAGGGAAGAGATGGAGGAACGGTAATCAACCCTGGGACTTTTAAAGGAGTCAAATTAAATAAATCATGTAAAACATAGTAAAAAAAAATAAAAAATTATTCAGCACAATTAGACGTTAAAATATAAACAACAAATGGCCATCCCAAAGGACATAGTATGCTCCACAGGGAGGCGAAAAAACCTGTGCCGGAATTGCTCTACATGTTTCGCTCTAGTCGAGCTTCATCAGGAGCTGTACAGGTAATGCTGAAAAAAAAAGGGAGGTTCTGACGCTAGCTGCTTGAGAACCGAGAACCAAGTCCTTTTGGGCCAATGTGGTGCTACCAGGATCAGGGACGTGGATTCCAGTTTAAACTTCCTTAGAACCGCCGGCAGAAGTGCCGGTGGTGGGAAGGCGTAGCATAGTTCGAATCGCCAGCTTTGGGACAGTGCATCCACCCCCTGAGCATCCTCTCCACTGCTTCGAGAGAAAAAACAGGGGGTTTTTGCGTGGTCTTTGGACGCAAAGAGGTCCACCTCCGGTGGTCCCCGCCTCTTGGATAAGAGATAGAAGACTTCCCGACTGAGGGCCCATTCGCTTTCTCTTAGCTGCAATCGACTGAGAAAATCTGCTGTTCCGTTTTCTTCCCCTCTTAGGAAGACTGCCGACAGGGACAAGATGTGGGTCTCTGCCCAGCTCAGAATGTCTGCTGCCAGGGCCGACAGGACTTTGTTTCTCGTGCCGCCCTGCTTGTTTAAATAAGCCACGGCCAAGGCATTGTCTGACCTCACCTGAATGTGTTGCCCCTGGAGTAATCCCTGGAAATACCTGAGAGCTAGGCCGACCGCCCTCTGTTCCTTCCAGTTGGAGGACCTCCTTAACTCTTCGTCCTTCCAGATGCCCTGAGCAGGAAGAGGCCCCAGGTGAGCCCCCCAGTCTTTGCCGCTTGCGTCTGTTGGTTAACACCCGGGAAACCGGGAAAAACCCACAGACGACCCTGCGACAGATTTGAGGCCTTCCTCCACCACCAGAGAGATCTTTTTACCTGGGCCGGAACCCTGACCAGAGTGTCTAGTCGCTCTGGACTGTGGTCCCAGATCTTTAGGAGAAAAGCATGCTGAAAGGCCGAAAATGGAGGCCTGCCCACTGGACCGCTGGGAGAGTCGAGGTCAACAACCCCAGAGTTGATAACAGGGACCTTATTGACACCTGGTGGCTGCCCTAAAGGGAGGCTACCGCCCTTTCCAGCTTCAGAGCTTTCTCCTTCGGGAGGAAAACCTTCTGGAGAGTAGAATCCAGCAGGTACCCCAAATAAGTAATTCGCTGGGATGGTATCAGGGAGGACATCTCCAAATTTAAAAGCCATCCCACATTTGGCATGTAATTTTTTGGGGGGGGAGTGGGGGCTTCAGTAGGAGTGGGACTTCCTGTCCCACTTCCTGCTTCCGCCGAGGGGCTGGTTAGGCGATTAAGCCTTAATCGCCTACACCAGCCCCACCCTGTAGGCGAACACATGGGACACATGACAGGTCCCATGTGATCGCCTCTCCAATCAGCGTCGAGCCGCGCCGCACGCGCATGCACAGTGCGGATCGCGCATGCGCAGTGGGTGCCCGGCCGTGAAGCCGAAGGCTGTCACGGCTGGGTGTCCACAGTAGGAATGGAGACGCCGGCTGGGGAGGGGGGGGAGAGGAGCGGAGCCCCGGTCGGCGCGTCGCTGGAACGCAGGACCAGGTAAGTGAGTGTTTATTAAAAGCCAGCAGCTACACTTTTTGTAGCTGCTGACTTTTAATAAAACACAATTTTGGGCTGGAACACCCCTTTAATGGCATTGATGGAACATACCGCACAAGTCTGACACCTATAGCAGCCAACTAGATTCTGAAAAAACATTGGTTTATTGACAGGGTAGGGATCACAAACCAGTGGTGGCCCGCCCATAGGGGACGCTCTGGCGCCGCCCCCCCCCCCCCCCAAGCTGTTTTTTTTTTTAAATATCACTTTAAGAGTGACCAGGCGCCGGACATGCAGCGGTCTATGGGAAGCTTCCCAGCCAGCAATCAGCTGACTGCAGGCAGGGAAGCTGATGTGCCCGTGTTTAGGGCGTGTGCAGGGCACAAGCTGTGCGCCCGCACACACTGCCACTTCCTTTGATTTGCTAGCATGCCCACTAGCTGTCATGGGATTGGAGCAAAGGTCAGTGGGCAGTACTGCATTGACTTCTGGGAATCACTATCATCAGTCATCACATGACGTCACTTCCAGCGCCATCTCTCTCTGTAGCGCGTGTGTGTGGGGGCATCTTAGAGGAGCAGCGCCATTGAAGAAGGTAAGTGTTCCTTCCCGGCTCCATCCCCCACCCCCCACTAGCACTGTTTGCACTTTGCAGCACCCCCACCGCTAGTATTGGCAGCCAGCTCCGCCATCACCTGTGTTTGTGTGATGTCTCTCTACAAGCAGCGGCGCCCCCCCCCTGCAGTTCACTTCGCACTGCACACTGCTGCTCCGGAGCCTGAGGTGAGTGTGGAGTAAACTGCGGGGGGAGGGGGGCGCTGCTGCTTGTAGAGACCTGTGTTTGTGTGATGTCTCTCTACAAGCAGCGGCGGCCCTCCCTGCAGTTCACTCCACTCCACACTCACCTCAGGCTCCGGAGCAGCAGTGTGCAGTGCACTGCTTCAGGCTCCCCCCTCCTCCTCAATGTACCGATGCTGCAGCCTGGCTCTCTCTCTCCCACCAGCAGCAGCACACCATTCCACTGGGCACTGTCAAGTGCTGCTAGTGGGGGGGGGGTAAGTGATATTCACTTAGCTAAAGGGGTCTCTAAGGGGGGGGCTGCTAATGTTAAGGGACTCACTCCCCAGCACTGACCACCCACCATTCCCCCGCACTGACACACTGACCCCACCATTCCCCCTGCACTGACACACTGATCCCACCATCCCCCCGCACTGGCAGTGATCCCACCATCCCTCCCCCCGGGCACTGATCCCACCATTCCTCCCCTGGGCACTGACACTGATCCCACCTTTCCTCCCCCCGGGCACTGGCAGTGATCCCACCATCCCTCCCCCCGGACACTGGCAGTGATCCCACCATCCCTCCCCCCGGGCACTGGCACTGATCCCACTATCCCTCCCCCCGGGCACTGGCATTGATCCCACCATCCCTCCCCCCGTGCACTGACACTGATCCCACCATCCCTCCCCCCCGGGCACTGGCATTGATCCCACTATTCCTCCCCCCGGGCACTGGCATTGATCCCACCATCCCTCCCCCCGGGCACTGGCACTGATCCATGGGCGTAGGGACGGGGGGGGGGGGGGAGACACATCCCCCCCTGGAAATAATGCGGGGGGGACAGGTATGGAAAAATCCCCCCCAGGTTAGGAGGACTTGTCATAGCACAGCTCCTGCGCCGTTATCTTTTTTTTTTTTTAGCCCTTCCGCCTGGTTGGCAGGGGTCACCTGTTTTTTGACTGAAAATCAGGGGTGCACTGCCTGATTCCCACCCATCCACCTCAGAGTCTAATTTTAGTACGACTGCTGGGACTTGTAGTTCTCCATCTTCTTCTGGGGCTCATTGTTTATTATTGTTTATTGTTTGTTTCTTATACAAGGCGCATAGTTCACAAAACATGTTTGCATCGATGCGCCTGCTTCCCATCCAGTCACGTTACCAGAAACATACCAAGAAAACAAACTTTAAAAACAACATAAAATCGAGTGGCGGTTACAACAAACATATAGACATTCTGACACTCGGTACTACATGTATACATTTTAAAAACGTTAAAAACTGCATAAAAACAACAAAAAAAGGAAGAGGGGGGAAAGGAAGGAAAGGGAAAAAAGGGGGAAGGGGAAAAGATAGAGAAAGAGATATCTCACCCCAAACCACTAAAGGCCCTAGTAAACAACAGGGTCTTCAAATCTTTTCTGAATACCTGGTACTTCTCCTGTTGCAGGTGGCATGGAAGCAGATTCCATAACTGGGCAGCTTGAACTGAAAAAGCTCTGCCCCCCCCATTTTTTCAGCCTATAAGGCCGAACCACCAATCTAGTTTGTGACGTGGCCCGTAAGGCTCTCGTCACAAACTGTCGCCGCAATTTCTTGCGGATATAACATGGGCCTAGATTATTAAAGGCTTTGTAAGCAATACAAAGAACCTTAAATTCTGATCTCTCCCGTATTGGGAGCCAATGGAGGCTCTTAAGGTGGACGCCCGCCCTGGTAGCCTGAGTGCCAGCCGAACTGCCTGATTTTGGATTTTCTGCAAGCGTCTAATCTGGGTCTGAGGCAAACCCATGAAAAGAGCATTGCAGTAATCCAAATGGGGTAAGACTAGCGCTCTAACTACAGCAATTCTGGCAGAGCTTGACAAAAAGGGTACAACCTTGTACAACTGCCTCATCTTGAGGAAACATAACTGGGTAATACTGCCGATGTGTGCATCCAGGGACAGACCGGAGTCCAGCAGAACGCCTAGGGTCTTCACCTTTTCGGCAGTTACAGGGAATCTCCCCTCCTCGTCCGGCCAAGGCAACACCCAGTGTAAGTTCTGGGCCGATCCCGTCCGGAGTACCTCGGTCTTTGCCTGGTTCAATTGGAGACAATTGTCGGCCATCCATTGTTTGATGGCCCCAAGAGTCTCCAGAAGATCCACCTCGTCCCCCGGCCCTCCGGCATCAATCCTGGTATACAACTGGGTATCGTCAGCATAGGACTGACATCTCATCCCACGGTCCTTTATCATATCCAGCAGAGGACGCATGTAGATGTTAAAGAGGAGGGGAGATAAGGGGGAACCCTGGGGTACCCCACAACCAAGGCGTACTGGGCCTGAATAGAATGGGCTCATGGAGATTGGAGAACTACAAATCCCAGCAGGTTATACATACAATAAGGCTCTGAGGTGAATGGGTGTGGATTGCATGCACTGTGAGCCCGGGAAAAGATGGAGAACTACAAGTCCCAGCAGGTTATAATATAAGGCTCAGAGGTGGATGGATGTCCGGACACCCATCCACCTCGGAGCCCTATTGTATAACCTGCTGGGACTTGTAGTTTCCCATCTTCTCCTGGGGCTCAGGTGCATGCAATCCACCATCTATGGGACTACAAGTCCCAGCAGTGAGAAAAACAGAACAAAGATGGTGGATTGCATGCACCTGAACCCCAGGAGACGATTGAAAACTACAAGTCCTAGCAGGTTATAATATAAAGCTCCGAGGTGGATGGATGTCTGGACAGTGACAATTGATGGGCACAGTGGTGACAATTGATGGCACAGTGGTGACAATTGATGGCACAGTGGTGACAATTGATGGCACAGTGGTGACAATTGATGGCACAGTGGCTGTTTGATGGCATGGCACAGTGGTTGCGTTTTGATGGCATGGCACAGTGGTGACAATTGATGGCACAGTGGCTGCATTTGATGGCATGGCACAGTGGTTGCGTTTGGCATGGCACAGTGGTGACAATTGATGGCACAGTGGCTGCATTTGATGGCATGGCACAGTGGTGACAATTGATGGCACAGTGGTGACAATTGATGGGCCCAGTGAGGCTGCAATTGTTTTTTTTTTGCGCCCCCCCAAAAATGTTGAGCACCAGCCGCCACTGTCACAAACGCTAGGGGCTACAAGTTCTTTAACCAAAGTAACCCCCCTAAAGACTACTTGCGGTTTGTCAGGGAGAGTAGATCCAAGCACCCAATCGTTTTTAACTATATGCCAATGTTTACACAGACATTTAAGCAAAAATTGTTGGTAGGAATAACCTGTGATAAAGGAACAGGAAAAGTTATCCTCACATCCCTTTACAAGAGCCTTATAGATGGTAATGCGCCAACATCTGCACTTCCACAAGTTTTTCATCTAAGATAGGGGCTTTGTACTTTTTGTCTACAAGTCTCTCCGTGAGTATTCTAGATTGAGTTTTAAAGTCCTCTATTCTCGTGCAGTTGCATCTCATTCATATATATTGGCTTTTAGGGACTGAGTGGAGCCACGAACTATGATGGCAACTGTCACGGGGTATAAAGGAATTACAATCCGTTGTCTTAAAATAGGTGGAAGTGAACAGAGTCACACAAATTTTAAGATCCAGAAAATTGACAGTGTGTTTACTGGCTTTATATTTGAATTCAATGCCCCTATCATTATTATTCAAGTTCTCCCTAAATATATGTAGAGAATCCAGGGTGCCATTCCATAGGACTACGACGTTATCTATGTATCGTTCCCACAAGACCAACGCGGGTCTTGGCTGGGCATAAATGATGTCTTCCTCCCATTTACCCATAAAAAGTTTGGCTAGGCTAGGGGCAAACTTCGCCCCCATAGCCACACCCTTCTTCTGCAGGAAAAAATATTACTATGCCAGAAGAAATTGTGGGTAGTTGCATATTCAAGGAGCTCTATAATGAACCTCTTCTGCCTATTTGGTAGAGTAGTATCCTTATTGAGGAAATATTTAACTGACAAAATCCCCCAGTGATGAGACCAGCCAATGACCCACCCTGTATGCACAATCCTTGAGTAAATTGATAGTATGTCTACCATCTTTAATATAAGCTGGTAATGATTTCACCAGAGGCTGGAGAAAGCCATCTATATACTTAAAGGAGTTGTAAAGGAAAATGTTTTTTCACCTTAATGCAATCTATGCATTAAGGTGAAAAACCATCTGATGCTGCCGCCCCCCCCCCCCCCGGCCACCGTTATACTTACCTGACCCCTTGAAAGTCCTGTGCGGTCCCGATATCCTCTTTGCCGCTCAGCCTGGCCGCTGATTGGCTAGAGTGGATGGATTGAGAGCGTGCAGCTATTGGCTGGCGCTGCTGTCAATCACATCCAGTGACGCGGCGCGCCGTGAGGCGGGGCCGGGTGATACAGTGAGTGGCTATGGCCGCTCGCTGTATCATGGGAGCGCGCCTGAAATTAGTGACCACCATGCGAGCTCTCGCATGACTGTGATGACTAATTTCGGGGAGGACCACAGACAGGCGCCGAGGGACCCCAGAAAACATGGATCGGGGGTGCAAAACGAACTGCACAGTGGAGGTAAGTATAACATGTTTGTTATTTTAAAAAAAAGGTCTTTAGTGACCCTTTAATTGCCCGAAAAGTGATGGAATTACACTGATGGGTGGACCAGATCCTTGTGGATCTTGGGCAGGTAGTATATGATAGGAATCCGTAAAGGATGCTGGTACAAGAAATAATTTCTCTTTCTTGTGAGAAAAAAATGCGTGTAATGACACCTGTGTGAACAATGCATCAAAAGTTGTATAAAGCAGCGCTTACATAAGTGTATAGACTGAACATATAATTTAAATAGAGAAAAAAGTGAATGACCACCCTATATGCGAGTTTAAAAATATAACAAAAGTATATAAAAATATACATAAGCACAAAGAAGTTGAAACAATCAAAAGTCTATAATCCGTGAACTTAATAAGTGGAGCTATAGTTCATAAGCGATGACTCCTTAACAGGTCTTCAGATATTCTTCCACCACACCAAAGTGTTGAAGTGATACCATCACCCTTCAGAAATGCAAACTCACTGGAACAATAGGCCTCACACTCTCGTGTTTTGGCACATGAGCTTTAAACAGGATCCCTCAGATCAAATGGATAGGAATCCGTTCCCAAGCAGTGGACTTCAAGAGAGTTGTCACATATATAATGAGAAAAAAGTGCACAATAGTGTAATATTATAAAGCAACTTTAAATACACACTAAATGAAAATCTTCCAAACTATGCACTCACAAATAGTCTCTTTAAACCAAGCAGTGAATAACTCCAAAGTAGATAAGTGTTGCACAAGAAAAAAACTTCTCCAGATGAATCAGTGGTCACGGCGGACCAACGAACAGCCCAACACGTACTCACAGCCCCTATGGTGTAATGGAGTAGATTGCTGTAGTTGGTACCTGTCCTGGCTCAAATCGGTCAAAAAAGACATAGTCGGGGATAGGCTAAAATTTAAGCCTATCCCCTGACGAAACGTACGTAGGAGTGGCCTAATTGTGTGGAACGTCATCACGTCTACGGAGACACACACACTGAGTCTAGCTGACAGGACTAGAATGGGGGAGACGCCGCTTTCTGTCTAGATCATGCCGTTTTAACTCAACTTGATTGTAAGTGCAACCGATTCTTTTTTTAAACCTGCATCTCAACAGTACTTTACTATGGAGTTTTTTGTTCATCTTTCATCTTACATGAGCTTTAATACCATATGTGCTGACTGTTGTTACTGAGGATCTGCCCCTTCACCCATATATCTGGAGAGAGTCTGTGTGGGAAGACTATAAATCATTCCTGTGCCTAACTGACCACTGTAATAACGGTCAGTGTATCCGGTAAGGAGACTACTGTACATCTCACTATTTGGATGTCCTCTTGGTGGAAGAAGATATCTGCACATGTCACTTCACCTTGCATTTATTTTTATATTTTTTACCACAGACTTTATTGCACATTTAATCTGGTGGAATATTGATTTCACTGTTAGATTTCAGTATTTTCTTTTCTGGAATCCTTGATCACTTTATATTTTTGTATTCAATTTTTAATTTTTGTGTACTATCATTGATCACATAAGCGCTGTACCTTGTTTGTATTTATATGTTGTTTACTTGAGTAATTGGTACTGACAGCTCTTTTTTAATAATATAAATAATTTATTAAATCAGTAATTTAAATTTTTTCACCTGTTGGCGCAGTGTTTTTTCCTCGGAAAAAAAAAACTTCTCACATTTTTTGTATTGTTTCCTAAATTGCTTGCATGTAGACAAAATCTAGTCTTACATTCTCTCTTAAAAATGCTCATTCCCTCTACTACCATTTAGAATCCAATGCTCACATGTAATAAGCATTAACTTGAAGAAAGTGGCCAATGACAGGAAAAGCGAAGGCTGTCCAGCTATGACAAATCCAATCAGCACACAGCATCCTGTTTTGGCTATCACTGAATACAAAGTTAGTAAAAGAAAATAGGCTTCCATTGTAAAAAGGAAGAGTCATTATTAGTTAGCTTTGGCTGAAGCGGACTGACATCAGCAGGATGAAGGAGTGGTGTGGGAAAAAGGGGGTCACAGAGAGGACCTCTATACCACAACTCTCAATAACTATACAAGGAGTTTGTGAATTGTTTTGGTTTTATTAAAAACAAGCATGAAATAGCTTTTACTAAATTAGGGGCAATTATGAAAGCAAATTTATATAGTACACCTGTCCACGATATACTAAACGTTTAGGTCCACTTTTAGTGGAATATCAGTAATTAAATAGTACTGGGTTTGGCCCAAAACGGTCAGTGCAGAGTCACAAGAGTTATTAAAGTAAATTCCGCGCCAACAAGTGTATTCTTAAAACTACCTAGAGCTTAGAATACAAGATTCTGAAAGTGTGAATATGCTGCTCCTTGGTGGTGCAGTGGGGTACTGCAATAGATAAAATGGAAAGAAATAGAGGGCGCTAGTGGGTAGAATGTGTATAGACTAGGTAGTTCACCTGTCTATGGTGGAAATTGGGATACAGTACAATGTAAATATGTGCCTCTTGTGCAACATCAAGCTACAAAGGTGATGAATATAGATACAACATAAATAAGAAAATATATATAGGAAGAAAACATATATACTATATTAGATAAACAACAAGTGATGAAGATTGGGAATAAATGATCAGTCCATAGATGCAATTGTGGGCAATATAAAGTGATATAGTGCACTAAATGATCACCAGTGCCAAGGATTGCTCACTCTTGGTAAGGTCAATATTGTGCAAATAGAAATAAAGTGCAATATAGATTAGTCTATTTAGTGCAATGTCCCATGGAAGCCACAACCATATATCAATGGAAAATTGTTGAACACCGGATCATGGATGTGCCTGAATTCCTCCACCATAGAGATTAGGACTCCACCCAAAGTGCTGGGGAGATGCTATGCGCTTACCACAGGGAGAGACCTCTTAATTAAAAGTAGGTCAGTCAGGAATGCAGGACAGGATGAGTGCCTGTTTCACTGGGGGCGTAACTGGATCTCGATGGGACTGTAGTGATGACCGTGGAACTCACAAAGTGATGGAAGCAAATAGGAAAAAATTCATAGTGCATTACCTTTATTTAAAACATTAAAAATCACACATACAGCCAGATGGCCTCTTACTATGGCATGTGCCTGCCTGGCACTGGGACTGCAGCGTAACGGATGCTCTCTGGAAGAAGGATCTCGCTAGGTACACTTGGTGCGGCTGGATGCCAAAGATTTGAGAGGCGCTGGTTAGGCTGGAGTGGGGGAGAGAGCCAAAGTCTGGAACTATATATCAAACATGTTTTTTGCCCACACTAGTGAAAGTATAAGACAAAGCGGAATTAGGAGAGGCAAAAAGAGCAATTGTCCATGGTCGCCATCATCAAGGGTATCCCAACCGATGGCCGACTGTCCCAGGAGTCGCTTGTCTCTGGAGTCAGCTTCCTGAGGTTTCATGCTAAAACAGCTGAAAAGTAGTTCTGAATTTATCAACTACAGCCTACTCTAGCATTAAAGAATAACTCCACTTTGGTTGAGAAAAAAAAAAAACAATCCCCTCTGGGTGGTCAATGTACACTGCAGGTATTTTAACAAGCTTTGTTGCACAGTCCTACCTGTTCCTGCTCTGAACAAAAAGCATTTCGTTTGTTTGCAAAACGAATCTGAATGGGAGTGATTTTTTCATTGTTAATCAAATGATCAGCATTTCAATGAGGAAAGCTTCAAGGTCTGCATCCATTTAGGAGTGATTAACCCATTGGAGTATCTCACCAAAAGTAAATTTGTGTTGCAGAGGATGCCTAAAATCAGACAGTGGCCACAGCAAAGCCAGCCATAGATGATAACATTTTCTCTTTCTTGTAACCACGTGTTGTAGAAAAAAAAAAGACTTGAAAAAAATGTACATTTTTAAAATTACTTATTCCAGTGCAAGATACTTTTTCAGATTCATCTCTATACTCAGATTTGGGCATTATACTCCGAATTGAAAATGTTTGTGATTTACATACTACATATATTGTCAATCCCTGGGAAATGGGTATTTGATACGCCTAGTTGGGCATTCTCTATTTTTCTCTTCATAGGACATATGGCTTTGTCAGTAATCTTGAATACAGCTCTGGTCCATTGACTGGTTTGGCAGGGACAGTATAATCAGCATCATCGCTCCAAGTCTGAAACCTGAGCAAAGAGTGGTATTGTAAAGGAGGCGGTAAGTGAGAGGAGGTAGTGGTGCATGTTGTGCTCCAAAGTACCTACCTAAGAGAATGTGATCAGGGTGAGATGGGAGAATACTGCCTGGATACAGAATGCTGCAAAAGAGGTTAAGTGGGTAAGGGGAGGCCAGAGGGGCTCCAATGATTTCCACAGCATCTTAATAGCCATAAGCTGCCCACATAATGCCACAGCTACCAGTGTGTTGTCCAAACATTGCTACAACTGCCAGGATGTTGCCCACATTTGTTACCCATATATTGTCAGAAACATTAGTGTGCTGCCTGCACATTGCAACATACCACTGTTTTTTTTTTTTCCACAAGAAAACAACATACCACTGTTTAGTGCCATGGGGAGTCTTCTAAAGTTTGTTTGGAACCATACTACCACAAACTATTATGGGAGCAAAATGGCCTAGCATTAATATTCTGCATAAATTCAGAGCAACTTAAAGGAACTCTCCCATAATGCGTGTAGCACTACCCCATTCAGGAGCCGCTGGTTGTTTTGAGATCGGCGTATTAAGTTACCTGGTAGTGTGTCTAGGGGTAGTAGCAGTAAGCGAATGTCCAGTCACCAAGTGGGTTTTTCAAATGCTTTATTCCAAGGCCCAACAAGGCCAACATCAACAGGAGATGGATAGGAGAGGTTGATGAAGCAATAAAGAACTTTGCGGTATCAGGCCTGGATATGATACAGAGCAATTCTGCTCTCAGTAGTAGTAGATGCAATTCGTTGCCACTCTAGCCAGAGTGGGGGAAGTACCCCCGGACAGACCTTTGTCACAAGCCTTGCAGCCAAAGTGTCACTTTTAAGTTGCTGGGAGGAACAGGCCTCTGTTACAGGCCTGGCTCTGGCCTCTGCCACAGGCCTAGTACTTCAGTACTTCAAAAAACAAATTAGATTTGAGCGAATCCTCCCAGTAAATGCAATGAAGGGTCACTAACTGACACCTGTCATGCACCTGTCAAGTCCTGGTGACCAGATCCCCGATGGTTCGTTCAAGCCCTTTTGGATAACCTGCCTCCGGGTTCTCCTCATGCCGATCCCCCACCGAACGGCAGCCTGGGATCTTCTCAGTTAGGCGCGTACACACTATCAAATCTATCTGCTGGAAACGGTCGGCCCGACCGTCCCAGCAGACAGATTCGATCATGTGTACGGGCGAGCCGACGGATTTTGTCAGCCGACAGATTTCAAAGCATGTCTTCTCGCACACGCGTCAAATGGATTTGACGCATGTGCGGAAGTGATTTACTTCCTGGTGCGGTGACGTAGTGGCGTCAACGCCACCGCCACGTCACCGCGCCGTCTGCCGGCGGGGATTTTGGTTTGTTCGTGTGTACACGATCAAACCAATACGTCCCCAGCAGATAGATTTGTTCAAATCGGTCTGCCCGACCGATTTGAACAAATCTGTCTGCTCGTGTGTATGGGGCCTAAGGGTGGGGACCCAGTAAGTCACTGGGGCCCCCTCCAACATCTGGATGGGTCTCCATGAAGCATGCAGCTCCAGCCAGGTGGGTCATGCAGACGGGGTCCGTGGATGCGCACACCCTGAAGGTGGATGCCGCACCTGGAACGTGGACCCCGTGCAGAGAACCAAGAATCATAGCGCATGTTACAGATATACCCCTCCCCAGCATGCCCAGCGAGGAAAAAATAATAATTGGCTGCTGGGGAAAAGTGGCTCCGCCAGAACCCCTCTAGCGCCAACTGTCGCCAAGAGGTGGGATTGCACCCCTGGAACGCAGACTGACCCACAGGACAGTTCTGGAATAACAGCAACCTGTAATTTAACAAATTATGTATGGGAGCAAAATAACTCTCCCATTCACCGACTAACTTTAGCGTAGGGCCGGTACTGAAAGTAAGGGGGGCGCTACATACACAATCTAAGACTTGCAGGATTTCAAAAATTCTCAATTACAATAATGTGCATTTCTGTGCAACTGCCTTACTAGAAAAATAGAAACATTATTATACCAGTTTCATTTAATCACCAACTTAATTCTATCAGCCTATCACATACAGTTCTCGGCTTCCCACCACAGAAGAATGTGGGGGCCTCAATACAATATTTTGTTCATAACCCTACAGACCTTAATCCAGCCCTTGTACCAAGCACAGTTAGAGATTTTCTGGTGCCCAGATTCACAGTCAAAATCCAAAGAAAATGTCTTACTTCTAGGTGAATGTAAACACATGGACATTCTTCTGTCACCCCCATTTAATGCTTGGTACCTGAACGATGAATGGCTATGCCTGAACACTATGGGGGTCATTTACGAAAAGGTAAATCCACTTTGCACTACAAGTGTACTTGAATGTGCAGTGGCTGTAGATCTGAGGGGAAGCTCTGCAGATTTTATCATCCAGTCATGTGCAAGCAACAATTATGTTTATTTTCCTTCCATGTCCCCCTCAGGTCTACAGCGACTGCACTTGAAAGTGCACTCGTAGTGCAAAGTGGAAGAGTACGCATAATTGTTTAAATACCAACTTCCACAAATATCTAAATGCATGTTATGATTTGCAAAACTACTAAAAACCCTTACATTTAAGAACAAAACACCTGGGAGTGAAAAGAGGGAAAAAAGTATAATGCGATTTACATTTAATTTCTAGGCCAAGGTCTAGTCATTTTTGCTTTTCTATATCAAATCTACCTTGCATTAAGCAAAGTGCTCATCCACCTGTAGCGTTTGCCACAACCACAGTATAACACTTTATCAAATGTCGGTTATTAAAGCACACAAACTTTAAATGTATTCATTCTTCAAGAACTGTGCAAGCATGAAAAATTCAACTAAAGAAAGTGGGTCATGTAAATTGCTATTCTCATAAATAAAATATTATTTGTAGCCAGCAGAAGAATACATAAAATAGCCCATTTAAAGGGGTTGTAAAGGTACAAGTTTTTTTACCTTCATGCATCCTATGCATGAAGGCAAAAAAACATCTAGCAGCACCGCCCCCTTCCCCCCCGTTGTACTTACCTGACCGTTCGAATCTTCCGGGCGCGTCCACGTCGTCCTCTTCGGTTCCCAGCCTGGCCGTTGATTGGCTAGGCTGGGCGGATTGATAGCAGCGCAGCCATCGGCTAGCGCTGCTGTCAATCAGGGCGGATGACGCGGCGTTCTGGGGGGCGGAGACGAGTGATACAGTCGGCGGCTATGGCCGCCGCTGTATCACGGGAGCGCGTTTGCAAAAGCTTTCCTCCATGCGGCCGCCCTCGCATGAAGAGGGAAAGCTTTTGCGAGGAGGAGCCCAGACAGCCGCCGAGTGACCCCAGAAGACAGGTTTCCGGGCCACTCTGTGCAAAACAAACTGCACAGTGGAGGTAAGTATCACATGTTTGTTATTTTTAATTTTTTTTAAATCCCTGACTTTAGTGTCCCTTTAAGGATGACGTGTTTAATCAACTTAAAAAAGTACAAGGGTATCGAGTCAATGTTATTTTTTGCTTGATACATTTTGTTGTTGTTATATGCATACAGTCCAATGTTTGTTTTGCTAATAAAACTTGTAACACATGTTAAAGGATTATCTTAAGAAACAGCACAGGAGTAATAGCATGTTTGTGGTTCCCTTCTGTCTGTATCAAACTTCAAATTGAGCCTGTCTGATAGGGGATGAATAGATATTGTAATTCATGAGCAGTCAGCTTATGCATCTGAAAGTTGTGTGAAGAGCCTCCCCATCCAGATGCATGAGGTGACCTCATGGAGCCAATGGCGACCAGTAGCGACAGAGTCCGCCTAGTGTGAAAGGAGCCTAAGATTTGTTTGTACATTATGTTTGTACCTTTAAAGTCCCATTTGTTCCTTCACAATTGAAACTGTGTACATAAATGTCTGTGCAGAACAGCAGAAAGTTCAAACACTTATTGTGCCATATATTCCATTACTACGATAAGGAATGAATGACTGGAATGACTGTCAATTTCAGATTGAGGATTGAGCTATTGAAGTCGTCACAAAATATTTTTTACTTCAATCAGGTTTTTTTATTTTAATACATATACACTAATTATATATATATATATATATATATATATATATATAAATAAAAAAAACACGACACTCCCACTACCATGCTTGAATGTAGACAAGACACACTTGTCTTTGGACTCCTCACCTGGTTGCGGCCACACATGCTTCACACCATCTGAACCAAATACGTTTATCTTGATCTGATCAGACCACAGGACATGGTTCCAGTAATCCATGTTCTTAGTCTGCTTGTTTTCAAACTGTTTGCAGGCTTTCTTGTGCATCATTTTAGAAGAGGCTTCCTTCTGGAACGAGAGCCATGCAGACCAATTTGATGCAGTGTGCGGCATATGGTCTGAGCACTGACAGGCTGACCCCCCACCCCTTTAACCTCTGCAGCAATGCTGGCAGAACTCATACGTCCATTTCCCAAAGATAACCTCTAGATATGATGCCGAGCACGTTCACTCAACTTCTTTGGTCGACCATGTTGAGGCCTGTTCTGAGTGGAACATGTCCCATTAAACCGCTGTATGGTCTTGGCCAACATGCTGCAGCTCAGTTTCAGGGTCTTGACAATCTTCTTATAGCCTAAGCCATCTTTATGTAGAGCAACAATTTTGTTTTTTTCAGATCCTCAGAGAGTTCTTTGCCATGGAGGTACCATGTTGAACTTCCAGTGACTAGTATGAGAGATACAACCCCATATTTAACACACCTGCTCCCCATTTACACCTGAGACCTTAACACTAATGAGTCACACAACACTGGGGAGAGAAAATGGCTAATTTGGCCCAATTTGGACGAACATTTTCATTTAGGGGTGTACTCACTTTTGTTGCCTGCGGCTTAGACTGGCTGTGTTTTAAGTTATTTTAAGGGGACAGCAAATTGAGAGCGAGTGAGAGTATATATGTATGTATATATATATTCACACATACACACACACATATATAAACACACACTTAAAAAAATGTAAAGGAACACATTTTATTCAAGAGTATAGCATCAAGTCAATTAAACTCCTGGGATATTGATATAGTCACTTAAGTGGCAGAGGGGGTTGTTAATCAGTTTCAGGTGCACTAGATGGGCAACAATGAGATGACCTCCAAAAACAGAAATGGTTTTACAGGTGGAGTCAAATATTTTTTTTCCCCTACTCATCTTTTCTGAGCAAGAAGCGGCACGTGTACCATATAGAGGTCGCACAGGCAGTCTAACTCCTCCAGGATGGCACATCAATATATGCCATTGCAAGAAGGTTTGCGATCTCTCCCTGAACTCAAGAGCATAGAGGAGATTCCAGAAGACAGGCAGTTACTCGAGGAGAGCTAGACTGGGTCCTAAAGGGGTCCTTAACCCATCAGCAGGACCGGTATCTGCTACTTTGTGTAAAGAAGAACAGGATGAACACTGCCAGAGCCCTACAAAATGACCTCCAGCAGGCCACTGGTGTGAATGTCTCTGGCCAAACAATCAGAAACAGACTTCATGAGAATGGCCTGATATCCTGTAATGGGCCATGTGCTCGCATGCCCAGCACCGTAGCACTGGATTGGCATTTGCCATTGAACACAAGAATTGTCAGGGTTGCCACTGGTACCCTGTGCTTTTCACAGATGAGAGCAGGTTTACTCTGAGCACATGTGACAGACGTGTAAGGGTCTGGAGAAGCCGTGGAGAATGTTATGCTGCCTGTAACATTGTTCAGCACGATTGGTTTGGTGGTGGGTCAGTGATGGTCTGGGGAGGCATATCCATGTAAGGACGCACAGACTTCTACCAGCCAGACAATGGCACCTTGACATTAGGTAACACAATGAAATCCTTAGACCCATTGTCAGTGCTCGTGCAGTGGGTCCTGGGTTCCTCCTGGTGCACGACAATGTTCGGCCTCATGTGGCGAGAGTATGCAGCAATTTCCTGGAGGATAAAGGAATTGATACCATTGAATTACCCCCATGCTCGCCTGACCTACATCCAATAGAACACCTCTGGGACATTATGTTACCCCAGGACACCATCTGTCATCTAATTAGCAACATGCCCCAAAGTTTTCAGGCATGCATACAAGCATGTGGGGGCCATAAAAACTACTGAGTACTAATTTTTAGTTGCTGCAATAAAATTTTAGCAAAATGGACTAGCCTGCTGCATCATTGTTTGACTTTGCATTCACACCTGAGCGTTTCACACGTTACCGCGTTTTTGCCTTGATTTTGTTCAGGTCACCGATGTAAAAGGCATAAAAATGACTGGAATCTGCCCCAAAGAAGCTTATGTTTTTTTTTGTTTTTTGAGCACAAGGCCCCTTTTACACATGCGGACCATATGTCCGTTTTTTCATCCATCCGTTTACGGATGAAAAAGGGACATACATGTATCCCTATGAGATAGCGGGTGTCAGCGGATGAACATTCGATCTCTTCGGTCACCTCTATGCTCCGTTTCTACAGACGGAGGGAAATCCTATTTTTCCATCCGTCTGCAGAGTGGACGGTCCGTGTTCATCCGTACCCCATTAGAGGAGAGTGCAGGGACCACCCTGTCATCTGCCGCCTCAGCGGGGATCAACAGAGCGATCCCAGCTGAGCAAGCAAATATTTACTGAACGGGTCATCACGGGATCTGCCCGTGTGAAAGTGCCCTAAGGCGTTTTCCAGGTGTTTTGCTTCAGGGGACAAAATGCTCAGATGTGAACAGGTACCATTGAAATTAATGGGATTTTTCCTTATTGGGTTATTTCTCAGGTGTTTTACAAACGTTTTATGAGCTGAAAACGGTCAGGTGTGAATGCAGCCTAAATTCAGCCCACTGTAGGTTTAATAATTTTATTTCCATCAAACGATGTGGCATCCTTTTGTCCCCAAGACATTACCCAGTCCATATCAGTATATTCAACATGATATTTTTCCTGATTGAGATCCGATGCATAAAATAAAAAAAAATACATATTCCCTTTAAATGGTTACTCGCTGTAAATGCTTTCTGGATAGTTGGTGCAAACACAACAAAACAAATTCATGCATACCAACATCTAAATAGACTTTTATATTCTTTTCATTAAAACTTTAAAAACCTATTAAGCATTTTCACATCATTATTCAACAGATAAATATCCAAGAAAAAAGGCATAACAATCAACTGAGAAAAAGGTTAAAAAAAACGGAGCATACTGTAAATGATCCAGCTGGTTATAATACAGAGCTGCTACTTGCACACAAAACATTACAAGCACATATTTTAAAGCAAAGTATCTGTTAAACTAAACCTTTAATAAAATTATAGTTAATGTATTAAGTTTAAACTACGTACAAGGCAACAGAGCAAAAAAAGAAAAGCCATCAACATGTTAAAGAAAAGTATACCCCAGCAAGGCTACCATGTATCACACAAAGGACCTTTTCTTCCCTCACATTACCGAGCTTGGGCATAATGCCAAACTGCTACTTATCAGCTGCTTGGCATCAGGGGAGAATTGTGTGCGTCACAGATCCAGTGGGGACCCCTAACCTTATGGCTCAGTTCCATTTGGTTCTTATCTTATCAATGTGTTAGGCCTGGCTATTCTTTTTCAATGAAATGTGTTATTACAAAACACACACATACCAGTATGTATAGAACATCAGCATTAACCACTTCAAGACCCCCGCACGCACATATACGGCCACAACATGGCTCGTACAGGCACAAGGGCGTAAATTTACGTCCCCGCCTGAGTGCGGTTCGGGGGTCCCATCGGGACCCCCTCTGCGGCGTGCGGGGGTCTCCCTACCTCTGGGAGCGATCCGGGATCTGCGGGAGGATGTCCGTGTTTTCCGCCCCCCCGCGATCGCTCCCAGCCAATGGGAGCGCGCTCCCAGCCTGTCACTTCCTCCTCCTGTGTTTACACAGGAAGGAGGAAATTATGTATTCTCTCATCGCATCGCTGTTTCCCAGCGCTGCTGATGAGAGAAGACATCACAAGTAAGTGTGCACCAACACAACACTGACACACACTCACATAGGCATATTAACCCCTTGTGATCGCCCCCCCCCCCCACCCCCCTGTCACAGTGTTACTGAATGCAGTGATTTAATCACTGCATTTAGTGTCAGTGTGACAGGCACTGTAAAAAACAGTTAGTGTTAGGTTCAGGATAGCCCCCCCACCCCCCCTAATAAAGTTTTAACCCCCTGATCACCGCCCTAGTTAACCCTTTCACTCCCTATTGCCAGCGTCACTAAGCGATCATTTTTCTGATCGCTGTATTAGTGTCGCTGTTCCCGCTAGGTAGCTATTTTTTTTTATTGCGATTTTTTTTTTTTACTAAAGACATGTGGCTAAATAAATTTTGGCCTAAATGTTTGACTAAAATTTAGTTTATTTGATTTTTTTTTAACAAAAAGTAAAAAATAGTGTTTTTTTTTTCAAAAATGTCGCTCTATTTTTGTATATAGCGCAAAAAAATAAAAATCGCAGAGGTGATCAAATACCACCAAAAGAAAGCTCTATTTGTGGGAAGAAAAGGACGCAAATTTTGTTTGGGAGCCACGTCGCACGACCGCGCAATTGTCTTTTAAAGCGACGCAGTGCCGAATCGCAAAAACACCTTGGGTCATTTACCAGCGTATTGGTCCGGGTCTTAAGTGGTTAAAGAATGATATTACACACCAATATAATCTGGAACAGAAGGCTTTTTTGTCTCAGCCAATCAGGAGGGAGAGTCTCAGATGGCCGAAACCCTCATGGACATTACTGGACAGAGAGAGATGGGGCTCAGGTAAGTATTAGGGGCTGCTACACACATCACAATTTTAATTTTAGCCAGAATCGTGCAGCTCTAATGTATACATAGCCCACTGTGTTTCCATTGTGTGATGGAGATGTAAAAGCTATCTACCCACCCCGTGTCTAATTATTGGACAATGAAAGAGCATCATAAGACGTTTAAGTCCTTTTTGCCTACTCACTTTTCTCTCATGCAATCTGCATATTCCTTGTCAGCATATTTACATTCAGCTATCCTAATAGACTGGGAGAGAAATCAGCATGCCTTAGGCAGAGTGCTGCTGTGCAGGAGATACCAGCTTATACAATATACAATGTCAAATAAAAGTACTTGCATATTTTTTTTTCTATTTATATTCACTTATGTCTGTCTAATTTTCCTATGCAGTTACTAGCCCAAATACTGGTCATGCCAGGCTGCTAACTTTAAAAGGGGGGGGGGGGGGGCTCATCGTATATTTAATAAACAAAATAAACAAAACTCTTGTGCACACACTTAAAGGGGTTTTATGAAGTTAGAAGTTTTTTTTTGTTTTTGTTTTTTTAACCTAATGCATTCTATGCATTAAGATAAAATGCCTTCTTTTTTGCTTAGAATAAAGATCAAGATTCTTGCGGCGGAACATCTTTCACATTATACAAAAAAAAAAAAAATATTGGGCTAACTTTACTGATTAGTTCTATTTTAATTCATAGTGTTTTTTTCCCCCAAAAATTGTGTTTGAAAGACCGCTGTGCAAATACAGTGTGACATAAAATATTGCATCAACCTCCATTTTATTCTCTAGGGCAGTGGTTCTCAACCTTCTAGTGCCGTGACCCCTTGATAAAATTTTAAGTTGTGGGGACCCCTAACAGTAAATTTATTTTCGTAGCGTGGGTTGTCAGCACCCAAGGCAAGGTTAGGGACCCACCGATTTTTAGCGCTCCCCGAGTCTCTTTCACTCATACAGTATTAAAACCCCTTATAGTACCACTCTTTCTCTTTGTTCTCCTTTCTTTCTCTTTCATCTCTCTCTCCTAATTCCTTGTTTTTTTCCCCCCCATCCCTCCCTCTGTCTTTCTTGCTCTCTCTTTTTTTCCCTTTCTCTCCCTTTTTCTTTGTTTCTCTCCCTCTTATCTCCCTTCCTGGGAGAACAGTGCAGGCTTCAGGAACAGCCCAGGATTTGGTGACCCCTTGGCAAATCATCATTTGACCCCCAGGTTGAGAACCACTGCTCTAGGGTCTCTAAATTAAAAACATGTTTGGGGAGTTCAAGTAATTTTCTAGCAAAAAAAAAAAAATCCTGTTAGACTTACCATTAACCTTCCAGGACAGCTACTTGAGAAATGATGGGCTCTGCCCTCTACAGGAAACACAAATCAGATTAAATTTACAAGGCGCTCCCTTTCCTCTGACCCTCAGTTGTTTAGAACAGCCTTTCTCAACCTTTTTACCGCTGGGGAACACTAAAAATAATTTTCAGGTCTCTGGGAACCCCTTATAAAAACACATTCATTGGGGGTCAGTGGGAACAATGCCCCTTACTTTGGTGGTCAGTAAGAATAATGCCCTTTTTTACAGTAGTGGTAAGAATGCCCCCCTTACAGAGAACTATGAAGATCATTGGTGTAATACCACTGGCTCCTCCAAGTGGAATTGGCTCAGAACTATGTAGGCACCATCAAATAGGAGGTAAATCAGCCACAGCTCAAGGAACCCCTAGCCACCTCTGGAGGAACCCTAGGGTTCCACGGAACCCTGGTTGAGAATGGCTGGTTTAGAAGATCAAGCAAACCACCAGTGCACTCGACAGAGGAAAAAATATAAAAACATAACAAAACACCACCACCAGGTGAGAGTAGAATAGTGAGGGAATATAGATGTCATCCTGGAAGGTTCCTGGAAATACCGTTACTGGTAAGTCTAACGGGGGTTATCCCCCCTCACCTTCCAGGACAGCTACTTGAGAGGATAAGCAAGATACTATACCTTAGGGAGGGACAAAAGCCTAAAAACACTTTCCTACCAAAGGAGAGGTCCTGGCTGGAAAGCATCTGAACTCTATAATGTTTGACAAATGCATGAGGCCGCGTACACACGATCGAACATGTCCACTGAAACTGGTCAAAAACCGAAATCCCCCGCATGCGTCAAATGGATTTGACGCATGCGTAGAAGCATTTTACTTCCTTGTTTTCGCACGTCGCGGCGACAACGTCACCGCCACTTCACCACATTCTCTGTCCATGGGGATTTTGGTCTGATAGTGTGTACACACATCAGACCAAAATATCCCATGAGACATGTCCGATGAAAACGGTCCACGGACCGTTTTCATCGGACATGTCTCCTCGTCAGGGCCGGCGCTACCACTAGGCGAAAGTAGGCAGACGCCTAGAGCGCACTACTACCTAGAGCGCAACCACAGCCCCTGTCCTGTGTGGGATCGGCTCTCCTCTCCTGTCAAACAAATCCATTGTGTGCCGCGCCCGCCACCAATCCCCCATGTGTACCGCTGAGCGCCCCGCTGCGTTGTTAAATCTCCAGGTGTATATCACACTCACACAGCGTCTGTCTGTGCAGCAGAGGGGCAGGGATCAACCAAGAAGGGAGCAATGAGAGGCACAGCTGACCTCCCGCCCAGCGAGGACTCCGTGGAGCGGGTGGATGGCGATGGCGGCGGCCCCCGGCGGAACACTGTGGAGCGGATAGATGGCGCGCCGCTGGCTTGTCCCTGGCAGGGTCCAGGGACACACTGTGGAGCGGGTGGATGACCCTGAAGCAGGTGGATGTCGCTAGCCTGGCCTCTGAATAGATCCTTGCTGATCGTGGATGAAGCCAGAAACAGCAGAGGTAAAGTAGGACAGATCCTCCCCAAACGTCAAACTTGTATGGGATGGGAGGGGGGAGATGGTGTGTGTGAGTAGTGCAGGAAGTAGGAGTGGGGGGGGGGGGGGTCAGTGTAATGTCAGGTGGGGGGGGGGGGAGTCAGTGTACATGAGGGTGGGGGGGGGGAGTCAGTGTACATGTCAGGTGGGGGGGGGGGGGGGTCTACAGTGACAGTCAGGGGGGGGGGGGGTCAGTCAGTGTACATGTCATGTGGGGGGGGGGGGGGGGAGTCAGTGTACATGTCAGGTGGGGGGGGGGGGGAGGGGTAGTGTACATGTCAGGTGGGGGGGGGGGGGGGGGAGTCAGTGTACATGTCAGTGGGGGGGGGGGGGGGGGGGGGGGGGGGGGGGTAGTCATACATGTCATGGGGGGGGGGGGTGTTCATTTAGGTGGGTGGGGGGGGGGGGGGAGTCAGTGTACATAGGTGGGGGGGGGGGGGGGT